>OZ010786.1:142145856-142530856 GCA_963932465.1 Maratus speciosus | reverse complement strand
CAAACCACCTCCCTTGAACAAGCGCTCCTGGAACTCGAGCTACAGGCACTGCTAAAATTCTCCATGGTTGAGTGCCTCGGGAACTGCCCCCATAGGCCTGCCCATTCCCTCTTTTCATCCCGTAGGATCAGGCGAGAAGTTAGTTCCTGATGTTCTTTAAAGCATACGTCAAGTCAATACAGTCCAATTAGTTATATGTGATTATGAAAATGCGGTCACAATCTTCTGTTCTTACTAGAGGGAACATGGAACTTTCACCAACTTCACACTGGCAATAACAGGTTACATAACTGTACTGTAAGCTGTGTTTTCTACCACACACAGTGTCATTCCTGCATAGCTAGCGACTTGGAGAAATCAATAAATGACAGAAATACATCTGCCCATAACTCTTCAGCAGTTGCATTCAGACGGGTAGTTGTGTACATTTCCTTGATCCCTATGGTAAGAGCTTCCCAGCGACACCACTCTCGACAAAATCCCGATCTGGCAGTTGGGAACCTTTCCTAGTAAGATCTACGTTTGTGGCAAATTACGTTATTATTGATCAATAAATCGAGTTCATTTCATTGTCAAAATGGAGTGGATGCATTGGAGCCAGTCTTCGGCACGCTGCGTTTGAACTACACAAATTTACCAGAAACTATAAAAGTTAACCCAATTGGACAGAAAATGACCTAATCTCGCCAACTTGACATGGAGATGTGCAGCTCTTGCCTGCATAGGGAGCGATGAGTGAAACAACTGAGTTAGAGTAGACCGGGGCTTGTTGGCCCATTTTTTCTTCAATATTTTTTTTCTTTTTTATTTTATTAAAGATTGTAGTTTTTTTTTTAGTTTATACATTCAGCGCATAACCACGCATACCCACGTACGCATAACCACGCACGAGCGCATAACCACGTACGAGACAATTTGAAAAATATTAATTAATAGTTTCTATAGGAAGCTCAGGGGAACCGAACGGGGTAGGTTGGCCCTCTAAATGGATTTGATTTTCAAATTACTATCGGAAATGAAAAAAACAGATAGAATATCAAATGTAATTTTAATTTGTTATATAAAATATACAAAGGATAATAAAAGAAATTTTGATGAACTTTATCCCAAGCTTTCAGATCATTTGATGTTGGAACCGTGACTGCTGCTATTCAGATGACAGGACACCAGATGTAGAGTATGATCTGTAGTTTTCTGTGGTACTTTGGTTGTAGAAATAATTGAAGTTTCTGGTTGAACCGAAGTTTTTTAGTGGACTAAAGTATCCTTTTCATTTCCTGTATCAGAATCTAGTATGTCAGGGACTAAAGAAGGCATTAAAAGATGTGGGCGAACACGCTCCAGATTAAATGGGCCAACTTGTCCCATATCGCTATTTTGTTTTTGTTTTTTTTATCATCGTATCAAAATATGTTGTTAATATTTTTTTTTAAACTGTAGATAGAAAATAAGCTCCAGACACCGGTCTTTTAGATTGGTATTCGCCAAAGTGAGACTTTAATTTAGAAAGAAATCACAAACGATTATTTATAAATCCCCCCAAAAAAACTTATTTGAGTGAAAATTTCAATGACATTCGGTTGGTTGCTTCTTGGTTGTTGTCACTATTATGGGTGAAAGAAGACGTATTAAGACACGCGTTGCTTATCGACCGGATAGCTTGGAAAATATCGCCGATGGGCCAACGTGCCTCTATGGTAAACACCCCTGGTCTACCCTACCCCTTATATGCCTGATCTGAACAAAGTAAATTTCCAGAGTTATCCCAAGTAAAATATTGTAATATTTCCACATGCTCAATATAATTTTTCCAATGTTCTGCATCTTTAAGTAAATTCCTCATTTTTATTTTCTGCCTAATCCAGCGCCTTTGTCAGCAGCACCGCTTGCCCCCTTCTAGTTTCGTCAGTGCGTGTTACCCCTTAACCTCTTCGGTCCCTAGGTCCCCATACGGGGACCTCTATTCTTTTCCTTATAAAAACTAAAATGCCCACTTTTTTACATTTTCACATTACTTCTTAATAGCTGAATGTTTTTTGCGTTCAAAGCAAACGAATAAATAGCAGCATCTAAGCTGATTCCCACATAAAATACAGTCGAATCCCGTTAATACGCGCCCCGCTTAATACACGACACCGCTTAATACGCGAATTTTCTTCGGTCCCTTCAAATACGTCAATCTTATGCATATAAAAAACTCCTCTTAATACGTGAACGGTTAATACGCCAACCCGTTTAATACGCGAAATTTCATCAGCCCCTTGCAAGAAAAACCTACGTTTAATACGCGAATGAGCTTTTTCGAATCAGACGAGGTTTTAGAGGGAATATTTTCCTAAACATTTTATACGAGAATTCTTTAAACTATGAATGTTTTTTTTTTCTGTCAAGATTTAATGCAATTATGAATAACTTTACAAAAAATATCAATTTCAACCCCTCCCTGTTAAAGGAGAATTCTTTACCTGCCTCGATTACTTCGTATAGTCAAACAGAACAGGAAGAGAGGAGAGACATTTTTACTGTTAATGAGAGCGTTGTAAAATAAGCACTTCCCATTCGCTGTCTGGTCAGTGCTGTAATAACTTACAAAAGAAGATGGTCGCTTGTCGTTCCCGGTGGGATCTAGTCTACAATATCCAGCTATGCTTTTAAAATTATAATCTAATCTATACGATGGTGGAAGAAGCAAAATATTTTAAAAGGAAGGCTCTTGCCATCACTGAGAAGTTACAAACTGTAAATCAGTACGATGCCCAGAATGTCTTGAATAAGTCTGCGTTCGCCAAAGAAAAAGGCTCATCGGAGTCAACTTTAAGAACATTGTTAAAGAAGAGGGAAGCCATCGTTAACCCAGCTGTTGTTGGGGGAACAAAGAACAAGAAAATAAGAACCGCCAAGTTTGAGGACATGGAGAAGGCCATCCGCGAGAGGTTTGTTGAAGTGCGTTCTACGAATATCCCAATAAGCGGTCTGCTAATCCAAGATAAAGCTTCTAAAGTCGCTGCAAAAATGGGATTTCTAGATTTCAATGCCTCAAATGGATGGATGGCTGGATCGATTTAAAGTTCGGCAAGGAATAAAATTCAAGTCTGCGGTGAGTCAGCTGCTATCAACAATGAAGACGTCGGTTGTTCAAAAACAAATCGGCTTCCGTAGCTTGTAGAAAGCTATTCAAGCCGCGATATTTACAACGTAGTCGAATTTGGGCTTTTTTACAAAATGACACTTCAGAAAACAATGGCTATGAAAGGTGAAACATGCCATGAGAGTAAACTAATGAGCATCTTACTCTTCTGCTCTGTGCCAACTCTGATGGATCAGGCAAGTTAAAGCTACTGGTCATTGTGAAATCATGCAATCCGCGATGCTTTAAAATGTAAAGAATCTTCCCTTCCTGTACGGAAGTCAACGCAGAGCGTGGGTGCAACCTTTTTCAACAGGAGTTCGTAATTTTGTCCGGCGTATGAGAAAAGAATCGCGCCAAGGTAACGAAGGCCTGAAGAATGTCCAAGTAGAATTTATTCCTTCAAATCCGACTAATGTCGCTCAACCAACAGGCCAAGGAATTAACAGCGCCAAAGTAAGTTACAAGACTCGCCTAGCGGGATGATACTTTCACAAAATGGAACGCGGCAGCAACACTTCTTGCTATGAGTGTCGTTTTATTACAGTCCTCGACGCTATGCTCAGGATTACCGCAGCATGGGAGAGTGTCACACCAGCGACGATTGCAAATTGTTTTTACAAAGCGGGTTTCGGAAGTAGCGAAATCATCTATACTTTCATACTTCATCATCATCATCTATACTCCTATTATAAAGAGGAAAAAATTGTTTATTTGTAGGAGGTAAGCTCTGGAACTACCGAACCGATTCCAAAAGTAATGGTATCAAAATGATGGTGTTAGTCCAACTTAGAACATAGGCTATATCTTATGTCGGTGCCACTACCCCAAAGGGGGTGTAGGAGCAAAAAACGTTCTAAAAATGCGCTTTTAGCGTTACTGAAGTGCCTAGAAATATGAAATTTTGAATATTAGTTACTTATAAGATATAAATGATGTCTAAGAACAGTTCTTAAACAATACGAAATTTAAAAGGGGTGAAAATGCACAAAAAGCGTTCTAAAAAACGTTCTAAATGGTAGTTTCTACACAATCTCAGGAAATACCAAACCGATTTAAAAAATATTGGTGTCAAAATGATGGTGACAACACTTGTTCCGAGATAGGCTACGTTTTATGTTGGTGCCACTACCCGAAAGCGGTTGTAGGAGCAAAAAACGTTCTAAAAATGCGATTTTAGCGTTACTGAAGGGCCTAGAAATATGAAATTTTGAATATTAGTTACTTATACGATATAAATGTTGTCTAAGAACAGTTCTTAAACAATTCGAAATTTAAAAGGGGTGAAAATGCCCAAAAAGCGTTCTAAAAAACGTTCTAAACGGTAGTTTCTACACAATCTCAGGAAATACCAAACCGATTTAAAAAATATTGGTGTCAAAATGATGGTGACAACGATTGTTCCAAGATAAGCTATGTTTTATGTCGGTGTCACTACCTTAAATGCGTTTGCAGGAGCAAAAAACATTCTAAAAATGCAATTTTAGCGTTACTGAAGTGCCTAAAAATATGAAATTTGAAATATTAGCTACTTATTAGATATAAAGGATTTCTAAGAACAGTTCTTAAACAATTCGAAATTTGAAAGGGGTGAAAATGCGCGAAAATCGTTCTAAAAAACGTTCTAAATGGTGGTTTCTACACAATCTCAGGAAATACTAAACCGATTTAAAAAATAATGCTGTCAAAATGACAGTGACAACCCTTGCTCCAATATAGGCTATGTTTTATTTCGGTGCCATTACCCGAAAGGGGGTGCAGGAGCAAAAAACGTTCTAAAAATGCGATTTGTCGTTACTGAAGGGCCTAGAAATATGAAATTTGAAATATTAACTACTTATTAGACATAAAGGATTTTTAAGAACAGTTTTTAAACAATTCGAAATTTGAAAGAAGTGAAAATGCGCTAAAACGTTCTAAAAAAAGTTCTAAATGGTGGTTTCTACACAATCTCAGGAAATACCAAACAGATCTAAAAAATAATGGTGTCAAAATGATGGTGAGAACCCTTGCTCCAACATAGGCGATGTTTTATGTCGATGCTACTAACCCAAAAGGGGTGCAGGAGAAAAACGTTCTAAATTGCGGCTTTTGCGTTACGGAAGGGCCTAGAATCGTGAAATTTGGAATGGTAGTTAGTTATAAGGTATCAATGATCTCTAAGGACATTTCCTAAAAAAAAATCAAAATTTAAAAGGGGGTCAAAATGCGCAACAAGTATTGTAAAAAACTTTTTAAATTGCGATTTCTATGCAATCTAAGGAAGTGCTGAACCGATTTCCAATATAATGGTGTAAAAATGATGGTGACAGATCTTGCTCCAAGATAGGCTATATTTTATATTTGTTTCCACTACCCCACTGGAGATGCAGGAGCAAAATGTGCGAAAAGCGTTCTTAAAACGTTCTAAATGCCGATTTGTATATTGCAATATCTGAGGAAGAATTAATCTGATTTCAAACGTAATGGTAGGAAATTGATGCTGGCAGCCTCTGCTCTAACATAGACGCTATTTTATGTCGGTATCACTGTCACCAAGACGTTGCAGGAGCAAAAAAGCGTTCTAAATTTCGATTTTTGTGATCGGTAGGGGCTAGCAACTTAAAATTAGGCAAGGTACATATTTATTAGATATAAATTATCTTTAAGAACAGTTTTGAAAAAATTGGAAATTAAAAAAGGGGTGAAAAAGCGCGAAAAGAGTCCTAAAAACGTTCTAAATTGCGATTTCTACTCTATCTATGGAAATACCAAAGCTATTTCAAAAGTAATGGTTGCAAATCAATGGTGACAGTCCCTGCTATAACATAGGTTATATTTTATGTTGCTGTTACTACCATCTGAGGGTTGCAAAAGCAAAACATGTTCTAATTTGCGTTTTTTGCACAACTGAGGGGTCTAACATTTTGAAGTATGGCATGGTATTTACTTACAAGATGCAACTGCTTTCTAAGAACAGTCGAAAGAAAATTCCAAATTTTAAAAAATGAAGTGAGTGAAAAGCGTTATAAATTATAATTTTTAAGCAAACTTATAAATTACCAGACCGTTTAAAAAAATAATGATGACAAATTTTGGTGATAGAACCTGCTCAAACATAAGCTATATTTTATGTCTGTTCCACTACCACCAGTGTGTTGCAAAAGCTAAAAACTTTCTAAATTGCGATTTCTGTGATACTGAAAAGGCTAGAAACTCTAAATATGACATGGTAGTTACTTATAAAATATAAATGCCCTCGAAGGAACGTCGAAAATAAATTCGAATTAAAAAGGGGTGAAGAGAAGGGGAGGTGCGAAAAGCATTCTAAAAAAGTCCTAAATTGCAATTCTATGCAATTTTAGGGAATATAAACCGATTATAAAAGTAATAGTTGCGAATCAGTGGTAACAGTCTCTGATCCTACTCAGGCTATATTTTATGCCGGTGATTCTACCACATGGGGTTCACAGGAACAACAAACGTTCTAAAAAAGGGCTTTAAAAGCTTTTTAAATTACGTTTCTGTGGAATATTAGGAAATAACAAACCGATTTCAAAATTAATGTTGGCAAATTAATGGTGACAGTTCCGGTTTCAACATAGCCCTTTATGTAGAGAGACTTGGTAGGACTTGGAATTTGACATGATGGTTAATTTTAAGATGTAAGAAGATGGTTTCTAAAAAATTCAAAACTTCAAATGAATACTGAAATAAACGTATTAATTGAGCATAAAAGTTTCAAAATATTTTCTAAATTATCATTTATTTCGTTTTATTTCATTTTATTAATTTAAGTCTCATTTCTGCCTAATGCAGTGTAATAATGATGTTTAATCGAACTGTGTTTTAAATAGTAATTTTTGAATTATTCCTAAAAGTAATAAGTACCTTTTAATAAAAAAAACCTTTTAATAAAATAAAATATTACTTTTTAGTAAAATAAAAATTTAGTTAGTACCTTTTAATAAAAATTAGACATATAAATATCACTTGGCATATTTCAAATATTACGTGAGCAAAGCCGCGGGGTTTGCTAGTCATCTATTATATATATATAATCCAAACGGAAATTTCGTTCCGAACGCCTAGATTTCGAGTTCTACTGAATGGATTTTTACGGAACTTATACCGTTAGATAGGTATCGTTTCAGGGAAGGTTTTAAGCTATAACACATCATTCTACCTAGATTAGTTATAGAATTATTACGGAAAATTTTTTTTATATTGGACTTTGTTACTTCATATTTCCTTAAATAGCTGGGCTCCTATTGGTCGTAGAGCTTAGATCTCGCGCCAAAAGTAGTTCCGAAGCACCCAAGTAAACTTTTCCCCGCGATTATTTTGCCGTCTTCCGATTTACTCTAACTCTATTAGGGGCCCGCGTAGGGCCCCTTTAACATATTTTTCGTAGTAATTTCAGCAATTATCTTACATTATTGGTTAAGACCGCTACCCTCCCGATTCATGTATCTACGGAAAGGTTGCATGAAGGAGTTTCGTTCAGATACGCTTTCGTTAAGAATAGAGTGCGCTCCCTGGTGGTGGAATGTGGAACTAACATAACGCGATATTGTTAAAATTAGGAAATATAACAATGCGATCTGTTTTAAACTTTGAGATAGTTCATAACACATAATCTATTATCTATTCTATTATATATATATAAAATCTATTATCTATTCTATTATCTATTATATATATAAAATCCAAACGGAAATTTCGTTCCGAACGCCTAGATTTCGAGTTCTACTGCATGGATTTTTACGGAACTTATACCGTTAGATAGGTATTGTTTGAGGGAAGATTTTAAGCTATAACACATTATACTACCTATATTAGTTTTAGAATTATGACGGAAAAATCTGTTATTTTGGGCGATAAGGTTACCATTTTATTTCTTGGCGAAATTCATCGTTGATAAAAAAAAAATTGAAACGGCTATTAAACCTCGAAAAATAAAAGAAAAACTGTTACTAATTTTATTTAAATGAAAAAAAAAAGAAAAAAAGAAGAAGAAAATCCGTTTTAATGAGTGATAATATTAAAAAACGGACATTTTCTTTCTGTTCTGCTCTTTTCTTTTTTTTTTTTATATCTAATTGTCCCATCACGTGACTTAAAGAAAAAACAAGCAGATGTAATTGTGAGTCACATGTGTAATTACTATTTGTTTCTTTACAATTTTTTATTTTTCTTTTGTCGCCAAACAATGTGATTTTAAGCCAAAAATGCATAAGCGTGACATTAGCTTGAGGATGTTCTCATAAATGGTGTTTTTTTTAGGTGAAAGAGATCATTTTTTGAGTACATTTTCATATTCAATTGTAACTTATATAGATATCAATTAATATTTTAAAAATGGAATCGAATGCTTAAATTTCAGTGTGAATTTCTGCCACACATACGTATTGTAAAATAATTTCATACTTTTTAAAATGTTTTTCGCCGTAATTCCGAAAGCATGTGATATTTATAAACTCGAACTCAGATCAACGAATATTACCCATTTTATATAAGCAAATATTATCTATTGTTTATTTCATTTTTTCTCAAGTCATATCGCCAATTTCATTTATAGGAAAATTCACAGATTCGAAATCTAGGAAATAAAGATAATTTTTAAGGAAATTTATGTTTTAATACGTTATTACTATCGAAAAATTCAACATTTTGAAAAAAAAAATACAAGTCTTTTGTAATTCGTCATTTCTTCTTCGTCTTTCTTCGTACTTTCTCCTCTGTTATGTAATATTTCAAATGATATTGGACTAATTTTCGATCATCGATTCACCGCAAAATGGAATATCTAATACAGTATACAAAATAAAGTCTGGATTAGGTGACTAATTAACGCACAGCGCAAACTACTGAACCTAAAATCTTGAAAATCGTGGTAAAAATACTTCTTATGACATAGACTTCTGCTAAGAAAGGACTTTCTAAAGTGTCACCCCTAATGGTTTTACACGGGGAGGGGAAAAAAATCGAATATCAAAATTATGCGTCAAATGATAGCATATTTTAATGTAGTTTCGTATGCTGAATCGAATGCTACCAAATACATTTTTATAAGTCCAACAGTTCATGGAACATTTCATATTTTTCTAATTTGGCGGTGTCTTTGGCATCTAAACCTCAAAATATCTATCACTAGCAAACCCCGCGGCTTTGCTCGCGTAATATTTGAAATATGCCAAGTGATATTTATATGTCTAATTTTTATTAAAAGGTACTAACTAAATTTTTATTTTATTAAAAAGTAATATTTTATTTTATTAAAAGGTACTTATTACATTTAGGAATAATTTAAAAAAATTACTATTTAAAACACAGTTTGATTAAACATCATTGTTACACTGCATTAGGCAGAAATGAGACTTAAATTAATAAAATGAAGTAAAACTAAATAAATGATACTTTAAAAAATATTTTGAAACTTTTATGCTCAATTAATACGCTCATTTCAGTATTCATTTGAAGTTTTGAATTTTTTAGAAACCATCTTCTTACATCTTAAAATTAACCATCATGTCAAATTCAAAGTCCACCACCTCTCTCAACATAAAGGGCTATGCTGAAATAGGAACTGTCACCATTAATTTGCCAACATTAATTTTTAAATCGGTTTGTTATTTCCTAATATTCCACAGTAACGTAATTTAAAAAGCTTTTAAAGCCCTTTTTTAGAACGTTTGTTGTTCCTGTGAACCCCAGGTGGTAGAATCACCGGCATAAAATATAGCCTGTGTAGGATCAGAGACTGTTACCATTGATTCGCAACTATTACTTTTATAATCGGTTTATATTCCCTGAAATTGCATAGAATCGTAATTTAGGACTTTTTTAGAATGCTTTTCGCACCTCCCCTTCACTTCACCCCTTTTTAATTCGAATTTATTTTCGACAGTCCTTCGAAGGCATTTATATTTTATAAGTAACTACCATGCCATATTTAAAGTTTCTAGCCTTTTCAGTATCACAGAAATCGCAATTTAGGAAGTGCTCCTGCAACCGTCTGGTGGTAGTGGCACAGACATAAAATATAGCTTATGTTTGAGCAGGTTCTATCACCAACAATTTGTCATCATTATTTTTTTAATCGGTTTGGTAATTTATAAGTTTGCTTAAAAATTGTAATTTATAACGCTTTTCACTCACTTCACTTTTTTTAATTTGGAATTTTCTTTCGACTGTTCTTAGAAAGCAGTTGTATCTTGTAAGTAAATACCATGCCATACTTCAAAGTGTTAGACCCCTCAGTAGTGCAAAAAACGCAAATTAGAACATGTTTTGCTTTTGCAACCTTCAGCCTCAGATGGTAGTGACAGCAACATAAAATATAACCTATGTTATAGCAGGGACTGTCACCATTTATTTGCAACCATTATTTTTGAAATAGCTTTGGTATTTCCTTAGATTGAGTAGAAATCGCAATTTAGAACGTTTTTAGGACGCTTTTCGCGCATTTTCACACCTTTTTAAATTTCCAATTTTTTCGAAACTGTTCTTAAAGATCATTTATATCTAATGAATATGTACCTTGCCTAATTTTAAGTTGCTAGCCCCTACCGATCACAAAAATCGAAATTTAGAACGCTTTTTTGCTCCTGCAATGTCTTGGTGATAGTGATAACGACATAAAATAGTGTCTATGTTAGAGCAGAGGATGTCAGCATCAATTTCCTACAATTACGTTTGAAATCAGATTCATTCTTCCTGAGATATTGCCGACAAATCGGCATTTAGAAAGTTTTTAGAACACTTTTCACGCATTTTGCTCCTGCATCTCTTCTGGGGTAGTGGAAACAGAAATAAAATATAGCCTGTCTTGAAGCAAGATCTGTCACCATCATTTTTACACCATTATATTTGAAATCGGTTCAGTACTTCCTGAGATTGCATAGAAATCGCAATTTAGAAAGTTTTTTACAACGCTTTTTGCGCATTTTGACCCCCTTTTAAATTTCGATTTTTTTAGGAATTGTCCTTAGAGATCATTGATATCTTATAACTAACTACCATTCCAAATTTCACGATTCTAAGCCCTTCCGTAACGCAAAAGCCGCAATTTAGAACTTTTTTCTCCTGCACCACCTTTGGGGTGGTGGCACCGACATAAAACATCGCCTGTGTTGGAGCAAAGGCTGTCACCATCATTTTGCGCCATTATTTTTTAGATCGGTTTGGTATTTCCTGAGATTGTGTAGAAACCACCATTAGAACGTTTTTTAGAACGCTTTTCGCGCATTTTCACCCCTTTTAAATTTCGAATTGTTTAAGAACTGTTCTTAGAAATCCTTTATATCTAATAAGTAGCTAATATTTCAAATTTCATATTTCTAGGCCCTTCGGTAACGCAAAAATCGCATTTTTAGAACGTTTTTTTGCTCCTGCACCCTCTTTCGGGTAGTGGCACCGACATAAAACATAGCCTATGTTGGAGCAAGGGTTGTCACTGTCATTTTGACACCATTGTTTTTTAAATCGGTTTGGTATTTCCTGAGATTGTGTAGAAACCCCCATTTAGAACGTTTTTTAGAAAGCTTTTCGCGCTTTTTCACCCCTTTTAAATTTCGAATTGTTTAAGAACTGTTCTTAGAAATCTTTTATATCTAATAAGTAGCTGATACTTCAAATTTCATATTTCTAGGCCCATCAGTAACACATAAATCGCATTTTTAGAAAGTTTTTTGCTCCTACACCCCCTTTGGGGTAGTGGCACCGACATAAAACATAGCCTATCTTGGAGCAAACGTTGTCACTATCATTTTGACACCAATGTTTTTTAAATCTGTTTGGTATTTCCTGAGATTATGTAGAAACTACCATTTAGAACGTTTTTTAGAACGCTTTTTGTGCATTTTCACCCCTTTTAAATTTCGAATTGTTTAAGAACTGTTCTTAGACATCATTTATATCTAATAAGTAGCTAATATTCAAATTTCATATTTCTAGGCCATTCAGTAACGCAAAAATCGCATTTTTAGAACGGTTTTTGCTCCTGCACCCCCTTTGGGGTAGTGACACCGACATAAAACATAGCCTATCTTGGAGCAAGCGTTGTCACCATCATTTTGACACCAATATTTTAAAAATCGGTTTGGTATTTCCTGAGATTGTGTGGAAACTACCATTTAGAACGTTTTTTAGAACGCTGTTTGTGCATTTTCACCCATTTTAAATTTCGAATTGTTTAAGAACTGTTTTTAGACATCATTTATATCTTATAAGTAACTAATACTCAAAATTTCATATTTCTAGGCCCTTCAGTAACCCATAAATCGCATTTTTAGAACGTTTTTTGCTCCTGCACTCCCTTTGGGGTAGTGACACCGACATAAAACATATGCTATCTTGAAGCAAGTGTTGTCACCATCATTTTGACACAAATATTTTTAAAATCATTTTGGTATTTCCTCAGATTGTGTGGAAACTACCATTTAGAACGTTTTTTAGAACGCTTTTTGTGCATTTTCACCCCTTTTAAATTTCGAATTGTTTAAGAACTGTTCTTAGACATCATTTATATCTAATAAGTAGCTAATATTTCAAATTTCATATTTCTAGGCCCTTCAGTAACGCAAAAATCGCATTTTTAGAACGTTTTTTGCTCCTGCACCCCCATTGGGGTAGTGACACCGACATAAAACATAGCCTATCTTGGAGCAAGCGTTGTCACCATCATTTTGACACCAATATTTTTAAAATCGGTTTGGTATTTCCTGAGATTGTGTGGAAACTACCATTTAGAACGTTTTTTAGAACGCTTTTTGTGCATTTTCACCCCTTTTAAATTTCGAATTGTTTAAGAACTGTTCTTAGACATCATTTATATCTTATAAGTAACTAATACTCAAAATTTCATATTTCTAGGCCCTTCAGTAACGCTAAAATCGCATTTTTAGAACGTTTTTAGCTCCTACACCCCCTTTGTGGTAGTGGCACCGACATAAGATATAGCCTATGTTCTAAGTTGGACTCACACCATCATTTTGATACTCTTACTTTTGGAATCGGTTCGGTAGTTCCAGAGCTTACCTCCGACAAATAAACAATTTTTTCCTCTTTATAATAGGAGTATAGATTACATCCGTTACTCTAGCAACGGAAAAAATTCAAATCAACCCTTTTGGCTAAAAAATAAAAACGGCTCTATGAGTTTGAAAAAAAAAATGCAAGCATCCTAATTTTTTAAAAAAATAGTGATTTTATGTAAAATAAAAGGAAAAAAATTACTGAGAATTTAGCGTTATAAAACAAAAATGGAAAATGTACTACTTAGATATTCCGTCGACCAAAAATTTATCGTCAAACTATAAGATTAAATGCCAATAATGGTTGATCGTTGTGACCGTTGATCGATGAATTTAAACAAGCTACACGTGTTTACGTCATCAAGTGATTTTAATTTCGACGTTTTATTTGTATTTTTATTAATGTTATACTAATTTATTTGTTATTTCGTTATTTACAATAAAGATTATGTCAATTTATATAATTTGGCGAAATTGGTCGACGGGATAACAAGTAGTACCAATGAAAATATTTAAGTATGAAAGCAATGTTTGTAACGACTTAAAAATTATTTTCATATATATAAACTCGGTTTATGGCGTCAGATGCCGTCATCCGAAGGATCTACAAGAGTCTTTTTCCATTTTTTCCGGTCATAGGTTCCTCAATGAAAGAAATTGGAATTGGAATAATATTGTGCGATTTATAAATTGCTCCTCGATAAGAAGAAAAAATGGTTACATTTATAACAACCGTGCGCACATCTCGCTGATAGCATTTTTAAAATTCCCAGTAGCAGTAGTTACATTTTGCGTATGTAAATTAAAAATATTTTTTTGCTTTTAATTATGGCATTATTTCCTGTTATTGTTTATCTTTTCAGTTTTTTAAATGAAATTAGTATAAGACATGCATTTTAAATGAAATGAGTGAAAGGTTTGTGTTTTAAATGAAAATAATAAAATAAGAATATGCTATGAAAACAATCTTTATTGATTTATTACCTGCGCCCGGCTGACATAAAAATATCACAAAAGCCACATATTCACTTTTCTTTGAGTAGTTGCTCATGAGAATTTAAGTTAACCTTCCGTAATCGGATACTTAACATATTGGTGTATTAGCTTTAATGTTGAAAGCATCGTTTATGTTTGAAGCGAAAACTTTACTATGAATTCTATTACACAAAATCGCATCATCATCATCTACTATATATTTACAACGGAAATTTGTATTTCATTCCGATTGTTTATAATACTTTCGTAGGATATACCACAATTAGTTAGGTAATAATTTTGGAAAGTTTTTAGTGTATACATATTGTTCAAAGGTTCTTAGTTATAGAGCAACAGTAAAAGTTCAAAAATTAAGTGAACCTGATTATGAAAGTTTAGCCTTTTTAAAAAAATCTACAGACCATATTTTGTTACAAGTGGCCCTGTTGCATGACTTTTAGGAATGGTGTTAGTATATACGATTTCATTATATGTTGATTAGTAACAGAGTTATTAATTCCTGTTGTCATAACGGTCTCATTACCCGACCATAAGTGCGCTGTTTATAATCAACTAAAACAATTACTTCTTAATTGCTAAATTTTGTACAACGCTTAAGATAACATTATATCGCAATGGCGTTCGCATCGTTTTCAGTGATGAGCAAGGTCAAGCTGAAGATCCATATTGTTTAAAATACAAGTTCAAATTCACCATTTAGTTTAATCCAAAGTTCATTTGGAAATATTGACCAGCGCAGCGGGCATAGCCTGCTAGTCATATTATAAAGAGGTAAAAATTGTTTATTTGTAGGAGGTAAGCTCTGGAACTACCGAATCGATTCCAAAAGTAATGGTATCAAAATGATGGTGTTAGTCCAACTTAGAACATAGGCTATATCTAATGTCCGTGCCACTGGCCAAAAGGGGGTGCAGGAGCAAAAAACGTTCTAAAAATGTAATTTTTGTGTTACTGAAGGGCCTAGAAACATGAAATTTGGAATGGTAGTTATTTATAAGATACTAATGATCCCTAAGGACATTTCTTAAAAAAATCGAAATTAAAAAGGGGTGAAAATGCGCGAAAAGCGTTCAAAAAAACGTTCTAAATGACGATTTTTACGCAATCTCAAGAAGTGCCAAACCGATTTAAAAAATAATGGTGTCAAAAGGATGGTGACAACACTTGCACTAACATAGGCTACATTTTATATCGGTGCCACTACCCTTAAAGGGTGTGCAGGAGCAAAAAAACGTTCGAAATTGCGACTTTTGTGTTACTGAAGGGCCCAGATACATGGAATTTGGCATGGTAGTTACTTATTAGATATAAATTATCTCTAGGAACATTTCTTAAAAAAAATCGAAATTTTAAAGGGGTGAAAATGCGCAAAAGGCGTTCTAAAAAGCGTTCTAAATGGCAATTTTTACGTAATCTCAAGAAGTACCAAACCGATTTCAAAAATAATGGTATCTAAATGATGTTGACAACCCTAGGCTACATTTTATGTCTGTGCCACTACCCCTAAAGTGGGTGCAGGAGCAAAAGAACATTCGGAATTGCGATTTTTGTGTTACTGAAGGGCCTGGAAGCATGAAATTTTGAATGGTAGTTACTTATAAGATATAAATTATCTCTAAGAACATTTCTTAAAAAATTCAAAATTTAAAAGGGGTGAAAATGCGTGAAAAGAGTTAAAAAAATCGTTCTAAATGGTGATTTCTACGCAATCTCAGAAAGTACCCAACCTATTTGAAAAGTAATGGTTGGAAATTGATGATGACAGCCCTTGCTCCATCATAGGCTCTATTTCATGTCGGTGTCGCTACCACCTAGGGGTTGCAGAAGCAAAAAACGTTCTAAATTGCGATTTTTGTGTTACTGAAGGGCCTAGAATCTTGAAATTAGGCAAAGTAGTTATTCATAATTTACAAATGATCTCTAAGAACATTTCCTAAAAAATCGAAATTTAAAAGGGGTAAAAATGAGAGAAAAGTGTTCTAAAATCTTTCTAAATTGCGATTTGAACGATATCTCAGGAAGTACCGAACCGATTTAAAAAATAATGGGGTGAATACGAGCGCTCGCTCCAACGTAGGCTGTATTTCATGTCGGTGCCGCTACCCCAAAGGAGGTGAGGGAGCAAAAAACTATCTAAATTGCGGGGGTTTTTTTTGTAGTACTGCAGGGGCTAGCAACTTCAAACTAGGCATGGTAGTTACTTATAAGATTTAAATGATCTCTAAGAACATTTAGTAAATAATTCGAAATTTAAAAGAGGTGAAAATGGACGAAAAACGTTCTAAAAAACGTTCTAAATTGCGATTTCTGCGCAATCTCAGAAAGTACCCAACAGATTTCAAACGTGTATGGTTGGAATTGATGATGACAGCACTTGCTCCAATTAAGATCTATTTCATGTCGGCGTCTCTGCCACCTTGCGGTTGCATTTTAATAAACGTTCTAAATTGTGATTTTTGTGATACTGAAGGGGCTAGCAACTTGAAATTTGGCATGGTTATTACTTATGAGATGTAAATGCTCTCTGAGAAGAGTTCCTTGAAAATTTGAAATATAAAAGGGGTGAAAATGAAAGAAAAGCGTTCTGAAAACATTCAAAATAGCGATTTCTATGCAATATCAAGAAATATAAACCGCTTTCTGAAGTAATGGTTTCAAATTGATGGTGACAGTCCCCGCTCCAACATAGTCTATATTTTACGTTGTTGTCACTATCCCCTGGGGGTTACAGGAGCAAAAAATGTTCGAAATTGCGTTTTTTGTGTTACTGAGGGGATCTAACATTTTAAACTTGGAATGGCAATTCCTTCAAAGATGCAAATGCTTTCTAAGAATTGTCGAAAGAAAATTCCAAATTTAAAAGGATGAAGTGAGCGAAAAGAATTCTATAAGCGTTCTAAATTACGATTTTTATGCAATTGTATGAAATACGAAACCGATTTCAAACATAATGGTTGCAAATTGATATCGATAAAACCTGCTCAAATATAAGCTATATTTTTATATATATATACAACCCTAGGGGGTTGCAGGAGCAAAAAACTTTCTAAATTGCAATATCTGCGGTACTGATGAGGCTAGAAACTTTAAATTTACTTATAAAATTAGTTACTGATGAAATATAAATGTCCTCTAAGAACAGTTGAAAATAAATACGAAATTAAAAAGGTTTGAAGCGAACGAAAAGAGCGAAAAGCGTTCTAAAAGTGTCGTAAATTACGATTTCTGTGGAATCTCAGGAAATAATAAACGATTACAGAAGTTATTGGTTGCGAATCAAGAGTGATAATCCCTGATCCTATACGAGCTATATTTTATGCTGGTGTCACTACCACCTGGTTGGCAGGAACAACAAGAAAGCCTTTAAAAACATCTAAATTCCGTTTTGTATAGAATATTAGGAAATACCAACCGATTTCAAGGTTAATGTAGGCAAATTAATGGTGACAGTCTCTGTTTCTACATTTTTCGAGACATTCTATTTCAACTCTATTTCGGCATTTTATGTTGGTACCACTAACACCAGAGAGGTGAGAGGTGGTAGACTGTTAGACAAGAAGCTTGGAATTTGACATGATGGTTAATTTTAAGATGTAAATGTGTTAAGATGGTTTCTACAAAATTCAAAACTTCAAATGAATACTGAAATGAGCATAAAAGTCTCAAAATACTTTCTAAATTATCATGCATTTGGAATTAGTTTTAGTTCTTCTTATTAATTAAAATCTCATTTCTGTCTATTGCACTTTTATAATGAAGTTTAATCAAAGTGTGGCTTAATTTGTTATTTTTGAATTGAATAATTCAAAAATAACAAATTAATTTCTTCTAATAAAAAATAGTCATGTAAATATCATTTGGCATATTTCAACTATTACGCGAGCAAAGCCGCGGGGTTTGCTAGTGATTTATAAAGAGCCAACCTCGCACCCTAATGTTGAAGAAGACTGGCTGGGAACACGAGAAACTGTATGGAAGATTTTGTTAATTTAGACGCTTCATTAATATCGACAAAGGTCTAGTTACCTCCGAGCTCAGAAGTCTGGATGACACCATCGCCCATGTAACTGAGACTGATAAAAATATGAGGAGGAAGAAGATGGTGAACCTCCGCGACCGGCACTATTCCCATTGTCCAAAGTTATGGGTGTGTCCAGTTTTCTCAGATAGTATGCATCGTCACTGGACGAAGGGCCCTCGACGAGATTTATCATCACCTGAATAGGGCTGAAAACAACACGACCGCATGCCGAACAGGCCAAAATTGATACAGGATCTGTTTAGAAAGTAAAGAGATTGGATTTTTCGCGCCCAGCAGAAGACCAAAGGGGCAGAGTTTGCTGGCGGTGCGTGTAGTGGGGACTGTAAGCTACCGAGTCCAGTGGAAGTTAGTTGGCCTTGAGCCTTTGCAGCAGAAGGATTGCTAGTTAAGCAGACACGTGATAGAAATTGCAGTTAGGTTTTCAGAATTCAAAGGAGTGTCGAACAGCGCTATGCCATAAAGTTTTGTATAAAGCTAAGCAAATCGGCATCTGAGACGCTTGCCATGACAAGAAGCCTACGGGAAGGAAACTTTGTCCAAGGCTCAAGTTTTTAGGTGGCACAAAGCCTTGAAAGGTAGAATAGAGAACGTCGAGGATGAGGATGGCCGCTCAGGGAAACCCAGCAATAGCTTTTGAGTTTTAGTGCAGTCCCTGGGGGGAATAGAGAACGTCGATGACGAACAACACGCTGGGCGTTCATCAAGTTCTCAAACGTCAGACAATGGGGCTAAAATTAAAGCACTTTAGGGGCTCTGATCGTCGGATGAGTGTCCGAATGATTGCGGAGACGTTGGAACTTACAAAATCTATTGTGAATCGAATCGTAACGGAAGAACTTCAAATTTGGAAAAATCGTGCCAAGCTGGATCCTTAAAAACGGCTTAATTCCTGGCAAAACACAGCAACTCAACGCTGCCCCAACCATCGTATAGACCCGATCTGTCACCGCCGTACTTTTTCTATTCCCTCGGCAAAAATACACCTTAAAAACGTAACGCGTGTTCCGAACAGCATTCCAGTTGAAGACTTCCAGGCGGCGATAAATGTGTTGTAGAGTCGTTGGGAGTGTATTACTGCAGCAGGAGGCTATTTGTAAGAATATTAAGTGTCTGTAAAAGTATTTTCAAATAAATGAATTTTACGGAACCAGTCTCATTACTTCCCGGAGAGACCCTATAGCGACTTTATCAAAATGTAATTTTTTATGTCATTATTGACTTTATTAAATTTTATCTTTTGTTTTTTATACTGATATTTTGTTATTATCAACACTGTTCCCTATCTGTTTTGTATAGCTCACAAGTATTTTAATTTTGTTAACATTAGTTTTAGTTAACATGGTTAGCAGAAATTCTTGCGTTCGTTTGGTTCAATGTTATGCGTCATACATCATAAATCTAAATTTCAATAGACTTATAGGATTTTTACCTAAAACAAGAACACTTATTTGAATTTCCAGCTTTAAAACGTCCCTGCTTAATAAGTACCTAATTACTAGTATCCGTCAGGCCGAAATGTCGGTGCATGGAGTCGTAAAAACTTAACACATAACATTTTAAAATTTAAAAAAAAAAGTTTAATTTTCATAATTACTGTTTACTAGTACAAAATTAAATTTGAAATAACACCCGTTGGATCCTCATTTTCTAGTGTTTAATTCAGTCATCAGTTGCCTCAGGTAATGCTCAAATGCTAATTTGTGACATGATAACCAACAAAATGAAACATTATAGCCGGTGGCAAGCCTGGGGGTTGAAATTTTGGGTCATAGACAGTATCTTTTACTGTACTCAGTACACCGCTTATCAATCCCCACTCCATCCAAATATTGGTGTGTAACATAACTCTGCATCCAACTGCTGAAAAACGTCCAGCCTGAAGTCCAAACACGTGATCATCCTCACTACATCTTACTTTTAATTATTGTGGTCTGCTAACATTGTTGTCATTGATCACTGATTATGTTCTTTCGCTTGCTTGTTTTTTGGAAAAAGACATATAGCATCTTGAAATCATTCAAGTTGAGCCGGAAGCAGTGTAGCTTTCCACCGTTGCATAAGGGATGAGAGTAGTCTGAAACTTGACCCACGCAAAACGAATATAGAGTCTTTCGAAACTGTCTTTGCTGATCGTCGTTTGGTCTCAATGAGTTTGTTAATGTGAAGCAATTTTCAAAAGCTCTAAGCATTTTTTGTCTGCGAAGAGCCAAAATGTCTTTTATAGAATGTCCCTTATATAGAGGGATGTATTTTACGCGATGTAACTACCTAATACCTCCAACGATTCAAACAAGTACCTTTGCGACATTTTTGTTCAAGTTCATCCATAAGACGACAAGTGCAAATTCGTCAATAAAGATAAATAATACTGTATCCATGCTGAGCTGTAGATTTCTTTCTGCCTGACTTTTTAAATCAGCGAACTATTTAAAACACGGTGGCATTTTAAGCACTGAGGGAATTAACTTTCCTTTGACATTAAGCGCATTAGTACCTGTTAGCGCCAAAAGAATGACAACTTCTAATCCTAACTGCTCTATGATTGTTTTATTAATTTCTTTGGTTATCCTACTTTTTCCAGCTCTTGCTTTTCCAATAATAAAAGTTGACTTAGCGAAAATTGTAACTTTTGTTTGCAAAGACGAAAGCTGTTCTGTGCTTAACTAAAGTATTTTCTGCTGTTCATCTGTACATCTGATGTCAGAATTATCAAAATTTTCATGCAGCGTGATTTGTTGTTCTTTAAAATAATTCAGAAATGTTAAAAGTAAAGAGAATTCATTGAATAAGAGAGTCTACGGTAAAGAGAAAGAATAACCACCGGTGATGTGTTGAGCGATTTTGATTTGTTTAATGTAGCTCCGATCTATGAGACAATCAAAAATTGGAACTGGATCTATCGAGCTAACGGCAGAAAACTTCAAAGCCCCTTCAAAGACTTGCATGTCTGGCATAGCCCATACTTATTTAATATAATATAAGGGAAAGGTTTGTAACACGTATGTAACACGCACACATGGGTAATCTGCTATACTCCTCTATCAAACTTGATACTTTTGTTAATCTGAGTTATTGTTGTATCGTTATTCGCGCAATTACTCGTAAGCAGCTGGGTTAATTTTAGGTGATTTTTCCGCTTAGAATTACGCTGAATAACTCTTTTCATCTCAATTGCTTTCTTTTAACCGGAATTTTCGAAACTTTTGTGTATAATGTTGCACATATAAAAATATGTACATTTCTTAAAATGTACACTACATCTAGGCAACAGGTTAAAAAAAATCACGGAATGATTTATGACTTTTAGAGAAGTTGATTTCTCACGAATTATCTTTCATTGTTGTATCCATTTCCCGATTATAAGCATAAAACTATATAGTCATATGCATTGACTTCAAAATTTTCGCCAAGCTTGGAGACATTTTGCGAAATTTCGCCAAATTTTGCGGCCAAAAATATGTTGATATAAATGCAGCGAATTTGGCTGCAGCTGCCAAATTTGGCGAAATTTCCACTGAAATTCAGCACTGATGATTCTTCTCTAATCGGGTTCTTCGCATTTTAGCTTAGTGTTTTCCCGTTAAATTAGCTAAAATCTTAAAATCAAGAAATAAGTAAGCTACCTTTTCTTTACTCGTTTAGAACTTTTTTATTTTGTTATCTACATATTTCTGTTTTCAAGCGCACATCTAGGCCAAAAATGCTTATCTCATTCACTTCAGAATGTTCACTCGCATTTCAGTTGCAACAAATTCACTTACGGTGAATTTAAAAAAATTAGTAACCTTCTGTAATTGGGACCTCTACAAAATGCTTATATTTGCGCATAAAACAGCGCTCACTAAATTATGAAAATTTCTACCAACCCGATTACGGAAATTTCCTAATACAAACATACATACAAATAAAAACATACATAAGAATACATACTTATAAGTAATACATAAATAACATTATATTTTTCTCGACTTCTTTTATCATCATCCGTTGCCATGCGGTTAATACTGAATCTGTTATCATGCAACTAACATCCAAAATCGTATTCTCCGTATTCGATTTATTTTTATTTCTCTTAATTTAAAATTCAAAGTGAATCGCATCGGTTTGGTAGGTTACGGAAAATGTTCACTTGCATTTCAGTTGCAGCACATTCACTTACGGTGAATTAAAAAGAAAAATTAATAACCTTCTGAAATTGGGACCGCTACCAAATAGTTAAATTTGCACATCAAACAACGCTCACTAAATTATGAAATCGTCTACAAACCCGATTACGGAAATTTCCCAATACAAACATATATAAGTTTTAATACAACCATACATAAGAATACATACATATAAGTAATACTTACATGACATTATATTTCTCTCGATTTCTTTGATTATCATTCGTAGCCATGCGGCTAATAGTGAAATCGTTACCATGCGGCTAATAAACGAAATCGTATTCTACGTATTCGATTTCTTTTCATTTCTCTTAATTTAAAATTCAAAATGAATTGCACCGATTTGGAAGGCTACGAGATTGTCCATGTGCATTTCAGTTGCAGCACATTCACTTACAGTGAATAAAAAAAATGAGTAACCTTCTGTAATTTGGACCGCCACCAAATGATTAATTTTGCGCATCAAACAACGCTCGCTAAATTATGAAATTTTCTACAAACCCGATTGCAGAAATTTCCCAATACAAACATGCATACGTCTGAATATAAACATACATACATAAGAATACATACATATAAGTAATACATACATGACATTATATAAGGGTTCGTACGACTCCTAGAATTTTGCGACTAGGAAATTCTTCTGCACCGCTATTTTCTTACAAAAAATCTCTCCTTATAAGAATGCGAAATTTCACCAGTTTAGCCTAGATTTATTTTTCTATAAAAAAAATACTCGAAACTCTCCTGGAAAATTCCCTGATCCGTACAAAACCCTGTTATATTTTTCTCGATTTCTTTGATTTATCATTTGTAGCCATGCGGCTTATACGAAATCCGTTACCATGCGGCTAACACCCAAAATCGTATTCCCCGAATTCAATTTCTTTTCATTTCTCTTAATTTAAAATTCAAACTGAATTGCATCGATTTGGTCGGTTATGGAGAATAAAAGGTTCGCACTAAAAAAAAAAAAAAAGAAAAAGTGGTCGTTTCGGACGTAGAAAGTAAAACTTCTAAAAGTCAATCTATATCTCAGGTCACAAATATTGACGCCGCCAATAACGATTCGGATAAGTTTAAAATGCATAATTTACAACAATGGAGCTAATATTTTGTTTAATAACGATATGAAACCCGCCGTATTTTGACGAAACAAATTGTTTAGTAAATATATTAAATTTAAAGAATTAAAAACCTCGACTGCGTAAAAAGCGAACTAATTAATTATTTCTGATAAATATGAAACTATTTTTTATATTAGTTATCTTTTTTTATTGTATTGATGACTTTTAAGTTGTGTTTAATTATTAGTTTCTATCTACCAAAACTGTTTTGATGAGGCCTATAGATGTCTATTATTAATGTTAGAGTTATAGTAAAGGTAGAGATCCAAAGTACACAACTTCCAGGTTGGGTAATATTTAAACGGAGCTTCTGATTGTAAAATGGTCAATGAAACATCGTCTTCATTTTGAAAGACCTATCCAATGATATGCCACTCAATAGGGTACGTAAAATATTTTTTTCGTCTCTACCGACATTTTGTAGTTTACGGCCGCCATTTTGAATTTATATAAAAAAAAACCTATCCTATAACCATCGGACGGTTCGGACGAATCGATAGAGACCTCATTCATTAAAATCCATCCAACCGTTCCGATGTTTCGAGGGTATAAAGAAATCCACATACACAGATACCCGTGAAACACATAACCCTTCTTTTCAGTCGGGTAAAAAGGAACTCATACATTAGTTAATACTTACTGTCAACAAATGTTATTTAAATTTAATGTTACCAAAATACTAATTCCATAAACTTCGACTATTCACCGTATTAAATTAAAATGTATTAGTATACCTAACCAAGATAAGTAATTATGATGAAATTACCCATTGAGGCTCTTATGTTTGAAATTACCGATTGAAAATCAGCAAAAATGATTTCATAATATGCCAATCATAGAATTATGTTTCGCGTGAAATCTAAACTTGACGTCATTTTCATCGTCTCAAAATTTACATAAGCATCTCTCAAATTTACATTCACCATTTCAAAAATATCGCAGTACGCAATAAGTTATTAATACATATATTTCCAAGCTTGAAATCAAGTTTGTTAACTACGACTTTGCATGTGAACATTCACACTCTTGACTTGTGATTCTAATCTCCGTATCGGCGAGTAAAATTCCAGAAATTTATATCCTTTAGAGGCGTTCGTAGTAAAATATTTCGTTTTATCAGAGAAAATGATGGTTTTCATTTAAATATGACGTCACTTTGCCTCATTGAAGCATTTTACATAGCGTCTCAAACTCAGTGGAGTGAAAAAGTATTGAATTGTCATAACTTTTTGAGGAAAAATTTAGTGTTCTTTTTAAAGCGTGACGTCATTTTCTGTTCCTCTTTTTTACAAAATAAATTTTGAATTTTATTACAAATTGGCATCAATAAAGATAAACATACTTTATTAATTTTCTTTTCTTTACAACAATGGAAGTAATCGAATTGCTACCATTTTGAAAAAAAAAAACAGAAAATTTTTAAATTTTAAATTTAAATATAAAAATGGGATTATTTAAAAAAATAGCTAGTGCCGCAAATCTACAAAGAAACAGCTTACATTAAAAAAAAAATAATTAATTAAATTGGTTCAGAAAAAAGCTCAAGGTAGATGTCTAAAAAAAAAAAAAAAGCCTTATCTTTCAAATAAATTTAAACCCGCAATGTTATCTCTATGGGAAATTTTTGAGCAGACATTTCATGCAGTTAGGGTTGACGAATATTTATGATTTTCAATACGCACCGAGATTTTGGCACTACCAACGTCCGTTTAATTTTTTGTGTCGATACGACAAATATTTTGGACGCTATCGTGTTAACAATAAGTGTAATTTTTGCAGGGAAGACGGAGCTGTGCTCCGACAATTAAAACAAATAAAATGTCATTTTATGTCTTAAAAAAGCTAAAAATTGTCAAAAGGTACGTTTTGTCTGTATATATTGTTATTAGATGGACAGCTGGCCAAAACTTCGCGACCTTCGGTTAATACGCGAACCCGTTTAATACGCGAATTTTGATCAGTCCCTTGATTCGGGCATTAACGGGATTCGACTGTAAATGCTATTTCCATCTGAGTTTGCAAAATACCTAAAAATGCCCAAAAGACAGTATGACCAAGAAAGTGAGAAATTGTCATAAGTATTTAACACTAGATTGCCCAAGGAAGTCATTTTGACTGCTTTTTAATTTCAATAAGAAAAACATTTATGTATATAATGACACAATTTATTAGAATTTTTGACTTTTTGTACAACATATAAATGCATTTATTAATAATTGTAGTTACATCCCCCTTCTTCATTTCCGGTATATATGTATATGTGTATACCTATATTGCCCAAAAGCAGTCATTTTGACTGCTTGGGAAATTATTAATAATCAAATGACTCTTATTATTGAATTGAGTAAATTTCTTATATGACCGGTTCGGCGCCCTGTATTAAAATAACAGTTTTTTTTTCGATTACCATCACATGATAAATTTTATCGATGTGGGTGTATATTTGATAAGTTGCAGTTGCTCTATAAGGTAAAGTAGTGCTTGTTATTCGGGTCTTTATGCAATGATACTTGTTCTAACAAGTAGATTGTTTTTTCTTTCGCGGCCTAAATTCATGAAAGAAATGTCGAATAGATGTGAGTTATTGGAAAAGCTAACGAACATAAGTGCAGAGTGCTCCGATATAGAATCAGATGCAGCAAATTCTTAACTATCATCTGAACATGAAGCGGATTATATTCAAAGTGAAACATCTTATATTGAAGAAAGCGATGAAGAGTAGATCACCAATGATGAAAATGAAAGTGTCATCAATATGCCCAGGAAAAGGTGAAGTGTGGTAAGTAGTTCAGATTCTAATGGAGAAATTGAAAACACTTTTCAGGAGACCGAAACAGCTGCCGATGGTACTGTGTGGTCAAAAATTGACAAAGACGGTATTCCTGGAATGTTACCATCAACTTGTATTTTCAAGGGTGTGAAAGGGCCAATAGGATACGCAAAAAGGAACATTATGGCAGATAATCCCATCAGTGCATTCTCGTTCATAATAGATAACTATATTATCAAACATATAAAAAGTGCACAGAAGAAGAAGGCAGCCGAATTTTGAGGAACAATTGCATAACAGCATTACCGGAAATACGTGCATTTATTGGGATTGTATATGCTCGTAGAGCCTACGAGGCAAAAAATTTAAAACCGAGTTATTTATGGTCAGCAAAGTGGGGTCCCAAATTTTTTAGAAAAACTATGGCCAGAGAAAAGTTCAAGCAAATCCTACGGTTTATTCGTTTCGACAGAAGAACCGAAAGAAGTAGGCGTCTACAAAGAAATAAATTTGCCTTTGTTTCGGAAATATGGGACAAGTTCATTGAAAATAGTCAAACTTGCTATCAACCAGGTCAAAATATAACAGTTGACGAGCAATTATTTCCGTCAAAAGCCAGATGCAGTTTTGCACAGTATACGCCTAATAAACCCAACAAATTTGGCATCAAATTCTGGCTTGTATCAGATGTTAGTAGCAAATATGTTTTGAATGGTTTTCCTTATTTAAGAAAAGATGAACAAGAACCATTGTCAATGCTTCTCAGTGAACACGCTGTTCTGAAACTTGTCGAGCAATATACAATTTGTGGAAGAAATATCACGACCGATAACTTTTTCACTAGCATGTCACTCGCGACAAAATTATTGGCCAAACAAACAACTCTAGTTGGAACTAATAGGGAAAACAAAAGAGAACTACCCAAATCAGCCAAACAAACGAAGGATAACATGCCTCGTTTTTCCACTTTTCTATATAAATCAGAGAATTTTGTTCTCACAATATGTAAAAGCAAACCAAATGAAAGAGTAGCTGTTCTAAGTTCCAAGCATAAATTTGTGAAAATTGATAAAAGAACTAAAAAAAAATGTTACCGGAATCTATTCAATTTTATAGCAGCACAAAATTTGGAGTTGATATGGCGGATCAAATGGCCGGAAAATATACAGTAAAAGCTACTTCTCGTAGATGGCCCCTCCAAATATTTTACAATATTTTAGATTTAGCTGATGTAAATGCTTTGATCCTTTACAAAGAATCGGCAAGAATACAAATATAACGAAAAGAGTTCTTGTTTTAATTAGCAGAAGAGCTTTCCACCGAATACAGAGCTGCAAGACAGAAAAATTCATCAGAACAGGAAGACCCACAAAGATCAACTGCAACATCATCAAATGCAAACCATTATAACAAATGCAAAATTTGTCAAGTACGACTTTCCCATTTCAACAAAACAAATAATATATGTGAAAAATGTCAAAAGTATGTTTGCGGAAGATGTACACATAAAAAGATTGCCACTTTCATTTGCATAAAATGTACAAATAATAATGCATAGATTAATTTATTGTTAATACTGACTAATAACATGTTATGTAACTGTAAATAATATAAAAAATATAAAAAAATTAATTTTAAACAAATTTCTTAACCTATTAGTTACTTTTTCACAATGCAGTCATTTTGACTGCTTTTGGGCAATATAGGTATATACTAAGTTTCAGTCTTTCTAGTGTTAATTTAAATCTTTTTCAATAAAAATTTTTGGGGATTTGTAGTTTATTTACTTGTTTAAAGCTCTTAAATTTGTGATTGCGCTAATTTAGGTTAAGGGTTATTAAATTTATGATTTAAGGGGGTTTGTAGTTTTAGATCTATATTTTTGAACCTAAATTACTAAGCGCCTAAAGGATAAATTTCTGAAAATGCATTTCTTCGGTCATTTATGATGTCATTTTGATTGAAAAAAGCCAATGAATAAGCAATTGTATTATTATTTTAGCTTCAGAACTGAAGAGATTAAAAGTATGCTCTATTAGTTATGAATCAACCTGCATATATAAAGCTTTTTACTTCTGAATTTTTAATTGTTAAGTTCGAAGATTGTAAAGGAGCTTTTTTTAATACTAGTTTATTTTGCAGGATGCATGTGTGGAAGCAGATAGTGAAGCTTGTGTGATGATGGGACAAGCGGAAGTAAGTAGATTTTTATTATTAGTGAAAGAATGATCGTTATTAATTTCATTTGTTGAAAAAACGCTGTTACAAAAAATTGTAGGACACACCTATTATTGAAACTTTTGCAATTATCCGCCTTTGATAAGTTTAGTGTTTGTTCTACAGCCGTTTATGAGCCTATTCTGAAAAAACAAACACTCAGACAAAAAAAGTGTGATTTTTGATTATACGTCTTCTAAACAGTCGAATGAACTTAGAAACAGGTCTTTTGTAGAAATCACAGACAGGCACTACAATTTTATATATTAGTATAGATATAACAAAAAGAAAGGTCTTTAGAAATTCATTTGCAAGTTGGTGAATCATGCTTTAGTGAAAAGCGATTCATAAACCAGTTGAAATAACTTGATATCAGTCAGAGGCTTTAAAATCCAAGTAAAATTCAAAATTTCAAATAACTTGACTAAAACAGTCTTTTTAAACTTATAATTTTAATCACGTAACAAACACAAATTACATAGCGCAACACAACACAACATAAATTGTATTATTCTGTAAATCGGCCTTTTTTAGCCGGATCATTTCAATGTCATCAGCATATGCTGATATCCAAAGGCGTTCTAAAGTTTTTTCCCTCGGGACGGGACGATGGCAGTTCGTAATCCCCAATACGGATTATTCTCTTCCCTAAAATGAGTTGCAACACCAGTATTGAAACAAGATTGTAAGTGATTGAGTAATGAAATCAAAATTCAGTTCAGTCAAGTGACTATGAAGAAATTGTTGTACAAAAAATAAAATTTTGAATGAAATCTGAACAATTCTGAACTATATCTTACATCGAAAAATCTTCCAATAACATCCATAAGTAATATTGATAAAATTAGTTGAAACTTTCATATAACAAACTCTAAAAGGCAAATTTAACTGGATAACTTTAAAACTACTTAAAACTTTAGGTTTTCTAGAAATATAATTGAATTTTCAAAAAGTAGAAGTACGTTTAATATTCAATCCTAAGTAATCGCTAGAAAATTTTTACGTGCATAAACCGCTGATTCGTATACAAGTCAAATTCAGTATTTCTCTGCTAACAGAAATCAGATGACAGATAACCTGGTGTGAGAAATCTGCAATATCTCATTCGAAATCCCAGCATACTGCGCAGAAACTAGAATAGGAAAACCAATGTAAAAGCAACTGTGCTCTGAATTTTGACTAAGTGCAGAAATATGCCGCAAGCTTAAAAAGATTCAACTGATCATCGCCAATCATCTCAGTAGACACTATAGTGAAGGCTACATCAATGCGTAGGGCGAAGACACCCTTCTTTCAACTCGCCGAAGACCACCCGGAGATATCCATTACTTTGAACCGAAGCTTTTCGATCGTAAGGTCACGAAATTCTCTTTCATCCTATGAGTGAATGAAGTTTTATTACTTAATCAAGTTCTATTTATTTAAATGAAGTACGTATTAATGACATCATGTACTAGTGATCTAAGTGGCTAGGAAAATAACAATTGTTTTCGGTGAAAATACTGAGATGATATAAGGGAATGCAAAGGCATTCTAAGGGGCTTTTGAATGGAATTGCGATTCCAGTTTAAATGGAGGCTCAGAATCGTAACTCTGAGGTAGATATTTTTCTTTGGGCAATCACATAGGATTCCCGGAAGTTTTAGATCAGTTAAAAGCGGAAAAGCAATATACTTCCAGTCAAAGAAGAAAAACGAGCGCTGTCTAATCCAGATTAGTAGTGAGAAAAGAGAAGCGACTTCCCGTCGAACACAATAGTGATTTCAACCCTAGCAGAGAAAAGGATCTGACTAAAAAAGTGAATGAGAAAGCTATTCTTCTCTTATGATAAACACTTTGACTGAGAAACTGATACTGGCTTTGATGTGTCATAGATTCAGTGGTGTAAATTCTGGACTCTTTTAGGTAGCTTTCATTACAAAAAGCCGTTTGCTATTGCAGCCGTTCGGAGGAAATCGATTAAAAAAATTTTGATATATATTCATCGATCATGACCCCCAGACCCCGAAACCACCCGCCGTTCAAATGTTGATATATATATTATCTGATCTTTGTCACACTGTAACTCTCGTATTTATGAACCGATTTGGATGAAACTCGGTGTGTACATAATACAAACCAATGTCTCGACTGAGTTCGTTGGCCAGCTTCATCCACCATCTTTTTTCAAAATGGCAGCCGTTTCAAAAATTTAAAAAAATTTTTAATTTGAAATGTGGTATCAAAAAATTAAAAATTGAAAAGTATTTTTTTCTTATGTGTTTGACCTTAATACAAAGATTCCGGAGCAGTTTTTGTTTCGTCAATATTTTAAAAAATAGCTGAGTTATAGCACTTTGAATTTCTACCGTGGATTCATTTTGAAACGTCCTGATTTTTGTCATGCGATAACAGGCCTATTCATGAATCGATATGGATGTATCTTGGTGTGTACAAAGTACATACCAATGTTTCGACCGAGTTCGTTGGCCAGCTTCATCCTCCATCTTGTTTCAAAATGGCGGCCATTTAAAAATTTTTAAAAAATTTTAAATTTAAAATGAGGTATCAAAAAATTGGAAAATGAAAAAGTTTTTTTCTTATGTGTTTGACCTTAATACAAAGATTCCGGAACAGTTTTTCGTTTCGTCTATATCTAAAAAAATTGCTGAGTTACAGCATTTTGAATTTGTATTGTGGCAGACATTTTGAAACGACCTGATATTTGTCACGCGATAACAGGCGTATTTATGAACCGATTTGGATGAAACTCTGTGTGTACGCAATACATACCAATGTCTCGACCGACTTCGTTGGCCAGCTTTATCCGCCCTCTTGTTTCAATTGGCGGCCATTTAATTTTTTTTTAATTAAAATTTGAAATGTGGTACCAAAAAATTGAAAATAGAAAAATATTTTTTTCTTATGTGTTTGACCCTGATAGAAAGATTGCGGAGCAGTTTTTGTTTCGTCTATATCTTAAAAAATAGCTGAGTTATAGCACTTTGAATTTCTACCGTGGCTGACATTTTGAAACGTCCTGATTTTTGTCACGCGATAGCAGAAGTAATCATGAACCGATATGAATGTACCTTGGTGTGTACGAAGTACATACCAATGTCTCGACCGAGTTCGTTGGCCAGCTTCATCCGCCATCTTGTTTCAAAATGGCGGCCATTTAAAAAAAATTTAAATATTAAAATTTCAAATGAGGTATCACAAAATTTGAAAATGAAAAAGATTTTTTCTTATGTGTTTGACCTTGATACAAAGATTCCGGAAAAGTTTTTGTTTCGTCTATATCTAAAAAAAATGGCTGAGTTATAGCATTTTGAATTTCTATTGTGGCTGACATTTTGAAAGGACCTAATATTTGTCACGCGTTAACAGGCGTATTCATGAACCGATATGAATGCACCTTGGTGTGTACGAAGTACATACCAATGTCTCGACCGAGTTCGTTGGCCAGCTTCATCCGCTATCTTGTTTCAAAATGGCGGCCATTTAAAAAAAAATTTAAATTTAAAATTTAAAATGAGGTATCACATAATTTCAAAATGAAAAAGATTTTTTTTCTTATGTGTTTGACCTTAATACAAAGATTCCGGAACAGTTTTTGTTTCGTCTATATCTAAAAAAATGGCTGAGTTATAGCATTTTGAATTTCTATTGTGGCTGACATTTTGAAACGACCCAATTTTTGTCACGCGATAACAGGCGTATTTATGAACCGATTTGGATGTAACTTGGTGTGTACATAGTACATACCAATGTCTTGACCGAGTTCGTAGGCAAGCTTCATTCGCCATCTTGTTTCAAAAGGGAACATTAAAAAATTAATTTTAAATTTTAAATGATGTATCAAAAAATTGGAAAATAAGAAAGGTTTTTTTTTATGTTTTTGACCTTGATACAAAGATTCAGGGGCAGTTTTTGTATCGTCTATACCTTGAAAAATGGTTGAGTTATAGCACTTTGAATTTCTAGCATGGCTAACATTTTGAAGCGATCTGATATTGTATTTATTAACCTATTTGGATGTAAGAAGGCGTGTGGATAGTATATAGCAATGTCTCAACCAAGTTCACTGGTCAGCTTCATCCGCTATCTTGTTTCAAAATTGCAGCCATTAAATTGAAAAAAATTGAATTCAAAGTGAGGTGCAAAAAAATTAGAAATTGAGAAAGGTTTCTGTTTTATGTATTTGACTTTGAAATAAGGATTCCGGAGGGTTTTTTGTTTTGACTTTATATTAAAAAAAGGCTCAGATATAGCAGTTTGAATTTCTTTATGTGGGTGACATTTTGAAAAATCTAATTTTTTACCTGCGACAGCACTCGTATATATCAACCGATTCCGATGTGAGTGAGCATGTGCACAGGATTACTAAGATCTCGACAAAGTTCACTGGTTAGCCTCATCCACCATGTTGTCTTAAAAGGGCAAGCACTTCAAGATATCGCCGAATTTGGAAACCAAATATAAGTTACTTTAAATAAAACCAGCTTAGATAAAGCTAATTAATTTCGCGAAATTCCCATTCATAATGATTTAGTATTGTTAAAAATTAGTATTGAATCTTCTATAATCGGTTTCCACTAAATTGAGCTTCGTGTGTTTGAATAATATAAGCTAGCTTTTTAAAAATAAGGAATGTGAAAGCTACCTCTTCCTCCCGGCACTGGCCGGAAGGACTTTTTTAATTACTAATTTTTATAAGCTATTCAGAACTCAATAACGTTGTGAACCTCATTTAATCCAGAATTCTTATTGTTTTAATATCTTTTTGTTTATAATAAATATTCCTTTGATTTCATGAGAGCGGATCCATTGAAGTCTTACACATCACTTCAAACATAACATGGGCGTCGGTAATACTGGTTATGATGAATTAATATAATTAGTGTTAAATAAACTAACGTTCGATTAAGAAAACCTAATTAAAAAATTTTTTAATCTTTATTGGTATTAAATAGTTGTTTTTGTCATTATACATCATTCTACAGACTATATGAACGCACGAATTTTAATTTTTCCAACTGGGTAAATACAGTCGAACCTAGAAGCTCCGGCTTAAATTACGAATGATCAAGTGAGCTAAATGTACTATAAAAGAAGACAAAAGTTTCTTTATCTACAAACATATACCATAACCACGAACGAAAATATAAAATTACCTCTTCAGAGTTACCCATGATTCCCAAAATTGTTCTTTATCATTAGATACCTCAGTAACCAATATATTTCGATATTCAAAGAATCATTTATAAAAACAAATTTTTTACTGTCACCGACTTTCGGAAACGTTTCCGTGTCGTTTTTATAGTATATTAATCACTTTTCTCAGGCCGGAATATCAATTTTTAGGATGCTATCAATTCTAATTTAAACCTTTTCAACTGCATAATTGAATGTAAACATGTAAGAATAACAAAATAATATTAATTTTAATGTTAATTTATCATGTTTGTTTGTAAAACATATTTGTTAAACATGGAAATGTTTACCTGAGAATGGATAGCATTCAAAAACCTATATTCTGGGTTGAGAAAAATGATTAATACACTATAAAAACTACTCGGAAGCAATTTCTAAATATCAGTGGCAGCAAAAGAAACTTTGTTTTTATTCAATGCTTCTTTAAATCTCAAAAATATATTGATTTCTGAGGTTTCTAAAGATAATGAATGCTTTTCGTAACCGTGGGTAACACGGTAAAGGACGCGATTATTGGGTAACACGGAAGAGATTATTGTATATTTTCGTTTGGATTATATTACATTTTCCCATATTAACCCTTTATCTACTGACGGTATTTAAAAGCACCATTAAAATAACTTGTTATAAAATTCATTTAATATATGAATTAGTTATAATACAGTTCAAACAGAGTTGTAGATACATTACTTTATCTTGTTCCAAAACCATTATTGGTTATACAAAACAAAAAATATTTTTTAAAGGATGATTTGTTTTGCCTTTCAATCTTTTCAGGTTTCTTGGCGTTTGAAAGGTTGGGGGGGGCGAGGGGGATTTTCAATTCGGAAGTATTTCTATATTTCTATTCTAAGGACATTATATTTGTACATTTCCTAATTCTACAAAGTACTAAGGAAAATATTTAAAATGAAATATTTGAGTGGGGTTATAAATATTGTGCAAAATACCTATAAATTCAAATTTAATTCATCCTTCTAAATCTTTCTAAAATTTATTAAATGATTATGTAAGTCTTCTAATGTAGTTTAAACAATTCAAGAAAAATGCTTTAGAAACTAAAATTTTCATGAATTCATAATTCAGTACATAAAGGGTTACGAAGCATCTGTCTTTTTCTCAATGTGGGTTCGACTCCTGGCCAGTGACATTAACTTATATGGACCCGTGGGGCGCGAGCCCACCCAATAATTCGATCACTTCGCTCGCTCAATTTCCATTGATTTATTTCGTTATTTTTTTTTTTTTTTTAACCATTTGAAAAAATGGTTATTGTCCTCTGTCAAGGTAAATCAAAAACATATCTGAAGCGTTTTATTGATTGAATTCGCATTTTATTCGTTTCTGATTGGTCTATACAGTAATCTGTTATTTTCCCTTTACTTTCATCAGAGATGGATACTTCTGTTGCCATCCCACTATGACAAAAAAGTAATAAAAACTACAAAAAAAAATTAATAACTCACAAACAAATTGAGATACAGCTTTCAAACAAATTGCATTTAAAAGTACATTTTTTTTCTCTATACGATGGTGTAAAAAGTAATATTGTGGGATATTTAGACGTTTAAGAATGAAATATCATTTAAAAGTGGTCCAGGAATATTAATGTTTAATCCGTGGCGTGCGTAATGAATGACCAGCTCCGTAGAAGTTTAAAAATCTACAGTACCGAAAAATGTAATCCATGGCGTACGTAATGCATGATCAACTCCGTGCGATTTTTTATGTCTTAAATTTTAGTCTTTGAAAAAGTCATTTTCCAAATGGTCGTTGTAATTTGTTAAATTGCATTTTTCTTTTTTACATTATTTATTTCTGAAGTGAAATTTGGTTTTATTGACGTTCTCAAAATAATTTTGTTTGGAAAATAGTGAGGACATCCATTAGACTTACAGGAGCACTGAAAGTCCCTTCAACGAATGTATAATTAAGTTTATCTCGAAAACAAATTTCCTGCATATTTTCCCCTCTGTTTTATTGTCTTGAATTGATAAAGCAATTAGGTAACTAAACTGTATATTTTTCTTGACATTTAGTTTTTTACACTTACAATAGTTAGCTATTTTTATGTTATTTATAATAAATATTAATACGTTTATAAGGAAGAAGTTATGAGAATATAATTTAATTAAAATATAATAATTTTATACTTTTCGTATAATTTGACATCTAAATACCATCTTTACTCCTTCGCCCCTCTCCGCCTTTGTCACCACACATACAAGCACTAAGGGGAAAAACTGCATGTGTTATTTTACTCAAAAATTTTTGAGCCCACCTATATTTTTCAAAAATTGGCGCTGCTACTCCTGGCCTAAACACGTTTTCACTCTGTTAAAAAACAATTAAATTCGTATGCTTTATTTTCCAATCAGTAATAACGGTGTTAAAAAATATAAATTGTATGATCAATAATAACAATTATTATTGTAACTAGTATCCGTCAGGCCGAAATGTCGGAGCATAGAGTCGTATAAACGTAACACATAACATTTTAAAATTTAAAAAAAAGTTTAATTTTCATGATTACATGTTTAATAGTACAAAATTAAATTTGAAATAACACCCGTTGAATCCTCATTTTCTAGTGTTTAATTCAGTCATCAGTTGCCTCAGGTAATGCTCAAATGCTAATTTGTGACATGATAACCAACAAAATGAAACATTATAGCCGGTGGCAAGCCTGGGGGTTGAAATTTTGGGTCATAGACATTATCTTTTACTGTACTCAGTACACTGCTTATCAATCCCCACTCCATCCAGATATTGGTATGTAACATAACTCTGCATCCAACTGCTGAAAAAAGTCCTGAAGTCCAAACGCGTGATCATCTTCATTACATCTTACTTTTAATTATTGTGGTCTGCTAACAATCTTGTCATTCACGACTTTGATTTAAGAAGTACTACTTGATTATGTTCTTTCGCTTGCTTGTTTTTGGAAAAAAGACATATAGCATCTTGAAATCATTCAAGTTGAGCCGGAAGCAGTGTAGCTTTCCACCGTTGCATAAGGGATGAGAGTAGTCCGAATCTTGACCCACGCAAAGCGAATATAGAGTCTTTCGAAACTGTCTTTGCTGATCGTCATTTTGTCTCAATGAGTTTATTAATCTGAAGCAATTTTCAAAAGCTCTAAGCATTTTTTGTCTGCGAAGAGCCAAAATGTCTTTTATAGAATGTCTCTTATATAAAGGGATGTCTTTTATGCGATGTAACTACCTAATACCTCCAAGGATTTAAACAAAGTACCTTTGCGACATCTTTGTTCAAGTTCAGCCATAACAAGACAATTGAAAATTCATCAATAAAGATAAATAATACTGCATCCATGCTGAGCTGTAGATTTCTTTCTGCCTGACTTTTTAAATCAGAGAACTATTTAAAACACAGTGGTTTTTTAAGCACTGAGTGAATTAACCTTCCTTCCACATTAAGCGCAGCAGTACCTGTTTGCGCCAAAAGAATGACAGCTTCGATCCTAACTGCTCTATGATTAAAATAGCAATTAAAGCCTTTGCGCAGGAATATTGAAATGCAGTAAACCAACGTTTAAAATGCACAAATAATGCGTGAAAAAGCAGCAAACAGCTGTTTCGAATCTACAGCGAGATTCTTCTTCAGTGCAAGAGAGGGAAAAAAGGAACAGCGTGCTAGAAAAAGCAAGGCTTAGCAAAATGATAGACAGAGACGCGCTGCCTTATATACCCTATGCGGGTAACGAAAGCGCCAGAAACAACCAATGAGAGAGAAGCAGTGGAAACGACTGGGTGGACAAGTAGCGACATCTACCGGAAAAGGAGAGAAAATGAAACCAAAAAAGAGGAAATTAAATTAATGCTTTCCAAATACTTGGAAAATCTGGAGTACTAGATAAGTCATTGACTAAAGAGTGAGAATTTTTAATGATGTGGTAAGCTTCCCAAAAATCAAGATCAAGGTTAGAAGAACATTTTTGGATAATGGTGGCTGAGGAAAAATCGAACCTATGTTGAGAAGACCAAGAATGTTGAGCAATAGAAGAACGTTTGAGCTCCTGATTTTTAACATAACCTTCATGCTCTTTTAAACGAAATCTAAGAGCACGTTTAGTCTGGCCAATATAAGAAAGGCCACATTGGCAAGAGATTTGGTAAATACCCCAGTTTAGTGATGGGCGATAACGAGATGTTTTTCTCGATTTTCTCGATTGTATGGACATCTCGATATTTTTCGATTGTATAAATTTTTTCTCGATGACTACAGTTTGCAAATTTCTTTTATAAATCATATAGTATGTATTATATGCGTCATACATTTATCAAGAATCGTCTGCGGGTGAACTGAAATGAGTCGATGTTAATAAAGACTAGGTGACTTCGACCGCTAGCGGGCCCCTCCTTTAACCGGGGCCCCTAATTTATACGTAATCTTGTAATATGAAATCACGAGCAGGTTACCCGCTATATACGGCACTGATATATGATAGCAGGCGGGTGTGGTGTGCACGCACTACAAAATCTTGTAAAAAATATAATATCGAAACGAATGAACGTCGGACCAGATCTCTTGGGGGAGGGGTCAAAGCGAGCGGAGGAGCACAGCAGCTGCATAATATGATTAATTCGTCACAGGTCTTTAGGCCTTTCCAACCATATGTCACATGAGAAGTCTGAATCTGAATTTATAAAAATGCCCTCCCCGTGGGGGGGAGGGGTGGGGGAGGTGGATAACATGAGTAAGTGGTCATAAGCCTTTCCAACAATATGTCACATGAGGGGTTTCGGCTAAATTTAGAAAAACACCCCCGTGGGGGAAAAGTGGGGGGGGGGCGGTCACCGGAGGTGCATTACATCAATAAGAATTCACAGACCTTTCCAACGATATCTCACATGTGGTGTCTTGGCTAAATTTGGAAAAGTGTCCCCCGGTGGGGGGGGGGTTCAAAATGGGGGGATGGACACCGGAGGAGCATAACATCAATAAGTAGTCACAGACCTTTCCAACGATATCTCACATGAGGGGTCTTGGCTAAATTTGAAAAAGTGTCCCTCGGGAGGGGCAAATTGGGGGAGACTGTCACCGGAGGTGCATAACATCAATAAATAGTCACAGACCTTTCCAACGATATCTCACATGAGGGGTGTTGGCTAAATTTGGAAAAGTGCCCCCCGGGGGGGGGAAGTGGTGGTGGGGACACCGTAGGTACATAACATCAGTAAGTAGTCACAGACCTTTCCAACGATATCTCACACGAGGGGTCTTGACTAAATTTGAAAAAGTGTCCCCCAGGGGGTGGCAAAGAGGGGGGACTGTAACCGGAAGTGCATAACATCAATAAGTAGTCACAGACCTTTTCAACGATATCTCATAAGAGGGGTACTGACTAAATTTGGAAAAGTGCCCTCCGGGGGGGCAAAGTGGAGGGGGGCGGCCACCGGAAGTGCATAGCACTAATAAGTAGTCACAAACCTTTCTAACGATATGTCACATGAGGGGTCTTGGCTAAATTTGGAAAAGTGTCCTGAAATTTCATATATTATAAATAATATTTAGCGGAGGGCTCCATAAAAAAATCCGATCTAAAATGATAAAAGCGGAAAAAACTACCCTCGCAGTGGGGGCCAAATTGGGGAGGGGAGGAAGAAAGTCTCATAATATGAAAGAGTCATCCGAGAGCTTACCGATGACATATCACATGACTGGTCCAAAAAAAGTTTAAAAATTCCTCCCCCTCTCTCCCCCTGTGGGTCCACTCTTCCACCCCGGAATTCACACAGCCGCCACTTTAAAATTTTTATGTTCAATAAATAATATTTACCGGAAGACTGCATAAAAAAACCCATATTTAAAGTGATATTTAAATTTATTATAGAAATCGGCTACGGTTTTAAAAATTTGTTCGCCCCTTCCCCACCCCCCTTTGAGCGAAGAAAGGTTCATAGTATGAAAGAATGGTCAAAGGGCTTTTCGATTATATGCCACAGGAAGGGTTCGGTAAAATTTTTAAAATTGCACCCCATGAGTCCACTCTCACGTCCTCCTCCCTCGAAATCACCCGACCCACCTTCCTCTTTGAAAATTTTATATTTAATAAATAATTTTTATCGGAGGGTTCCAGGTATGTGACATCTTGGTAGGGCTAAAATAAGAGAAACTTTGAAAATTAAGGCTTCATTTCACAGCTCATTGTCATGCCTTTTTCTCTATCTCGTCCCTTGGTACTCTCGATAAATTTTCTTACTTTTCTTCTCTGCCGAGGACGAAAGAAATCCTCGAAAAGCTTCTCATAGCGAAATGTTGAAAAGCGCGAGAGAAATCCTCGAAAGGCTTTTCATTGGGAGATTTCGAAAAGGACGAGAGTAACAAGCGAGAGGTTTCCCATCGGGAAAAGTTGAAAAGGGCGAGAGGAAACTCTCGAGAGACTTCCCATCCCGAAAGGTTTAAAACCGCGAGAGAACCAACCATCGAGCAGCTTGCCATCTGGAAGCGTCGAAATGCTGGAAAAATCATCGAGATGAGATTTGCCGAAATGCGAGATGGAAATGAAGCTTTCAGAGTCAAACTTACCGCATTTCTGGTTTAAGTCATAATTTCTCAAAGGAGTCCATCTGCTTATCCAATCTCTTTTTAGCTCACAGGCTATCTAAGCCTGAGAGCTAATGTACCCGTCGGTTCTGTGTGTATGCATGTACTGTACGTACGTACGTACGTATGTATGTACGTAACGCGATAACTCTTGATTAAAATGTACGATTTGCTTCAATTTTTTTTTATGTTCATTCTGATAAGGCGTTCCGCTGTTTAGTTTTGACGGTTCATTGGTTAAGGATAAAGGGAGAGAAGGGGGGCTGGTCCCCGCCCCTCCTTAATTTAGATAAATAGGTTTTTCATGCAGAATTCTTCGATTTGTTCCAAATTTCGTATACCGGTTTATTATGTTAAGGAGCTTCCCTGATTAAACTTGGAGGTTTATTAGTTAAGTATGAAGGGAGGAAAGGGGGCTAGACCCCCTCCTTAATTTAGATAAATGGGGTTTTCATGCAGAATTATTCGATTTGCTCCAAATTTGGTATACCGGTTCATTATGTTAAGAAGTTGCCTTGATTAGATTTGGAGATTTACGGGTTAAGTATAAAGGGGGAAAAGGGGGCTAGACCCCCCCCCCCTTAATTTAGATAAATGGGCTTTTCATGCAGAATTATTTGATTTGCTCATAATTTGGTATACCGGTTTATTATGTTAAGAAGCTTCCCTGATTAAACTTGGAAGTTCATTGGTTAAGGATAAAGGGGGAGAAGGGGGGGCTGGTCCGCCCCCCCTTAATTTAGATAAATGGGTTTTTCATGCAGAATTATTCTATTTGTTCCAAATTTGGTATACCGGTTTATTACGTTAAGAAGTTGCCTTGATTAGATTTGGAGGTTTACGGGTTAAGTATAAAGGGGGAGAAGGGGGGCTGGTCCCCCCTTAATTTAGATAAATGGGCTTTTCATGCAGAAATATTTGATTTGCTCCAAATTTGGTATACCGGTTTATTATGTTAAGGAGCTTCCCTGATTAAACTTGGAAGTTCATTGGTTAAGGATAAAGGGGGAGAAGGGGGGCTGGTCCCCCACTTAATTTAGATAAATGGGTTTTTCATGCAGAATTACTCGATTTGTTCCAAATTTGGTATACCGGTTTATTATGTTAAGGAGCTTCCCTGATTAAACTTGGAGGTTCATTAGTTAAGTATAAAGGGGGGAAAGTTGGGTAGACCCCCTCTTTAATTTAGATAAATGGGTTTTTCATTCAGAATTATTCGATTTGCTCCAAATTTGGGATACCGGTTTATTATGTTAAGAAGCTGCCTTGATTAGATTTGGAGGTTTATGGGATAAGTATAAAGGGGAGGGGCTAGTTTCCCCTTAATTTAGATAAAAGGGTTTTTCATGCAGAATTATTGGATTTGCTTCAAATTTAATATACCAATTTATTCCGATATGGCGCTTCCTTCATTAGATTTGGAGGTTCATTGGTTAAGTATACAGGGGCAAAAAGGGGGCAAGTTCGCTTAATTTAGATAAATGGATTTTCATGGAGAATTATTCAATTTACTTTAATTTTTTTTTCTATGTTTGTTCTGATAAGGAGCTTTCCTGATTAGATTTGGAGATTCATTAGTTAAGTATAAAAGGGTTAAAGGGGTTAGACCACCCTTAATTTAGCGATATGTTCCTTTTTTTCATGCAGAATTATCTGATTTGCTTCAAATTTGATATACTGATTTATTATAGTTAAGGAGTTTCCCTGATTAGATTTGGAGGTTCATTGGTTAAGTATAAAAGGGGCAAACGGGGGATATTTCCCTTCATTTATTTTTTGAGGGACATTATTATTTGAAATAAGAGTATAATATACAGTTAGTGTTAATAACCTGTGAGCTCAATGCCATGAGTTTAACTGGCACTTATCATTTTATTGCTATTAACCGATGTGGGTTATGAAGCATAGTGGTTTATGTATTCAGTTCTGTATAGTCCTAGTTTCAAACTTTACTGTTAAATTTAGTGTCATTTTGCCACGAATTTTCAATGTTTCTCTTATTTTAGCTCTGCCAAGCTGCCCCATACCTGGAGACTCAGATAAATACTATTTATTAAATATAAAAAGTTCAAAGAGGAAGGTGAGTGAGTTCTGGGGTAAGCGAGAGTGCACAAAGGGAGGGGGTGGGGCGGGTAATTTTCAAACTTTTACCAAACCTCTCCTTGACATATCATCGGAAAGTCCTTTCACCACTCTTTCATATTATGAACCTTTCTCCTCCCAGAGTTGAATTCCGGAAGGGGTTCGGGTGGGGGGGGAGAGGTGCGGGGGTGACTTTTTTTTTAATTGTAAAGATTTCTACAATAAATATCATTAAATGAGTTTTTTTAATGGAGCTCTCCGATAAATATTATTTATTAAATATAAAATTTTAAAAGTGGGGCTGCGTGATTTCCGGGTATATTCTAGGATAAAAAAGGGAACCCACGTGGGAGGGGTAGATTTCAAACTTTTTTTGGACCAGTCATTTGATCTATCATCGGAAAGTTTTCGGTTATCATCGCAAAGTTACTCTTTCATATTATGAACCTTTCTTCTTCCTACCTTAGTTTGGTGTCCCGAGAGAGGCACTTTTCGAACTTTTTTGAAATCGTAGCGTTTTTAAACATTTTAGATCGGATTTTTTTACGGAGCCCTTCGATAAATAATTTTTAATATATGAAAATTTCAAAGAGAAGGATGGGCAGGGTATATTTCGGGGGGGTGGGGCACGATAATTGGAATCCTGGGAGTTGGGACAATTTTCTATCTTTTGCTGACACCCCTCATGTGATATATCATTGGAAAGCTCTGTGACTACTATTTCATTTTATATATCGCCCGCGCCCCTCCCCTTACTTTGCCCCCGAGCGGGGGCACTTTACTAAATTTAGCCGACACCCCTCATGTGCCATATCGTTGGAAAGTCCTGTGACCACTTATTCATATTATGCACTTTCCTTGCCCATCCCTCCTACTTTGCTCCCCGCGGGAGTTCGTTTAATGTATTCCAGTCGAAGACTTTATAAAAATGGGGAAATTAAAGATCCAATCTCAAATGACGTAGAAAAATCAATAAAAAATTTTGATCCCTTTTATCATCCTTTAGTTCATATTTTTGCCACTAGGGGGTGCTTTTGATTCTTATTTCTTTGGCCATTTTGGTACTAATTGCCGAAAAATTCTAATTTTTGATACTTAAAATCCCCTTACCGCTTCATAGCTACTCGCGTTTTTTCAGCTTTTTTCAACCAGGGGGCACCCTTACAAGACTTTTCCAGTCTTATGGCTCCTTTATAGTTTCCCTTTGGTTTGTTGTTTTTTTATTCCATCTGTTTTCAGTTACCCTATATTTAATAAAATCTGCCTTATATATATGTAAAAACAATGATTTCAATAATCGATTCTAGAACATCTCCTTTGTAGATTCTCGAAAGTAATCGATGACTGTATCGATTGTGTATTTTACGATAACGATTTTTTTCGATTGGTAAATTTTCGAGAATCGCCCATCACTAAGCCCTATCACTACTATGAAATTGTCGGCCAGAATAATAGCTAAGTTTTCCAATAACTGTTTTTAGCTTTTCTCGTTATAATCGATTGTAAAACATCTCGATTGTAGATTCTATGAATTAATCGATGGCTGTATCGATTGTGATTTTTTACGATGACGATTTTTCTCGATTGTCGAATTCTCGAGAATCGCCCATCACTACCCCAGTTATCTAGGCGATCAATGGGGTGTTTGAGATTTGAAAAAGTGATTTTATTAACAGGAGAAAAAATAACATTAAAATCAAACCTTCTTAAGATTTTAGCAACTTGCTGACTGATTTTAGGAAAAAATGGTAACACAACTGAAGTATTAGAGTTGGAATTAGAATGCTTTTCAGAATGGACGGATTTCGTCAATTTCTTATAAATAGAATCAATAATATTAGAGGAATAACCACGATCAACAGCAATAGCTTTGAGGTAATTAAGTTCAGCGCTAAGTAACTGAGGAGTGGAACAAACATTGGTAGCCCGAAAAACAAAAGTATTGAAAGCAGCGAATTTCTGGTTAGGGGGATGAGAAGAATGCCTGTGAGGTGGAAGACTGACAGCAAAAGGTTTACGAAAGACGGTAGTCTGAAAGCCATTATCACAACGAATAACAAGGACATCGAGGAAAGAAAGACAGTTATTGGTCTCAATTTCAGAGGTAAATTGAATGCAGGGATCAATGGAATTCATAATAGAGAGAATATGATTAATATCCGAATTTATTTCAACCAGGACATAAACATCATCAACATAACGAACATAGAACGGAAATTTTAAAATTTTAAAAAGTTTGACCTCAAAATAGTGCATATAAATATCGCATAAAATTGGACTAAGAGGATTACCCATAGACAAACCATCAATCATGCGGAAGAAATTACCATTGAAAACAAAAGTATTTTGTGACAAGCAAGCGCGAGTGAGAAGGATAAGTTCCTCGATTCCATTTCTCTTATTTTGAAATCGAGGAACTTATCCTTCTCACTCGCGCTTGCTTGTCACAAAATACTTTTGTTTTCAATGGTAATTTCTTCCGCATGATTGATGGTTTGGCTATGGGTAATCCTCTTAGTCCAATTTTATGCGATATTTATATGCACTATTTTGAGGTCAAACTTTTTGAAATTTTAAAATTTCCGTTCTATGTTCGTTATGTTGATGATGTTTATGTCCTGGTTGAAATAAATTCGGATATTAATCAGATTCTCTCTATTATGAATTCCATTGATCCCTGCATTCAATTTACCTCTGAAATTGAGACCAATAACTGTCTTTCTTTCCTCGATGTCCTTGTTATTCGTTGTGATAATGGCTTTCAGACTACCGTCTTTCGTAAACCTTTTGCTGTCAGTCTTCCACCTCACAGGCATTCTTCTCATCCCCCTAACCAGAAATTCGCTGCTTTCAATACTTTTGTTTTTCGGGCTACCAATGTTTGTTCCACTCCTCAGTTACTTAGTGCTGAACTTAATTACCTCAAAGCTATTGCTGTTAATCGTGGTTATTCCTCTAATATTATTGATTCTATTTATAAGAAATTGACGAAATCCGTCCATTCTGAAAAGCATTCTAATTCCAACTCTAATAATTCAGTTGTGTTACCATTTTTTCCTAAAATCAGTCAGCAAGTTGCTAAAATCTTAAGAAGGTTTGATTTTAATGTTATTTTTTCTCCTGTTAATAAAATCACTTTTTCAAATCTCAAACACCCCATTGATCGCCTAGATAACTGGGGTATTTACCAAATCTCTTGCCAATGTGGCCTTTCTTATATTGGCCAGACTAAACGTGCTCTTAGATTTCGTTTAAAAGAGCATGAAGGTTATGTTAAAAATCAGGAGCTCAAACGTTCTTCTATTGCTCAACATTCTTGGTCTTCTCAACATAGGTTCGATTTTTCCTCAGCCACCATTATCCAAAAATGTTCTTCTAACCTTGATCTTGATTTTTGGGAAGCTTACCACATCATTAAACATTCTCACTCTTTAGTCAATGACTTATCTAGTACTCCAGATTTTCCAAATATTTGGAAAGCATTAATTTAATTTCCTCTTTTTTGGTTTCATTTTCTCTCCTTTTCCGGTAGATGTCGCTACTTGTCCACCCAGTCATTTCCACTGCTTCTCTCTCATTGGTTGTTTCTGGCGCTTTCGCTACCCGCATAGGGTATATAAGGCAGCGCGTCTCTGTCTATCATTTTGCTCAGCCTTGCTTTTTCTAGCACGCTGTTCCTTTTTTCCCTCTCTTGCACTGAAGAAGAATCTCGCTGTAGATTCGAAACAGCTGTTTGCTGCTTTTTCACGCATTATTTGTGCATTTTAAACGTTGGTTTACTGCATTTCAATGCTCTATGACTGTTTTACTAATTTCTTTGATTATCCTACTTTTTCCAACTCTTGCTTTTACAATAATAAAAGTTGACTTAGGGAAAATTGTAAGATTTGTTTGCAATGACGAAAGCTGTTTTGTGCATAACTGAAGTATTTTCTGCTGCTCATCTCTAAATCTGATGTCAGAATTATCAAAATTTTCATGCAGCGTAATTTGTTGTTCTTTAAAATAATTCAGAAATGTTAAAAGTAAAGAGAATTCATTGAATAAGACAGTCTACGGTAAAGAGAAAGAATAACCACCGGTGATGTGTTCAGCGATTTTGATTTGTTTAATGTAGCTTCGATCTTTGAGACAATCAAAAATTGGAACTGGATCCATCGAGCTAACGGCAGAAAACTTCAAAGCCCCTTCAAAGACTTGCATGTATGGCATAGCCCAGACTTATTTAATATGGTATAAGGGAAAGGTTTGTAACACGTATGTAACACGCACACATGGGTAATCTGTTATACCCCTCTATCAAACTTGATACTTTTGTTCATCTGAGTTATTGTTATATCGTTATTCGCGCAATTACTCGTAGGCAGCTGGGTTATTTTTATGTGACTTTTCCACATAGAATTACGCTGAATAATTCTTTTCATCTCAATTGCTTTCTTTTAACTGGCATTTTCGAAACTTTTGTGCATAATGTTACACATATAAAAATATGTACATTTCTTAAACTATACACTACATCTAGGCAACAGGTTTAAAAAAATCACGGAATGATTTATGAGTTTTAGTGAAGTTGATTTCTCACGAATTATCTTTCATTGTTGTATCCATTTTCCGATTATAAGCATAAAACTATATAGTCATATGCATTAACGTCAAAATTTTCTGCAGGCTTGGAGACATTTCGCGAAATTTCGCCAAATTTGGCGACCAAAAATATGTTGATATACATGCAGCGAATTTGGCTGTAGCTGCCAAATTTGGCGAAATTTCCACTGAAATTCAGCACTGATGATTCTTCCCTAATCGGGTTCTTCGCATTTTAGCTTAGTGTTTAACCGTAAAATTAGCTAAAATCTTAAAATCAAGAAATAAGTAAGCTACCTTTTCTTTACGCTTGTAGGACTTTTTTATTTTGTTATCTACATATTTTTGTTTTCAAGTGTACATCTAGGTCAAAAATGCTTATCTCATCCACTTCAGAACGTTCACTCGCATTTCAGTTGCAACAAATTCATTTACGGTGAAATAAAAAAAAAATGAGTAACCTTCTGTAATTGGGACCACTACCAAATGGTTATATTTGCGCATAAAACAGCGCTCACTAAATTATGAAATTTTCTACCAACCCGATTACGGAAATTTCCTAATACAAACATACATACATCTGAATAAAAACATACATAATAATACATACATATAAGTAATACATACATAACATTATATTTTTCTCGACTTCTTTTATTATCATTCGTTGTCATGCGGTTAGTACTGAATCTGTTATCATGCAATTAACATCCAAAATTGTATTCTCCGTATTCGATATCTTTTTATTTCTCTTAATTTAAAATTCAAAGTGCATCGCATCGATTTGATAGGTTACGGAAAATGTTCCCTTCCATTTCAGTTGCAGCACATTCACTTACGGTGAATTAAAAAGAAAAATTAATAACCTTCTGAAATTGGGACCGCTACCAAATAGTTAAATTTGCGCATCAAACAACGCTCACTTAAATTATGAAATCGTCTACAAACCCGATTACGGAAATTTCCCAATACAAACATATATAAGTTTTAATACAACCATACATAAGAATACATACATATAAGTAATACATACATGACATTATATTTTTCTCGATTTCTTTGATTATCATTCGTAGCCATGCTGCTAGTACTGAAATCGTTACCATTCGGCTAATAAACGGAATCGTATTCTCTGTATTCGATTTCTTTTCATTTCTCTTAACTTAAAAATCAAAATGAATTGCACTGATTTGGAAGGCTACGGAGATTGTTCATGTGCATTTCAGTTGCAGCACATTCACTTACAGTAGATAAAAAAAAATGAGTAACCTTCTGTAATTGGGACCGCCACCAAATGGTTAAATTTGCGCATCAAACAACGCTCGCTAAATTATGAAATTGTCTACAAACCCGATTGCGGAAATTTCCCAATACAAACATGCATACGTCTGAATATAAACATACATACAAAAGAATACATACATATAAGTAATACATACATGGCATTATATCAGGGTTCGAACGACTCCTGGAATTTTGCGACCAGGAAATTCTTCTGCTCCACTATTTTCTTACAGAAAATCTCTCCTTATAAGAATGCGAAATTTCACCAGTTTAGCCTAGATTTCTTTTTCTATTAAAAAGTACTGGAAACTCTCCTGGAAAATACCCTGATCCGTACAAAATCCTGTTATATTTTTCTCGATTTCTTTGATTTGTCACTTGTAGCCATGCGGCTAATACGAAATCCGTTACCATGCGGCTAAGACCCAAAATCGTATTCCCCGTATGAAATTTCTTTTCATTTAATTTAAAATTCAAAATGAATTGCATCGATTTGGTAGGTTATGGAGAATAAAAGGTTCGCACTGAAAAAAAGAAAAAGTGGCCGTTACGACGTAGAAAGTAAAACTTCTGAAAGTCAATCTATATCTCAGGTCACAAATATTGACGACGCCATAACGATTCGAATGAGGTTAAAATGCATAATTTACAACAATGGAGCTAATGTTTTGTTTAATAACGAGATGAAACCCGTCCTATTTTGACGAAAGAAATTGTTTAAAAAGGAACTCATACATTAGTTAATACTTACTCTCAACAAATATTATTTTTAATTTCAAGTTACCAAAATACTATTTCCATAAACTTCGACTGTTCAACGTATTAAATTGAAATGTATTAGTACACCTAACCAAGATAATTAATTATGATGAAATTACCCATTGAGGCTCTTCTGTTTGAAATTACCGATTGAAAACCAGCAAAAATGATTTCACAAATCATAGAATTATTTTTCGCGTGAAATCTAAACTTAACGTCATTTTCATCGTCTCAAAATTTACATACGCATCTCTCAAATTTACATTCACAATTTCAAAAATATCGCAGTACGCAATAAGTTATTAATACATATATTTCCAAACTTGAAATCAAGTTTGTTAACTACGACTTTGCATGTGAACATTCGCACTCTTGACTTGTGATTCTAATCTCCGTATCGGCGAGTAAAATTGAAGAAATTTGTATCTTTTAGAGGCGTTCGTAGTAAAATATTTCGTTTTATCAGAGAAAATGATGGTTTTCATTTAAATATGATGTCACTTTGCCTCATTGAAGCATTTCACATAGCGTCTCAAACTCAGTAGAGTGAAAAAATATTGAATTGTAATAACTTTTTGAGGAGAAAATTTGTGTTTTTTTAAAGAGTGACGTCATTTTCTGTTCCCTTTTTTTACAAAGTTAATTTTGAGTTTTATTAGAAATTGGCATCAATAAAGATAAACATACTTTATTAATTTTCTTTTCTCTACAACAATGGAAGTTGCTTGACAATTGCTACCATTTTGAAAAAGAAAATCATAGAAAATTTTTTTAATTTTAAATTTAAATATAAAAATGGGAATATTAAAAAAAAAATAGCTAGTGCCGCAAATCTACAAAGAAACGGCTTTCATTTAAAAAAAGAATTATTAAAATTGGTTCAGAAAAAAAGCTCAAGGTAGATGTCTAAAAAAAAAAGCCTTATCTTTCAAATATATAGATTTAAACCCGCAATGTTATCTCTATGCGAAAATTTTGAGCAGACATTTCATGCTGTTAGGGTTGACGAATAGTTATGATTTTCAATACGCACCGAGATTTTGGCACTACCAACGTCCATTTAATTTTTTGTGTCTATATGACAAATATTTTGGACGCTATGGTGTTAACAATAAGTGTAATTTTTGCAGGGAAGCCGGAGCTGTGCTCCGACAATTTTAATCCTATTTAATAAAAAGCTGCCAGTTGCTGTGGCTTTTTCGACAATCATTGCCACAGATTAATCTCGGAAAATTAAACATTTGAAGTTACTGAAAAAAATTTAGCTCGAAAAGTATTTGTCAGGAAATTGTTAGATAAATAGCGTTAGAAAGGTAAAAAGAAAATGTATTTTTCTAGATATAAATTTCAAATCTAATGATTATGCCGTTTTTCAAATATTAAATTTCAAATACAGTAGACTCCCTCAAATCCGTACAGCTTGGGACCAGAGATTGAGCGGATTTTAGAATTTTGGGGATTTCCGGTCAGTGCTTTGTTTACACTTTTTTAACAGTAATTTGAATGTAATAATGCAATCAAAATTATAATAAATGCTACAGTATAGTGAAATATTAAAGTAATTTTAAGTAAAGTAATAAATTAAAATGATAAAAAGTAAGATAATTTTTTAAATGATTATTAAAAGTTCTTCCGGCCAGTGCCCGGAGGAAAAGGTAGCTTTCATATTCCTTATTTTTTAAAAGCCAGCTTATATTATTCAAACACACGGAGCTCAAATTAGTGGAACCCGATTATAGAAGATTAAATACTAATTTTTGTTAATATTGAATATGAATGAGCATTTCACGAAATTAGTCAGTGTTATCAAAGCTGGTTTTATTAAAGTGATTTATATTTTGTCGCCAAATTCGGTGATATCCCGAATTATATTAATAATTATATTAACCCGAATTATCGGTGATAGCCCGCCATTTTAAAACAACATAATGGGTGCAACAAAGCTCACCAATGAACTTGGTCGAGACCTTAGTAATTCCTGTGCACATGCTCACTCATATCTAAATCAGTTGATATATACGAGTGCTGTTGCAGGCAAAAAATCAGATTTTTCAAAATGTCACACACATTCGAAATTCAAACTGCTATATCTCGGCCTTTTTTTTAGATAAAGGCAAAACAAAAAATGATCCGGAATTTTTGTAACAAGCTGAAACACATAAGAAAAAATCTTTTTCAAATTCTAAGTTTTTTGTACCTCATTTTAAATTATTTTTTTTTTAATTTTTAAACGGCCGCCATTGTGAAACAAGATGGCGGATGAAGTTAGCAAACGCACTCGGCCGAGATATTGCTATGTACTATGCACATGCCTTGTCATATCTTAATCGGTTCATAAATACGCGTGTTACCGCGTGACAAAAATCAGATCGTTTCAAAATGTCAGCCATGCTAGAAATTCAAAGTGCTATAACTCAGCCATTTTTTAAGATATAGACGAAACGATCCGAAATCTTTGTATAAAGGTCAAACACATAAAAAAAAATCTTTTTCAATTTCTAATTTTTTTGTACCTCATTTTAAATTAAAATTTAAAAAAATTAATAGCCGCCATTTTGAAACAAGATGGCGGATGATGTTGGCCAACGTACTCGTTCGAGACATTGGTATGTACTATGTACACACCAAGTTATATCCAAATCCGTTCATAAATACGCGTGTAAGCGCGTGACAAAAATCAAATCGTTTCAAAATGTCAGCCACACTAGAATTTCAAAGCGCTATAATTCAACCGTCTTTTAAGATATCATCGAAACAAAAAATGCTCCGGAATCTTCGTATCAAGCTCAAACACATAAGAAAAAATATTTTTCAATGTCTAATTTTTTTGTACTTCATTTTAAATTTAAATTTTTTTTTAAATTTTAAATGGCCGACATTTTGAAACAAGATAGCGTATGAAGCTGGTCAACGAACTCGGTCGAGACATTGCTATGTACTATGCACATGCCTTGTCACATCCAAATCGGTTCATAAATACGTGTATTATCGCGAGACAGAAATCAGATCGTTTCAAAATGTCAGCTATGCTAGAAATTCAAAGTGCTATAACTCAGCCATTTTTTAAGATATAGACGAAACTAAAAATGCTCCAGAATCTTTGTATCAAGTCCAAATACATAAGAAAAAAATCTTTTTCAATGTCTAATTTTTTTGTGCCTCATTTTAAATTTAAAATTTTTTTTAAAATTTTAAATGGCCGCCATTTTGAAACAAGATGGCGGATGAGGCTGGCCAACGAACTCGGTCAAGACATTGCTATGTACTATGCACATTCCTTGTCACATCCAAATCGGTTCATAAATACGTGTGTTATCGCGTGACAAAAATCAGATCGTTTCAAAATGTCAGCCATGCTTGAAATTCAAAGTGCTATAACTGAGCCATTTTTTAAGATATAGACAAAACTAAAAATGCTCCAGAATCTTTGTATCAATCCCAAACACATAAGAAAAAAATCTTTTTCAATGTCTAATTTTTTTTTGCGCCTCATTTTAAATTTTAAATTTTTTTAAAAATTTTAAATGGCCGCCATTTTGAAACAAGATGGCGGCGTGTTTAATTTTATAATTGATTTTTCTAATCAAACATGTTTAAAACCCCTGGCAACGCCAGGTACTTCAGATAGTAATAATAATAATTTATCGTCAAATTATAATAATAATTTAACGTCATTTTATCGTCAAATTGTTGCAGAGAAAAACGAAACTAGCCTTCCGATAGGAAATTGCGTGTTGTTGTTGTCTTATGTTTTAAATAAAACTTGGTGGACCATCACCATATTCAAATAGTAACAACTTTAAAAATTTCTATGCAAACACTTGATTTTGACTCCAGAATTCGAATCTAGATGTTGAAATTACCCTAGTTATAAGCTGATGTTCTATCACTAGTTTCAGAGATATTCGATATTAAAAGTTGGGCTAATTTGGGCAGTTTCCTGAAAAGTGAAATTCGTTTATTGGTTAAGATTTAATACAAATTTTACAAATACTTTTTAGTAGGAAGTACTATTTATACTGGGAAAATGCTTAATAAATTGTTTAAATATTCTAACATATGTTATATTAATTTTTTTATGGATTATTATTTTATTTTTTTCATTGACTATATGGTATCACAAACTGATGTGCTGGTGGTTTTTGAAATAGGGTAAATCTAGGATAGGTCGCCATAGAGGATAGATGGCCAGTCTAATTATTTCAAAAACTATGTCATAGATTGTAGCATAAACTTTGTTCATAAGAAATAGTTCAACGTGTTCATTCAATGCGGACGTGCAGCTGTGTTTTTCAATTATAAAAAATGTGCAATTTTAATGTTTACTTAATTTATTGGTTGGCTATTTTTGTTCAGTTAGATATCTGAACGTTTTGCAGTACGTATGTTACATTTATTTTTACTATATGACTTTCAAGGGACGTATATAATCCAATCTTTGCTTTAAAGTCTAAAACAAAGACGCACAATGGTGGAGTCTCGATTTAAATTGGGTGTCAATCTGTCCATCAATTTTAGGAGAGATGGCCACCTATAATCAATATTTCAAAATTATACAGAATGAGGTTTTTAACTAAATATAATTATTTTTTTAATAATTATGTAATTTTTATTTTTATAATTATATTAATTTACATAATTTAAATGTTAACTAATATAAATATTTCAATAACAATAATATAACAGAGTCTAACGATGTATTTTTATTTCATAAAATATTGAAAAACGTCGGAAACGTTCATCCTAGAAACAGATAAAGTTGATAAATAAACTTAAAACCGTGAAAAAGTCTAAAATAAACGCGAGGAAAAAAAAAAAAAAAACACAACATTTCCAGCAGTAAAGAAGGTGAAACACATTTGAAATTATTAAATTTTGCAGAGTTCGGGGTAATAGAATTGTACGAGGATCACTGTGTTGGTTGTGGAGAAGAATATAATACCACAGCCAAAAAGGATGACTGGATACAATGCATAAGGTGCCAGAAGTGTATCTATGAATCGTGTACAAATTATCAAGATCTTTGCCGAAAATGTGGTAAAAATTTACGAAAAGTGAAGGATTGAAATTATACATCAAATTTTGTTTATTCAAATTTTATTCACTGATTTTCCATGATATAATTGCATCTTTAAAAATTTCCATGTGTTTTCATGATTAACTACATGGCTGAATCCATATCAACTTAGGCAGGGGGGTTACCTTCATAGTCTCAGAAGTTTCTGAATTGAGCATATGTTAAGATTTAAGGAAAAGTAAAATACCTGTACATTTTTGTTTTGTCCAAAAAAATCGTGGCCCGAGATATAGGTCGCCAAAGATGACATCCCCGGCACCATTTCCCATTCGGGATTTTCGATAAAAATTTTAAAGTGCTCTATCTCTAGAATGGTGCAAGATATTTTGCTGCGGTTTTTTTTATTTTAAAGATAGTATTCTGTTGTTTAAAATGATATACCCAATTTTGAAAAATGTATTCAACTTTTCTTGTGGCAACCTTTTGAAAAAAAAAATTTTTTTTCAAAAAAAATGTTTTTTTTTTTAAATGCCAATCCTAAAAATTTTGATTTTTTTGCTGTCGATTAATACCATTGGGAACTACCTTCACTGTAAAGGAGAACTTCCACTTTTGAGTTTAACAAATTTTAGAAACATTTAAAAAATTCAGAGAATTTTACAGGAACTGTATATGTACAGTTCCAGTAAAAGTCACTGAAATTTTGCTTATTTGTATCATATTTGTAAGGATAAGCCTACTATATATCCTAAACAAGTTAGAAATTGCAATATCAAATGTGGCAAATGAGGTGCGTCCATACTATAACTAGTTTTATAAATATTCTGATCTTGGTGCAATAAGTGTTACACTCTTGGGCAAAAAGGCATGAATACAACATTTACTATGATTCTATATATTAAATTCAGTAATATGGAAGTAATATGAATCCATCTTAAAAGGGCTTAATCGCCATGGCAACCTAGAATCATTACCTATCATGGTATATCATTGAATCAATTATGTATTATAGGATTTTTAAATAGAATGAAGAAAACTTTTATTAATGTCTTTTATATTTTAATTTGATTTTCATAGCGTTTGAAGTGATACATACTTTGTTTTACAATGTTCGATATTGAAAATAATCTCAATAACATATATCAATTACACAGCAATACAAATTATATTAATACAAGTTAGAGTTCAGACAGATGGGCAGACAAATCGAATCCATAAAGACTTTCAACTATGTTGGAAATACTTAAAAACACATAAATAGGTCAGAATTTGACTTTTAGAAATTTATGTCAATAGACGGAAGCATACTTGAATACTTTCATACAACCCTGTATTTTACCTACTATCTTTATATACATGCCACTATTTAGCTAATATTTAATTAAGATTAAAACATCCTTAAAACCAGTGAAATCACACTTCCAGAGATTATCATCCATAGACGGCCATGTATCTAATTCTTTGCGTGGACCTGTATATCATTTTATCTATATTCTACAGACATATCTCAGTATACTAAATGTAGTTCAGTGTAAAAATGCATAACTCATTTAAAAATCACCTTTAAGCTACTTTCATTCATACTCAGTACACTGAGAAAAATGACACTTTCAAATCTGAGCAAATCGATGTTTTCATTTTGTTATGAAACGTTTTGTTTCAAATATGACGATCCAATGCTTTCAATTCTGAAACACGGGAAATACTCAGTTTCAAACAAAATTGCATTTTATTCGTTAAATGTAGTAAATCTCACCAGTGTAGTTGCATTTATTAATATTATTTCATATGTTATGATTTGGAACGAAACACTTCTTTCAATAATATTTTATTTCATTAAATGCGGCGAACTACATTTTACCGTAATTGCGGAAGAACAATCAAAAGCCTTCCTAATGTGATCGCAGAAGCATAGAGTTTGCTTTTTAGCCTTCGAAACCGAAGAATGTATAACTTGGTAAAAGAAAGACTTCACAGATGGAATTTGCAAGATTTCATTGAAAATTTTGAAGGTAATTTCGCTAATTTTTTTTGTTTCGAAATATTTATCCCTATTTTTATTGTATGCACACGTAATTTCTATAAGTTATCTTAAAATTAGGGTTAGCTATGTACCATGTTGTGTACACTCTAAAAACGACATTTTCAAAACTGAGCAAAAAATACTCAAATCTGAGTATGTCGCATAGTCAAAATGGCTCCGAATCAAAATTACTCAAGTTTGAAAATCGTATATACTCATTTCTGAAAACACGGACATACTCAAATATGAGCATGCACAAACTCAAGAATAAAACATCATGTGCTCATATTTGAGTATGTCCGTGTTTTCAGAAATGAGTATATATGATTTTCAAACTTGAGTAATTTTGTTTCGGATCCATTTTGACTATGCGACATACTCAGATTTGAGTATTTTTTGCTCAATTTTGAAAATGTCGTTTTTAGAGTGTAACCCTTAAGATTTCTTTTGTGTAGCCCTGTATATGACCTACAGCATTTATGCACACAACGTAATATGGAAAAATTTAGTTAAACTTAAAAATCAATCACAACTAAAAATGCACTTCCAGCAATACCCTTACGATTTCTTTTGTGTAGCCCTGTATATGATCTACAGCCTTTATACACACAACGTAATATGGAAATATTTAGTTAAACTTAAACCTCATATCGCAACTAAAAATGCACTTCCAGAAATCATCGCTAATGTACAGTATTTCCGATAAAGTAAAGTATCCAAAGAATTTAACATAATTAAAATATGCCGCAAACAATATTCCCCTTATTCCATTATGTAATGGAATTCTTTTAGAATATGGAACCATATATGTTGCTGAGGTTTACAACAAATTACTTCCTGTGTAATAGAAAGTGCATAGTATTTACAGGGATACACAAAAGATTTCGGATACTTTACTTTATCGGAAATACTGTACATTAGCGATGATTGCTGGAAGTGTATTTTTAGTTGGGATATGAGTTTTTAAGTTTAACTAACTAGTAAATCTGCAGATCAGGAGCCTCAACGTCATCTTTGCATGTCATTGTTTTTTAACACTCTTTGCGTAATATTCAACTTCCTACAATCGTTTTTAAAATTTTTCAAATTACATAAATATTTATAAGCTTACAAGATACTTCGTAAAGTTTCAGAAATTAAAAGTGTTAAACAAGTGGTTATACATTGATGTTCTGAAATTCTGATGAGCTACTTATTCTGGTAGCTTTTTAAATCAAAAATTGCATTTCTTCAGGGGGGCTCTGTCCCCCTGAACCCCCCGTAGTCTATTTAAATTTACATTCGTAATTTTTTATTGATTGTGCGGATGGTTATAGTATATCTTAGATTTTTTTTACGCTGTGATTTATAAGGATAAGCATAAGTTTTTTTTTTTACAAATTAATAAAATTTAAATTTAAAATAAAATATTCATGTTAACCGTACGCAGACAATAAATCTTGAAGTGACGCCAAAAATGTAACCCTAAAATCCGCTACATCCGGCACAACACAGCGACGTGCTTAAAAAAAAAAAAAAAAAAAAAAAAAAAAAAAAAAAACAGAATAATATTTTTAGTAATAGAGTTTTTAATTCACAATACAATGAAATGCTACCTTAGAATGCTTAAATATAAGCAGACCCTTTTCATTTTACAGAAAAAATGCACGGATGAAGTCAAAGAATTCGGTCCCTGTTCCACATGCTTGTTTTGTTTGGGCCGAATGAAGGCATTTAAATCTGAGCGATAATGCACATCGTATTGCAAACTGTTTTTACGGCATACTGCATCTCCATCTATCTCTTTCCTCCGTGAATAATAGTTAATTTTATTTTACCCAAGATCTTTTTATTCCAGCATCTTTGTTTTCGATAAATGACGTCTAATGCACCCGCTATGCGTACTTACTCAAAACTTTTCATCTTGTTATATTAAGAAATACTCGAGAGTTTTCTTTTTATTTCCAATATGCCGCCATATTAATTTTTCTATTCTTAATTTTATTTTTCATTTTCCTGTTACACGACAAGACATTTCAATTGAAATTTGTTTAAAAGAAAATATTATTCCGTGTTTTGATTTTCTTGGCAACAATTAAAGAAATATTGGTAAATGTTATGGAAAAATGTTACGTTATTCCCTATGAAAATAATGAACTTTTGTATTTTTTGTCAAAATATTTGAATAAAATAAATAAAATAAATGAAATATTGCCTATTTTTATTTCTGGGCTAAAATCCATCTATATGCAAAGATACAAATGCATTAATTCATCCGTTTTGACGTTGGCTTTACTCAGACATTATACACGCAACTATACTAATATTATTAGGACCAAATACGTTGCTAGGCAACAGATGAAAGAAAGGGGAAAAAAATGAAATATGCATTATGTCAAATTGATAAAACAAAATCCTTTATATTATTGGAAAACATGCATAAAATTAACCCCAATATTATAAACCTAATTAAAAAATCTCGCAAATATATTGACAAAATTTCAAACTAATTGGAATAATTTAATAATCTTATTTAAAAATTTCAGCATCAAAAATTTACCATTTAAATCGATTTTTCATATGAGCCATTTCTTTCAACAAATGAAAATCTGAAAATCGTCTGACTTGCCATAGAAAAGCATTATAGAGAAAAATAAAATGTTCCATATTTCCCGAACGAATGAACCAAATTTAAAAAAAAACTATACAGCTAAGTCCGGGTACCTCATCAACATGTCCAGTAAATTTCAAGCCGATCGGATGCTTTTTACGGCAGTTATCGCGGAACAGACAGACAGACTAACAGACTGACTAACAGACAGACTAACAGAAACTAAAACTTTTCGTGTCTCCACAGTAAGCCTTCACTGACGTTTCGGCAAATATTTCCATACTAGTAAATCTGCAGATCAGGATCCTCAACGTCAGCTCTACAATTTATTGTGTTTAGCTCCCTTTGAGTAATATTAATCTTTCTACAAAAAACGAAATTTAAAGTTTTGAAATTACATAAACATTTATAAAACGAAAAAATATTTCGAAGGTTTCTGACATTAGAAACGTTAAATTAAACCCCTTGTTATGTAATGGTATTCTGAAAATCTCATGAGCTACTTATTCTGGTAATTTTTAGATAATAAAGTAGATTTCTTCAGGGGGGCTCTGCACCCCTGAACCCCTTTGTAGTGTAATTTAATTTACATTTGTAATTATCAATTAATTGTGTTAATGTCCTTTAGTAAATTCTACCAATAGACGGAAACGTACATAAATTCTTTTCTACAGCCCTGTATATTACGTGAAGATTTTTACGCGTCGTCTATAACATTTAAATTTAATGCAGACAAAAAACCCTCTTAAAACTGCTCATATCACATTTCCGGGGATTAGTATGCATAGTGTGCACCATATATCCAGTTTCTGCGGAGTCCTGTATATGGTTCTATTTAAATTCTGCAAACATTTGTTAGTATACTAAATATAATTGGGCTGGGAAATACATAACTCAAAAAAAAAAAAAAAATCACACTGAAGCAATTCGCGCTCATTTTCATTTATACTTACGAATTCATTTGTGTATCCCTGTACATGGTCTATACAATATTTATGCACTACTTATTAAGCACAAATTTACTTAACGTTAAAACGCACACCATAATCGAAAATGCTCTTCAGCAATCATCCCTAATAGACCAGAACTGTATCCGAAATTTTTTATGTGACCCTATAAATGAACGATAAATACGATACAAATCATATACAAGCTTCTTGTAGTCAACCACAGTAATGTAATTTAATTTCATAATGTTTGAATTAGTGCAACACAATTAACACACTGACGACAGTCAATTTAATTAAATCTGGGTTTAAAAACAGTAGAAGCTCCTCCCTCTTCTGAAAGTGTCTCGGAAATTGGTTTCTGAGATATGTTTTTCATGTTTATGCAGCAGTAAATATCTTTCAATGTACGGATGTAATATATAATGTCTTACAATCTATAAAAAATATGGACAACACAATATAAATGTCTTTTCTGTAAGGTAGAAGTCACTCCCTTAGCCAATGATGTATTCTGAATAAAAACGAGAATTCTCGTTTCCCGTCGCTAATGTGTTAAAATAAGCTATGAAGAGTTTTTTTTCCCCCGTAGACCACATTTTAATTGACCACTTTTGTGTGACCCTGAAAAAAACATATGCTTTGCACCCCATATACTACAAAAATGTTTCAAAAATACATATCAATTTTATTATTTTGTAACAGAGTAACATCATTAAAAAACGCCACAAAAGGATTTTCTTCAAAGATTGTAATATTATGAATACTTTTGAGTTCCCTGTACGCATGCTGTAAGTGCTACACATAACATATTTTATAGTAACCAGGTTCTAGTGCACCTTAATAAAGTATATAAATTTCATTACGTTTAAAATTGTGTAACATTATTAAAATACACCGCAGACGATTTTTCCCAAAGACTATAATGTAACGGAATAGTTTTGAGTGCCCCTGTAATTAAGCTATGAATGCTACACTCTTCATTTTTAATACCAAACATACTTTGGCAAACCTCGATAACGTATATCAATTACATGTAATCCCGACTATATTTACGCGAGTTAGAGCACGTAGAGAAACACGGCAGGCGACAGATAGAAAAACTGAAGTCATAAATACTTTTCATCCATGTTGGAAAGTGTTAAAAGGATTTACATGCCTTTAACTGTACTTTTTTTTCAGCATGGTTAAACATTAGTTTAAACATCCTAATCCATGCGATAGCAATAACATATTAAAAGCCCCCCAAAATATGGATATCTGGAGATCTATAAATCTACTGGAAAATAATTCATTATCGTGTCCACTGTTAAGTGCATAATTGCATCGATATTTTTTGTGATAGCCTTTTAATAGTACCTGTAACAAAATTAACGTAATTTACTAACTTCATTCATATTTGACGCAATGATAGGCTACGAATAACAGTCGCTAGGCAACGAAGAAAAGGGGGAAAAAAAGAAATATGTATCATGTAAAACAAGAAAATTAATTTAAAAATTCTTTATATTATTGGAATACATGTATAAATGTCCTCAAAACATTATACATGTAAATAAGGAAATCTGATAGATATATTGATAAAACTTCAATATAATAGGAATAATTTAAAACCCTTATTTGGAATTTTAGTATCCATAATTTGACATTTAAATCCATTAATCAAACGTGCCATTTTCTTTCAACTAATCGAAATTTGAAAATCGTCTGACTTGCCGTAGAAAAGCATTATAAAGAAAAATAAAATCTTCCATATTTTCCGAACGAATGAACCAAATTTAACCAAAAACTATACAGCTACGTCCGGGTATCTCACGAATATGCCCAATTAATTTCAAGCTGATCGGGTGCTTTTTGCGGCAGTTATCGCGGAACAGACAGACAGACAGACAGACAAACGGAAATCAAAACTTTTCGTGTCTCCACAGTAAGCCTTCACTGACGTTTCGGCAATTACGTTGTGTATACTAGTAAATCTGCAGATCAGGAGCCTCAACGTCAGCTCTGCAAGTCATTGTTTTTAGACTCACTTTGGTAATATTCTGTTTCCTGCAAACCGCAATTTAAAGTTTTCAAATTATGTAATTATTTATAAGAATAAAAAATACGAAGTTTTCAGACATTAGAAGCATTAAATTAAAAACGTTATGGAAGGATATTTCGAAATTTTCATGAGCTGTTAATTCTGGTATATTTTTTAAATAATAAAGTAGATTTCTTCAGGGAGCTCCGCCCCCTGAACCCCCCGTGGTCTTATTAATTTACATAGGTAACTTTTTATTGATTGCGCTAATGGTTAGCGCAAATCTTAGATTTCTTTTTACACTTCCGAGCCTTATTTTTCAATACTGGTAACACAGAAAATGATTTACATTGACGCAATTATATTAAACGTTTAGGTTTTATGAATGAAAATGCAATTTCCTTTAAAAATAAAATAATTTTCATTCATATTTTCTGAAATGAGGCGGCATTAAGAAGTAACACCCGTCAAAAAAACATTTTTTCAGGCAATCTAGTTAATGCTTGGTTTTTAAGGATGAAAATATTTATTTCCCGATACAATGACGTCATTTTCGACAGCGATAATTTTGCGGTGCATAATTTTGATATTTACTATATATTTGCTCTTCAAAAGTTTTTTTTTTTCCTCATTGGAATTTTCGATTAAGAATTAACATTTCTGTTAGCTGTGTGCAGACGATAAACCATGAGTAATTAGTAACATTTTTTTTAATAATAAGAATTAATATCATAACACAAGCCCCTTTTATTTCAACCTCAAAGCGTATTCGTTTTATTTTTTATATATGAGATCAAATTCACCTTCTTTTCGTATTTTCACTTTATTTCTAATATGAAGGCGTATTCATGTCTATTTTTTATTTCATTTTCCTATCGCACATAAAAATCTTTCAAATCAAAATTAACTGTTTAGGATAAATTTTTATTCCGGGATTGAATTTTCGTGGCAACGGCAAAAAAAAAGAAAAATGATTGATGATTGTTAAATTTCATAGCAAAATGCCGATTTATTCCTTATGAAAATAATGAACTTTTTAATTTAAAAGAAAAATATTTGAACAAAATAAATAGAACATAGTCTTTCTTTATTTCTGTGGTAAATTCCATCTATATGTAAAGACACAAAGGCATTAATTCGTCCCTTTTGACTTTGATTTAACTTCAAACAATTACACATACTTTCACATTTACGATATTTTTAGGTGTAGTTCGCTGCTAGGTAACAGTTAAAAGATAATATAAACAATTAAATATGTGCTTAAAAAGAAAATTTATATTAAAAAAATATTTTATATTATTGAAACACATATGTAAAATCCCTCCATAAAAGTTATACACCGAATTTAAAAACTCTGACAAATGTATACACAAAATTTCAAACTACTGTGAATAATGTATGGTTCTAATTAGGAAATTTCTTCAACCTTAATTTAGCATTTAAATCCTTCAATCATATGAGCCATTTCTTTTCAACAAATAAAAATGGAAAAATCGTCTGAATTGCTATAGGAAAGCATTAAGTCGCAAAATAAAATGTTCTATATATTCCGAACGAATGAACCAAATTTAACCAAAAACTATACAGCTAAATCCGGGGATTTCACCAACATGCATCCTTAATTTTAAGATAATCGGATGCTTTTTACGGCAGTTATCGCGGAACAGACAGACAGACTAACGGAAACCAAAACTTTTCGTGTCTCCACAGTAAGCCTTCACTGACGTTTCGGCAATAAAGGCTGTAGATCATATACAGGGCTACACAAAAGAAATCGTAAGGGTATTGCTGGAAGTGCATTTTTAGTTGTGATTGAGTTTTTAAGTTTAACTAAATTTTTCCATATTACGTTATGTGCATAAATGCTGTAGATCATATACAGGGCTACACAGAAGAAATCTTAAGGGTTACTGAGTATGAATGAAAGTAGCTTAAAGGTGATTTTTAAATGAGTTATGCATTTTTACACTGAACTACATTTAGTATACTAAGATATGTTTGTAGAATATAGATAAAATGATATACAGGTCCACGCAAAGAATTAGATACATGGCCGTCTATGGATGATAATCTCTGGAAGTGTGATTTCACTGGTTTTAAGGATGTTTTAATCTTAATTAAATATTAGCTAAATAGTGGTTTGTATATAAGGATAGTAGGTAAAATACAGGGTTGTATGAAAGTATTCAAGTATACTTCCGCCTATTGACATAAATTTCTAAAAGTCAAATTCCGACCTATCTATGTGTTTTTAACAATTTCCAACATAGTTGAAAGTCTTTATGGATTCGATTTGTCTGCCCATCTGTCTGAACTCTAACTTGTATTAATATAATTTGTATTGCTGTGTAATTGATATACGTTATTGAGATTGTTTTACTATGTTCAGTATTGAAAATAAAGTATGTATCACTTCAAATGCTATGAAACTCAAATTAAAACATAAAAGACATTAATAAAAGTTTTCTTCATTCTATTTAAAAATCCTATAATACATAACTGATTCAATGATATACCATGATAGGTAATGATTCCAGGTTGCCATGCCGATTAAGTCCTTTTAAGATGGATTCATATTACTTCCGTATTACTGAATTTAATATATAGAATCATAGTAAATTTTGTATTCATGCCTTTTTGCCCAAGAGTGTAACACTTATTACACCAAGATCTGAATATTTATAAAACTAGTTATAGTATGCACACACCCCTTTTTCCACATTTGATATTGCAATTTCTAACTTGTTTAGGATATATAGTAGGCTTATCCTTACAAATATGATACAAATAAGCAAAAATTCAGTGACTTTTACTGGAACTGTACATATACAGTTCCTGTAAAATTCTCTGAATTTTTTAAATGTTTCTAAAATTTGTTAAACTCAAAAGTGGAAGTTCTCCTTTACAGTGAAGGTAGTTCCCAATGGTATTGATCAACAGCAGAAAAATCAAAATTTTTGGGTTTGGCATTTAAAAATAAAAAAAAAAAAAATCGAAAAAAAAAATTTTTCCAAAAGGTTGCCACAAGAAAAGTTGAATACATTTTTCAAAATTGGGTATATCATTTTAAACAGAAGAATATTATCTTAAAAAAAAAAAAAAAACAAAAACAAAAAACACAACAAAATATCTCGCACCGTTCTAGAGATAGAGCACTTTAAAATTTTTATCGAAAATGGCGAATTGGAAATGGTGCACGGGATGCCATCTTTGGCGGCCTGTATCTCGGGCCAAGAATTTTTTTGGGCAAAACGAAAATATACAAGTATCTTATTTTTTCCTGAATTTAAACATATGTTCAATTCAAAAATTTCTGAGACTATGAAGGTAAGATTTTTTTCTTTGGCTGCCTGAATTGACATGGATCATACCACATGAATTGTGTTGTTTTTTGCTATTTTAACTTCATTTTTTCTTTAATCTTTTGGATGGTCATCTCTCCTCGGCTTGAAGGAGAGATGGCCATCTGCCATTTTAATTTCGATTTTGTTTGCCACTTTTTGTTCTCGATATTTAATTATTTTTTTGTCCAAAATATGATGGATATGTATAAGAATTTCAAATATACATAAATATTTCTTGTATTCGCATTCTAAGAATTTTTATTTCAATCTTTAAAAACTATGGTCATCTATCCTAGAGTTACCCTATAACTCAAAAACTAACTTACTGGATTGAGCAATAATTTTGGATTTGAATAAAAGAAGCTTAAAGAAAACAATTCCTGTTAAAATATTCATGCGTTACATTTATTTTTCTAATATTTATTAATTTCATAATTCATATTTCATATATATAATTATGAAATGTATGAAAATCACATAACTATGTGTAAGATGGCTAATACAAATAATACAAGAAAAATATAATTATTACAATAACAAGTCGGAAATTGCTCGTCAAACGTGGCAAATGAAGTGCGTTCGTACTAAAACTAGTTTTATAATTATTTTTTGTACCCCATATTGTACTGAATATATATTTTTTTTAACTTCATAAGTGCATAGTCTGTAACATCATTAAAATGCACATGCAATAATTTTTTTCCCATTCCCCGTAATGTAACGGAAAACTTTTCACTGTCCCTGTAATTAAACTATACATCCGATTTTCATAAAATTTGAAATGGCTCAACAAAATTTTGCAACAATTATATATTTAAATTTTCAGACCATTCGGAAGGTTGTAACATCATTAAAACGCACTTGCAATATTTTTTCCCCATTGGCCGTAATGTAACGGAAAACTTTTGACTGTCACTGTAATTAAACTATACATCCGATTTTCCCAAAATTTCAAATGGCTCGACAAAATTTTGAAACAATTATATATTTAAAGTTTCAAACCACTCGGAAGGCTGTAACATCATTAAAATGCATTTGCAATAATTTTTCCCATTGGCCGTAGTGTAAAGAAAAACTTTTGACTGTCCCTGTAATTAAACTATGCATCCGATTTTCATAAAATTGGAAATGGCTCGACAAAATTTTGCAACAATCATACATTAAAAATTTCAGACCATTCGGTTGGGTAGTTTTTGCTCTGTTATATGCGGACAGACAGACAGACAGACAGACGGACAGACGGACGGACTGAACGACGACTATAGGTGCTACGTATTTATATAATTACGAACGCACCTAAAAATGAATGAAAGTACAGTAATTATCCAAAAATCACGTGAAGCGTTAACTTCCCCTCTAAAATTTAAGAGGAGCCCCGAAATGATTGTGAAATGGATCCTCTAATTCCCATTTTCGTGTGTTTTACGGTGCATTTTTAATTTTTTATAAAGGCAAAGTTTGCGTAATGCAAGTGAAAATACACATAGGGGCTATACATATAAAAAGCAGTGAACATTTTACTAATTTTGGACCCCACCCCCCTTCTTCTTTTGATATCATACGTTATCATTTGTCAACTCCCACCCCCATCCGATAACATCGTTATCAATGCCTAAAAATTCTTTTATTTTTAGATTCTTTTTCTTACTTCTTATACGCTTGCAGTGATATACACATATGATTATACATTTATTAATCGCATACTTTACTGATTCAAGAAGCCAATAAAATATCAATACATGAAATAAATTTATATCAAATATCATCTAAAAGAGTTAGTTACGATTTAAAAGTGTTTAATAATAATTTATTGTTACATAATGCATTCGAAAGTAATGTCTTCTTGCACTTGCCCCTTGCCCGGAGAAATTAAAAGCAGAACTTATCAACAAAAGAGTGGGCAACCTTCTTTGTCTTTTTTTATTGGTAAATGCAAGTAACATTTCCTGCATATTATGCTCTGATTTCTCTAACAGCGAATTATATGCGCATACAGTAGAAGAAGAGGAATGCCAAACGTTGGGGTATTCTAAATTTTGGAATGAAATGACTTTATAAACATTTAATGGCTTTAATAACAGCTTTGTATTTTCATAAAAACATATAAAAATAATAATAATAATAAAGGTAACAGACTATTTGGATGGGTAGAAAAAGTTACTGAAAAAGAAAGTTTTGTTCGATCAGAAATGATAACGTTATCAAAAAGCAACTCCCCCCCCCCCCTCCCCACACCCCCCAAGAAATATCTTACGATATCAACTTAAGAAAACTTATTTAACCGGAAAATATCAATGTGGTCAGTAGGATGTTAATCATATTGCATCCTGATGCGCTGGTTAGAAACCACCTGGGTAATTGAACATACAACAACTGTATAAAAAATATCCGTAGTATGTACAGGGAAAATAAATTATAAAAAAATGTTTAAGAAGAATATATGAACTCTGAATTGAACCCAGGGAATAATATTAGTAGTATTGGTGAGTATATGTATGTTAACATTTAGAAAACATTTTTAAAATGAAAGGGGGCTTCAAAATGAAACCGTGCTTCCGCTACATTCAAAGCAGGGCCGAAACTAGGGGGGGGGGAGGACAGAGGGGGCATGTGCCCTGGGCGCCAAATGAAGGATTATACCCTTGGAATAGATCATTTTCTTCTGACGGACTGATGGCTTCCCTTATTATGAAACAGACATTATAAATGAAGTGTTAGGTGAAGATGAAAGAGCAATCGTAAAAAGTTAGAACTCTGATTTTCTATTAGATGTAAATTTCCAACTGGGCGAAAAATGTCCGGACCAGGATACGAACCAGGGACCTCCTGGCTGAAGCCGCCAGTGCTCTGCCATCTGAGCTATCCCGGACGATTCTGGTCGAACTTTTTCATCCAGCTAACCTTGAAGATTACAGCATCTGGTCTGAAACCTGGTTCAGCTCAACAGAATAAATCTCAGGTATGGAACTCCAGAAATCGCTGGATACGAAATTACACTAGATTAATTTTCACACAATTATTCTAATTGGTAAACAAATCATATTAGATGTAAATTTCCAACTGGGCGAAAAATGTGTGAAAAATCCTGGTCCGGACATTTTTCGCCCAGTTGGAAATTTACATCTAATATGATTTGTTTACCAATTAGAATAATTGTGTGAAAATTAATCCAGTCTGATTTTCTAGTCAGAATGGGAAAAAAATGGCCATTTTTTTTAAATTATGGCCACCCCCCCCCCCACTTTTTTTTTTTTAATTATGACCATTTTTTCCCCCATTCTGATCAAAAAATCGGTTTTCTAACGATTTACGTCTGCTCTTTCATCTGTTTATTATTTATAATGGCTGTTTCATAATAATGGAAGCCATCAGTCCATCAGAAGAAAATAACTCAGTTAAGCGGGACTCTGATAACTGGGACTCTACTGTACATTTCATTTTTTAAATGATCGTTAGAATATTTTTTTGGTGTTCAGAGGTGGGTCATGACACCCGTGAGTTCCCCCTTGGATCCTCTATTGTAAATTACGTAGTTCAGTGTTACATATTTTATGATTACATATTTTAAATTTTAAAATAAGTCATCTATTGGAAAATTAGTAAAATTGTCTTTGTAAATATACTTTCCGGAAGAAGGGAGGGGGCGCCGAAATCCATGTTTGCCCCGGGTGCAAAAAAGGCTAGTTTTGGCCCTGATTCGGAGGTTAAGCGGGCTCTAGGACCGAGAAAATTTTCCTCCTCGTAGACAATATTCCTCCTTCGAGAGAATTCACTGCATTGAAAATCGCTGTGAGGAACATTTTCCGCTTAGGCAGATTCCCGCCTTATACAGAATCCGCGTTAGACAGAATTTACTATGTATAAAATCACACACGATGCCCACTCTCAAGAGTGTCCAACGGCTAATTCCTAAACCTTTAGTCATAGACATATAGTTCCAATTACAAAAATATTTTAAATGAGGTAAAAAATTATTTTAAAAGTCGTTTGGATCAATAAAAACATTTCTTAAAACGTTATGAAATTTAATTTTTTTATACGATCCCCCAGTCCTATAAGTGATATTTAGTAAAAAATTTGTTAATAAAAACAAGTAAGACAAAAACGTCTAATTCATCTAACACTAAAATTAGCCGTGTATTAAAACTTTCAATTTCCTAACTTACATACATTTTATGCATCTGAACACAGATGAGTTGGGCCATGCTTCAAGGGATCATACACAAAGTGCTTGAAGTATTAGAAGAATTTATTTCGCGTGTATCTGCACTTTGACTGACTTTAGTCACATCGTACAAGTATTACGATAGTGTTAATTTTTATTAGTTAAGCTTCAGTTTGGTTAAAATAATTGTATTTTAACATATGTTTTATTTTGTAAAGAATTGAGATGATTGATGCTTTTTATCATTTCATTTAACGAAACGTCTGAGTTTTTTTTTCTCTGATACTTTCAGTACAAGTTGTATATTTTGCTTTAATATGACAGAATAAAAATAGATTTCAAATTTATATTGTAATGTTAATTTTATTAACTATTATTTTTTTTATATCTTGACGATTAACTATTCTAGTAAATTTGTGAATAACCCTTATTTCGCAACAAAAAAGTTGCTTCAACTTTAAACAGCCATTACTCGGTCAAGTTTAATCGTAGAAGAATGGGACTTTTTTGTCTTCTTCTTATTAAGAAACTACACCTTAGTGTAACAATGAGAAAAAATCTCTGCTGGCCCGGCCTACAGGCGGAGGTAGATTTCGAAGTTAAGTAAATTAATCGCACCAACAAAAACTAAATCATGATAAATCCACTTTACCAGTTTTATCTGACCGCTTTTGATGAGTTTTTATTTAATTTTTATATAATAGCTGGTTTTATCAGAATTATGTTAAGGCGGCATTAAAAAAAATACTTTTCCATGCTCAACAACTCGAAATTTTCTGGCACATTTTCAGATTAATTTTTAATAGAAAAAATACGAAACTTGCTGACGTGATTTTTGAAAAGATTTATAAGCGACATGTGTTTTTATTTTTCTTTCAATTAATTGAAATTTGATTAATAAACAATTATTTTCTCAGTAGGGCAATATTTTTCGTTTCTAACACAATCGCTTCGGGAAATTCTGTTCAAAATGCCCGCTCTGACATCATTTTTTGAAATATATTCTGCTTCTATCAAAAAATCGATCATTACGGTACATTATATAATTTTTGAAGAAGAGAATCTATCAGTTGAACGCGTTTAAGAGCAAAAATTAATTTAAAAATGAGTAAGAAAATAAACAGTTTGGATTTGAATACATTCTTAATAAGATGATTTTTTTCTTCAACCGCTATATATTTTTAATCTGTTTTTGCTGTAAGAATTGGTCCTATCAAAAACTTGTCTATATAAATGTTGAAGACAATATTAAGAAGATATATGATAAATTCATGGGGAATTTATATCTTGAGAATTGACGGAGTTATGGAAATTTTTCTTCTTCACCCCTCTTTTTTGTTTTCGTTTTTAAATTTTTTTTTTTTTTTTTTTTTTTTTTATTTTTTTTTTTTTTTTTTTTTTCGGTACGAATTGGTTCTATCAAAAACTTGTAAATATAAAAGTTGTAAATAATATTAAGAAGATGTATAATAAAATTAATTGGATTTGATATCTTGAGAATTGACGAAGTAATTAATTTTTTTCTCCCAAAAACCCTATTTTTGTGCCCCTTGAGCCCATTTTTAATTTTATCAAAAATCTGTGATACATAAATTTTTGGTCCTATTTTTAGAAGTAATAAAAACTTTAAACTGATTTGATATGTACAAAAATTAAGAAGTTATGGTGTTTTTTTCGGTTTTCACAAAAACCCTCCCTATTTCCACCCCCTTGGCCCGATTTTGCCCATTAACGAACTTGACTGAGATTTTATTCCCCTTGATTTTATGTATCAGTTTGGAAGAGATTTGTTCAGAATTGGGGAAGTTATCGTGTCCAGAAGAAAGTGATATATATATATATATATACAGATAGATAGATAGATGCATATATATATATATATATATATATATATATACATATAGATAGATAGATAGATAGATGCAATATATATATAAAGTTTTTTACTGAGGGTGGTTTTGGGTTCTTGGGGTAATGATCGGTGTAGATCTGCAAAAATGTTTCAAAAATTCCAACATAGGAACGACGCCAATAGGTAGTATTTCATACGAAATCTACCTAAAAATCTAACTAAAAAGCAATCGAAAGAGCTTATTGAAACACATTTCCTCACGCATAATTTTTTTGCCCTCGTCTCCGCGTTACCGAGATATACAGGGTTAGCACAAATGAATGACCAGATTTTGAAAATTTATATTTTCAAAACTATTACAGATATTATGATGAGTGATATATGAAAATAAAGAGGATCATTCCAAGTAATTTTTCAGTTACAAATGTTTGGTGTGCGAACCTCTCGTAACACGATTAATGTCAAATCATTAATCAAGTTCGTTCCATACATTTGGCAGATTCTTAATGCAGCACTGATGGATTAAAACATAAGATAATACTAAATGGTGCATAAGTGCTGCATTATTTAGTGTTTTAATGCATCAGTGCTGCATTAAGAACATCTTTTCCATATAACACGCGCTTCACACAGAGCCTAAAACGAGAATAAGATGTCTTAATGGATTCTATATTCCAAATCTGATTTCGAAGTTGAATAAAATCACGTGGCTATGATTATGTACCGAAAGAACTTCTAATTGATAAGAAAAGAAGCTAGTATTGCTTTACACTATGAACTGTTTCGCTCGCAGGTTGGAGGGGAGCCTTCCCTTCTTAACGCTAGATGTTTTATTTTGCAAATTTTAAAACTTAGTATCTCGATAACGGGGATACGAGGGCAAATAATTTATGCGTCTAAAAATACGTTTCAGTTTTCCCTTTCAATTGTTACTTACACTGGTTATCAAAAATTAAGGAAAAGCCACAAAATGCTAATTTTCAAATACGCGAAAACTCAAAAGGAAATAATATAATTCGAGTAATTACTATCTCTACAACACAGCTAGCCCATGTAACATCCCATTCATGTCACACATGGTCACAAGTGTCACAGTCACTACGGTGAAGCATAAAAAAAGGAAATTCCTTACATCTCATTATGAGTCTCAAATGATCATTATATGTGACTCCACTGAGACGTCACTGTGACTGCTGCTTTGTGACGATTCACAATGTGAATTTACAATGTAGTTACATCGTGACTCTCATTTGTAGACTCAATTTCAAAGTCATCGTGAACGCTGCATTGTGATAAGTTACCAAATAATGTCACATTAAAGTCACATGATGACTTTCAGGTGACAGAGAGACTACTGTGAAGTCCCCATTGTGCTCTTTTGGGAAAAGTCTCCATGTGACAATAATATGATATTATTTGGTGACTTACCATAATGCAACGTTCATGATGACTATGAAATTGAGTCTAAAAATGACAGTCACATGAAAGTCACAATTTAACTACAATGTGAATTCACCTGGTCACTCGTCACAAAGCAGCAGTCATATTGACTTCTCAGTGGAGTCACATACAGTGATCATTTGAGACTCATAATGAGATGTATGGAATTTCCTATTTTTTGCTTCACCGTAGTGACTGTGACACTTGTGACCATGTGTGACATGAATGAGATTTTATATGGGCTAGCTGTGTTGTAGAGATAGTAATTACTCGAATTATATTATTTCCTTTTGTGTGTTCGCGTATTTGAAAATTAGCATTTGTGATTTTTCCTTAATTTTTGATAACCAGTGTATTTAGAATGTTTCCATTATTAAACTAGTGGGGTAGTTTCCTGATTAGAGTAATGGGATATTTTTATTAAATATAACTTATAGGACCGTGTACCGTATAAAAATTTAAATTTTGTAATTTTTTAAGATATATTTTTATTGACCCAAATCACTTTACAAGTGCATTTTTACCTCATTTAAAACATTTTTGTAACTGAACAATTGAACTATACGTCTATGACTAACGGTTTAGGAATTAGCTGCAGGATACCGTTGAGAGTTGACACCCAGTATAAGTACTATGTTTAATACAGGGTGTCCAATTCTTTTAAATTGTCGGAAAACCGCGTGTGGAAGGCGGGTGCTTCTTCTAATCACAATTGAAGTCATTCTGAGATGTAGGATTTCAGCGGTAAATGTCGTCTCTTTCTGTAAGTAACGGCAGAATTGCGGCGGTCCAAATATGGCTACTCTGTTTAATACGGGGTGTCCATAAAAGAATGTTCCAGATATAAATTTTAATAGTATCAACTGTAAGCATTGTAGAGCGTTGGTTCAAGGTTACAAATAAAGAGTAACTCAAACAGTTTTATTGATAAGCGCATGCGCGAGTACTGCTTTGTTATTGACTCGCTTGCAGCGCCACATGCGCAAAATGGCGACTCCTGAACGTGAAGCGTTGTTGCTGGACTGAAGACTTAAAAGCCGTTAAAGCCATGCGATTTTTTGCCTTTGGAGCTTTATAAATGATCGTGTCTACATTCCATTACTGCCTAGTGATTTTCCAGAGTTGAGACACAGAATTGAAGAGGATATTGCTTCCATTACTCCGGACTTGTTAACCAAAGTGTGGGAAGAATTGGACTTTAAGTTAGACGTGTGCCGTATAACTAAAGGTGCAAATATTGAACATTGTAAAACTAGAATTGTTGTAAATAGTCTAAATTAAACTGTTATAATATACCATTGAAACTGATACATTCTGTTGTGGACACTCTGTATATTAAAAAATAATTTAACATTAAAACATTAAAATTTATAATTCCTAAACTTCTTGACCGAATGGATTTCCGTTTGGTACCAAAGTTATGTTTTACTCTAGAATCTAAATATGAAATCAAAGTTGGGTGTTATCATTGAAAATTTTACAGTTTGTTAATATATCAATACGGAGGTACTCCAAACTTATTTTCTTAATATAAGTTTATGGAATCACAATTTCCTAGCGAATGGCTATTTTCGTTTTTCTCTGCGACAATTGGTCACAAAAATGTACCGGGTGTCCCAAAAATGACTGATGGATTTTAAAATTCCATAACTTGCAAACGGTGACAGATATTTAAAGAAATCTTACAGGAGTGTTATGTAAGATGTCAGGAGTTTTTATGCCGAGCTTCTTAGTTTTAGTTAAAAATAGCATCGATAGATGGCGCTGCAAGAAATAACAGCTAAATCCAGGCTCGATTTTTCAGCCTCTCTCTTCTTCCATGCTAAAAAAGGAGATTAAAATGTATTGAATGGATCCCGAAGTACCAAAAATCGGGTCTGGACTGAGTACCTATTGCTCTCTGTACAATCTATTGTTTGAAATTCGAACTAAAATCAAGAATCACAGTAAAAAAACTCCTGACATCATACATAACCCTCCTGCAAGAATCTTTTAAATATCTGTCACCGTTTGCAAGTTATTGACTTTTAAAATCCATCAGTCATTTTTGGGACACCCGGTATAAGCCTATATGTTTTTAATAAAATTATTAATGTCATAAGGCTATCGGTGTAGACGTTCTAAACTAATAATTTTCACGCTCCCTTAAGCTTCATTATAAGCAGTTTTCTCTTTATTTTAGCTCAGCTATTTACTTAAAGGGATAAAAGACGTGTAAATACTTTTTAATAAACAGATCAACAATTTTCATTTTCTCAATCGGCGACATATTCAAGTTCAGTAATATGGAATTATCCTTTTAATCAGAATAAAATGCAGACTTGACACCAGAAAAAAATTACGACTCTCTCTTAAAAAAATAGTTATATTGAGAAAAATATATTTACAGGACAAATACATGACGACAGCACTCACAAAAAACATTTAATGCGTCTTAATTTGATTCGAACATCTACGTCTTTTTTACTACCTTCTTGCGTCCACCACCTCATATCAGCACCAACACTCGAATAATGTTCTCAAGTTCCTCGATTCACTTCAGTTTCTTCCTCGGAGCACGTCTGCCGCCGACAGTCACATGTTCCGCGCATGCGTCAGCATCAATGTGCGGAGTTGTGATATCGACTCCTGGCGGTGCTTTTAGAAAACTAGCTTTGTCGGGTTTTGGGAAATAGGATCCCACAGCTCGGCCGTCCTTCTATTCATTCGTCCTCGAATGCATCCTGGACCGCTGGGAACAGCAACTGGATCACCTGGAAAGATAAAGAAAAAAAACAGCAGCATCCGAAAAAAAAGTCATCATTATTATATTATTTTTTGAAAAAAATCTTCTTATTCTTTTTTTACGTCTCTTTGTCGTTCTTTCTTCTTACGTCTTATCGTCTTCCCTTTTCTTACGTCTTTCCGTCTTCTTTTACCTTACATCTTTTCGTCTTCTTTTACCTTACGTCTTTCCTTTTTTTACGTCTTCCTTTTTCTTACGTCTTTTCGTCTTTTTTTTTCTCGTTCCTTCGGGATTAATTTTGTCAAAATAGTTTAAAGTCAGTCTGGTGTGTCATAGTCGGGGTAATGTCATAATCGGTGAAATTATTCATCTTTTTTTTATGTCAAGCTTCATCCGTCCACGGCTGCATGTACTCGGCGCAAGTACTAGTGACCATTGGACCTTCATTAAATCCAACTTTCTTTACATCGTAGGTGTCGTTATTTTTTACTTTTATGACTTTGTAAAGACCTAAATATTTTGATTTTAACTTCAAACCTGGACCTTGTTGTGGGCGTTTTATAGCAACCATATCATTAAGCTTAAATTTGTTAGGCTTCTTTCGTCTGAGATGATAAGTTTTACGGTTCTCTTCTTGGACTTTTAAAATTTGTTTTTTAGCGTCTTTTCTCAATTCTTCACGATTATTAATAAAATCAGATTGTATTTTAGCGTTCAAAAGGCTAGTAATCTCGATGTTATTTTTTAGCTTCATTTTAGTACCAAACATCAGCTCGAAAGGGGTTGTATTAATACTTCTCTGAAAGGTCGAATTTATTACTTGTTGGACATCGCTTACATGTGTATACCACTTCGTAGGATTATCTACAGATAATTTAGACAAAACAGATATTATAAACGAATTTAGGCGTTCGACTTGGCCGTTAGCTCTTGGTAACCCTGTGGTAATCGGGACATGTTTAATATTTTCTCTGACGCAATAATCTTCAAAAGCTTTGGAGGTAAAGGCAGGACCTTTATCTGAGATTATGAGAAATGGACTTCCAAATACAGTTTTTTGGATTTCTAATTTAGAAATTACTTCTGCAGTGTCGGTAGATTTTGTGGGATACAACCAAACAAATTTTGTGAATGCGTCAATGACTGAAAAAATAAGTTTGTAATTTTTATTCGTGCTCTCCAATGGACCTAAGTGATCAACATGGTACGTATGTAACGGAGTTTCTTCTTTTTCTATCGGGTGTAGCAAACCTTCTTGTTTACCAGATTTTCGATTTATTAAAATACAGGGAACACGATTTGATATGCATTTCTCGATTTTTTGTTTAACTTTGGGGATGTAAAAATCATTCTCTAAATTTTTTTCTGTTCGTGCGACTGCGTAATGACCTTTTTCATGAGCGGCCTTAATTATATTCATTTGCATTTCATCTGGTACAACTAATAAATCATTACCATTAACACATTTATAAAGAACATCATTTTTAACTAAATAATCATCATAGGATTTTACTTTTAGAATTTCTTTTATGATTTTAATATGCTCGTCAGTTTGAGCTTGGATAATTTTTAAAGTTAAGCTATCTTGGATTACCATGCAAACAGGATATCTGCTTAATGCATCAACATGCCTCATACTAGTACCGTGTCTATGCTCAATAGTATAATCGAAATCAGATAACATAATTGTCCATCTAGCTATTTTTGTACTCATTTCTTTTTTATCCATTGTCATTTTAAATGCATTACAGTCGGTTACTATTTTAAATGGAATACCTAGCATATATACTCTAAACTTATTCAAGGCTTCAATTACAGCTAAGACTTCTAATTCATAGCTAGTATACTTTCGTTCAGCTTCGGTTGTTTTTCTACTGGCGAAATAAACTGGATGAAACTGATTATCTACTGGCGATTGTTGCATTAACACAGCTCCATAGCCATCTATACTGGCATCACAATGGATTTCGGTCGCGCTTTTGGGATTGTAAATTGAAAGTACTGGTTCTGACGACAAAATGCGTTTGAGTTCGTTAAAAGCTTTCTGTTCTTCTACATCAAACTTAAATTTAGAATCTTTTCTTAACAGGTCACTCAACGGTTTAGCTATAACCGAATAATTTCTTATAAACTTTCGAAAGTATCCTGTCAATCCTAAATAACTTTGAATATCTTTGGTACACTTTGGTTCGGGAAATTTTATTACTGCTTTTGTTTTCAGTGGGGAGGGACACAATTTACCATTTATGATTCTATACCCCAAAAAAATCAATCTCACGCTTCAAAAAGTTGCATTTTTTAAGATTTAGTTCCAACACGTATTCCGATGCAGTTTCAAGAACAAGTTTTAATTTTTCTAGACCTTCAGCTTCGTTTTTGGCGGGTATTATTAGGTCATCCATATAAATGACTACAGTGTGATCTTTTAATAGGTTTCGAAATACATTATAAATATATCTTTGAAAAACACTAGGGCTACTGTACAGCCCGAATGGACACTTTAAATATTCGTACTGTCCTTCATGAGTAACAAAAGAGGTGTATTTCTGTGAGCCTTCTTCAACCTCTACATGAAAAAAACCGTTTTTTAAATCTATGGTTGTAAATACTTCAGAAGAATGTAATTGATCTATAACATCATCTATTACTGGTAATGGAAAATGTTCACGCACTGTCTTCTTGTTAAGACGTCTGTAATCAATACAAATTCTTATTGTGTTATCTTTTTTCTTAACTAACACAACCGGCGACGAAAAATTAGAAGAAATCTTTCGAATGATTCCCTAAGCTAGCCACTCCTCAATTTGGTCTTCAACTATTTTTTTCTCACATGGCGGTAATTTTCGAGAGGAAGAACAAACTGGGATTTCATCCGTTAAATTAATTTTCATTTTAACATGTACAGTTTTAGTTTTAATTGGCACATAATTCTCAATTAAAGAGGATAACTCCGAACGTACATTTCTGTCACCAATGTGACTTAAATCAATTTTAGACTCATCTAGAACATTTACAATGTTAACTAAAAAGTCATTAGACTGAACTTCCGTTTTAAACAATTTCACTTCATTCTCAGAAATAGTTAATGTACCTTGATGAATAACATCAGTGCCAATAATTAAACCGAAATTAATGTAACTGTCAATAACTACAAAAATGCCAACTTTAAATTTCGAATTTTCAACTTCAATTTCTATCAAGGAGGTTAAATGTAAAGAATAAAGCTTTACCTCTTTTAAAATTAAATCTTGGGATGCAATATTGTTAACTTGTGGCTGAGCGTTTTTAACATTTGTATCTTTCGATTTATTACTACACTGAAATGATTTGTGACCATAACCGTTACAAGAGAAACAAAGGGGCCATTTATCTTTATTAACACAGTTAATGCTTTTATGATTATTCCCGCCACAATTATAACAGCGCATATTTGGCTTTACAGGCTTAAATCTGTTCTTAACTTCAACTTCGGATTTAATTTTAGGCTTAGCTCCTTCATGTTTATGAGATTTTGCATTTTCATATTCCGACCGTAACTTCTCATAGACTTTTAATTTTTGTTTAAATTCTAAAATCGATTGACATCCATACAATATTGATTTTCTAAAAACAGGGTCGGGTATCCCGTTTATAGCATACTGCATCAACGCGGAATCCTTCCCACGTGCACCTAACTGCTTCATTATTAAGAAATACTCTTCAAGCGTTTCATTTTCATGTAACTTCCGGTTATTTAACAAATGATGCAACTCCGCAGAATTATAAGTAGTGCTAAATTCAGCAATCAAAAGTTGCTTCAATTTCTCATATGAATTTATATGTAATTCGGTCTGAACCAACAATTTAACTTTTCCTCTTAAGGATCTTTTTACAAAAATATACTTATGTAACTCGGACAGATTAAATATACTAGTGACATCATCAAAATTGTTCAGCCATACATTTATATCCTGACATGCACTACCACCAAACGGAGGTACAACATTTTCTATATCACTAAAATTAATAGTTGATGGCACAAAACTTTGAACTGGAAATTACTTGCTTTTATCCAAATTTGATGATTCCATATCATTACTTGCCGAACTATTATTTAAAGGTACTTCGTGTTCCGAATCTGTATCACTGTCGTTCTGAACATTAGCTTGTAGCAAGCTTAAATCCGATAAATAAGTAACTAATCGCGTCATAAGATCAACCAAAGATCCTTCATTCGAAACGCAGAGTACATTACAAATTGTAATTAAATCATTCAGAGAAAAATACGCTTGACATTTCGTTATTTTGCTTTTAAATTCGGGAATATCGGTTTGATAACCAAAACCAGAAAATTCTCTGTTTCTTTTTCTATTTGATCGATCACCTTCAGCATCGAAAAGAAATTTATGCAAAATCTTAATTTTGCTTGTTTTTTCATTTTTAATGGCAAGTTCCAGTTCAGGGATATCGATCAATTTCATCATGAAATAAAAAAAAATGAATTATATACAATGTACTTACTCACCACTAAAAACAATATCCACTTGAACACAGAATTCCGTACTTTTATTTTTATTTTTCCATCGGCGATTTCATAATACGCATCAGACTTGTGGGCGACAACGTCAAAATGTTAAAACATTCGTTCCTCTTCTGACACCAAAAATTATGGAATTATCCTTTTAATCAGAATAAAATGCAGACTTGACACCAGAAAAAAATTACGACTCTCTCTTAAAAAAATAGTTATACAGTACCGGACCTCAAATCCGGAATCCTAAAATCCGGACGACCCAAAATCCGGAATGGAAAAAAGAAACTGAAATTCCGCGATGATCTCGAATAAATATTTCGTAAAAACGTCCATAGATAGCGCTACGCGCGCACGTAACACAGTGTCGGGCCAAACTAGACTCAGCAATTTTATTTTATTGCAATGTTTTTCATTCATTCATTCATTAGTTTTAATCGAAATTTTCTAACAGAATTATCGTGGTTAGTGTGTGCGCACATTTTGAATTTATTTTAAAAAGAAACCCTTTTCTTCATTTATATAGAAAATGTAAAAAGAATAAATAAATAACCACAAGAAAGAATTATTTTTAAAAAGGTTCGTAGAATATATTAGGTAGCTTTCATTACAAAAAGCTACCTATTGCAGCCGTTCGGAGGAAAGCGATTTCAAAAAATTTTGGTATATTTTCATCGATCATGACCCCCAGACCCCGAAACCACCCTCCGTTCAAAAGTTGATATATATATATATATATATATATATATATATATATATATATATATCCATATATATATATATATATATCTGACCTTTGTCATACTGTAACTCTCGAATTTATGAACCGATTTGGATGTAATTCGGTATGTACATAGTACATACCAATGTCTCGACCGAGTTCGTTGGCCAGCTTCATCCGCCATTTTGTTTCAAAATGGCGGCCATTTAAAATTTTCTTAAAAATTTTAAATTTGAAATGTGGTACCAAAGAATTGAAAATGGAAAAATATTTTTTTCTTATGTATTTGACCTTTATACAAAGATTCCGGAGCAGTTTTTGTTTCGTCTATATCTTAAAAAATGGCTGAGTTATAGCATTTTGAATTTCTAGCGTGGCTGACATTTTGAAACGTCCTGAATTTTGTCACGCGATAAAAGTCGTATTTATGAACCGATTTGGATGTAACTTCGTTTGTACATAGTACATGCTAATGTCTCGACCGAGTTCGTTGGCCAGCTTCATCCGCCATCTTGTTTTAAAATGGCAGCCATTTAAATTTTTAAGAAAAATTTAAATTTGAAATGTGGTACCAAAAAATTGAAAATTGAAAAAATATATTTCCTTTATATATTTGACCTTGATACAAAGATTCGAGAGCAGTTTTTGTTTCGTCTATATCTCAAAAAATGGCTGAGTTATAGCGTTTTGAATTTCTATTGTGGCTGACATTTTAAAACGACCTGATTTTTGTCACGCGATAACAAGCGTATTTATGAACCGATTTGGATGTTACTTGGTCTGTACATAGTACATACCAATGTCTCGACCGAGTTCGTTGGCCAGCTTTATTCGCCATCTTGTTTCAAAAGGGTTGCCATTAAAAAAAATTAAATTTAAAATTTAAAATGAGGTATTAAAAAATTGGAAAATGAAAAAGATTTTTTTATGTGTTTGGCCTTGATACAAAGATTCCGGAGCAGATTTTGTTTCTGAAAATTTGTTCTTTTGTTTATATCTTAAAAAATGGTTGAATTATAGCACTTTGAATTTCTAGTATGGCTAACATTTTGAAACGATCTTGTATTTGTCACGCGATAACACACGTATTCGCCTATTTCCATGTGAGAAAGCATGTGGATAGTATACATCAACATCTCAGCCAAATATAAGTTACTTTAAATAAAAGCAGCTTGGATAAAGCTGACTAATTTCGTTAAATTATCATTCATAATGATTTAGTATTGATAAAAATTAGTATTGAATCTCCTATATTCGGTTTCCACTAAATTGAGCTTCGTGTGTTTGAATAATATAAGTTGGCTTTTTTAAAATAAGGTATTTGAAAGCTACCTCTTCCTCCCGGCACTGGCCGGAAGGACTTTTTATAATATTTATATGTAAAAATATTTTACAATGCCTGGAAATATGTTTTTTTCTTTTCGAGTAAAGAAATATAAGTGATTTTCTAATTACGTGTTGCGTTTTAGAGATCAGCCACTTTTGCCGAATAATGATCAATATTGATTAATTATAGAGTTAAAGAAAATTGCACTCTATTTGTTTCATACAAGGGGGTCGGCCCCCTACGAGCTACGCTCGCCAACCCCCGTCCAGACACCGCAGACTCTAAATGCACGCTAATTTGATCGGCTTTAAAAAGATTTCAAAAGACTGAATTATAATTTAAAAAACAGAGGCTATCTCCCTATAAAAGAATTTCTATTCATTTCTCTTTGATTGGGGAATTTTAACGCCAAATCCGCTGCGGTACTACTTGATTATCCCGTCGACCAATTTCGCCAAATTATATAAATCGCCAAATTATACAAATTGACATAATTTTTATTTTAAATAACTAAAGAACAAATAAATTAGTACAACATTAATAATAATACAAATGAAACGTCGAAATAAAAATAACTTGATGACGTAGACACGTGTAACAACATTAAGCTAATATAAAAGGAATTAAGTAAACAGAAGTCTTTGTCTCCTCGTATTTTTTAACAAAGCGAAAAGAAAGTTCTTTTAAATGAGACATTTTAAATTAATCGTTTTTAATCTGACGTAATTTTTACCAAGCTATTCTTTCGCTTTTAAATATTCACGTGAAAATATTTTTGTTAGAAATGAAGTATTATTTGCGCTTTCCTAACAAAAATAGTTGAAAAGATCCTCTCAAAATATCAAATAATTGTCTAGAGCAATTTCTAAATTTAAACAGTTTTGCAAAATTATTTTGTGTTCATTTTATGTAATAACTGTAATGTGACGTAAATATGACGTAATTTCTCCTATTTAAGACTTCTAACGCATGTTAATGAATTTATTATTTTACAATTTCCTTTCTCTCTTAAAATTCACGTGTAACTATAGTTTTAATGACGTAATTTTTAATAAGTTCCTGCTTTTTGTACATAGTTATTTAATTCTAATTCCAAATGTTTTTTTCCTGTTTATAATAGTCACCTGTAGATAAATTTTTAATTTGAAGCAAACATTATTGTTTGCACTTTTTATACAGCTGGCAACAGGTTAAATTAGTACAATTTTCTAAAATCTCTTCTCTCTATTCTAAAAAAAAGTAACTACCGCTGTCACCGCCGCCGCCGCCGCCGCCGCCGCCGCCGCCGGTTTTGAATTTTTTGTGACCGGGGGTCTTTCATCGTTAATATTAAGAAAAATAATGCATACGAAAATATGAAAATCGGTAGTGTTATACAGAAATGTTTGATAAACACGCTGATGCAGACAGTTTTCAAATCGAAGATTTATTTTAAGAGATATTTAATGCTAAAGTTGGACAAAATCGTTCCACTAAAAAAGTTTTATAGTAGCAAAAACTATACTTCGGAATTTAATAATTTTTAGTTCATTTTATACGTTATAATTTCCCGGTGTGCAGAATTGATTTATTTTTTTAATTTGACTCATTTTTCGAGGTTTTATATCTATTTTAAATTCAAATTTTCAGCATTTCGAGAGATATTTTTTACAGATTTTAGAAAGTGATATTAATTTAAACTGTTGCCAACTGTATAAACAGCGGAAACAATAATGTTTGCTTGAAAAATATATATATATATATATTTATACGTGTAATAAATTAAAAATTTATTTACACGTGACTATTATAAACAGAAAAAAACATTTGGAATTAGACTTAAATAATTATGTACAAAAAGCAGGAACTTATTAAAAATTACGTCATAAAAACTATAATTACACGTGAATTTTAAGAGAGAAAGAAATTTGTAAAATAATAAATTTATTAACATGCGTTAGAAGTCTTAAATAGGAGAAATTACGTCATATTTACGTCACATTACAGTTATTAAATAAAATGAACACAAAATAATATTGCAAAACGGTTTAAATTTACAAATTGCGCTAGACATTTATTTGATATTTTGAGAGGATACTTTTCAACTATTTTTCTTAGGAAAGCGCAAATAATATTTAATTTCTAACACAAGTATTTTCACGTGAATATTAAAAAGAGAAAGAATAGTTTGGTCAAAATTACGTAAGATTAAAAACGATTAATTTAAAATGTCTCATTTAAAAAAACTTTCTTTTCGCTTTGTTAAAAAATACCGGCAGACAAAGATTTTGTTTACTTAATTCATTTTATATTAGCTTATTTTGAAATGTTGTTACACGTGTCTACGTCAAGTTATTTTTATTTCGACGTTTAATTTGTATTTTTATTAATGTTGTACTAATTTATTTGTTCTTTCGTTATTTAAAATAAAAATTATGCCAATTTGTATAACTTGGCGAGTGGTTTGGCCATTTATATAATTTGGCGAAATTAGTCTATGGGATAATCAAGTAGTACTGCAGCGGATTTGGCGTTAAAATTTCCCCAATCAAAGAGAAATGAATAGAAATCCGTTTATAGGGAGATCGCCTCTGTTTTATAAATTATTATTCAATCTTTCGAAATCTTTTTAAAGCCGATCACATTAGCGTGCATTTAGAGTCTGCGGTGTCTGGACGGGGGTTGGCGAGCGTAGCTCGTAGGGGGCCGAGCCCCCTAGTAAGTAAAAAATATCTCTAGAAATGCTGAAAATTTGAATTTAAAATAGGAATAAAACCTCAAAAAATGAGTCAAATTAATAAACTGAGTGCAGTCTGCACACCGGGAAATTCTGACGCATAAAATGATCTAAAAAGGATTAAATTCCGATGTACAGTTTTTGCTCCTATAAAACTCTTTTAGTGGAACGATTTTGTCCAACTTTAGCATTAAATATCCCTTAAAATAATTCTTCGATTTGAAAACTGTCTGCATCAGCGTGTTTATCAAACATTTCTGTATAATACTACCGATTTTCATATTTTTGTATGCATTATTTTTCTTAATATTAACGATGAAAGACCTTCGGTCACAAAAAATTCAAAACCGGCGGCGGCGGCGGCGGTGACAGAGGTAGTTACTTTTATTTAGAATAGAGAGATTTATAGAAATAAGAGTTCAAAGATCACAGTGAAATAAGCAGCAGGTTTCTATTTCAATACAGTCAATTGTTATTGATGTTCAACTTTAACGTCAATTATCTTTGAACTCAATTTACTCCAAATCGAAATGTTGTCACTTGTACACCTTGGCTTCTGATGTCCTCATATGTTCTCGCTACGTATATCGATTTCTATTGATTCTTTGATAATGAAGGAGAATTAAATTCTCGGCGAATAAATTATTTTACTGTTCTATAGAATTCATTTGCAAAGGCTGTATGCCATGATGATCTGTTTATTAAAAAGTATGTATAATTCTTTATAATGTACTTAAATATATAACTTTAAGCATATACATTTTTACTTTAATGATAATAAGTGTTTTTAATGATAATAAGTGAGATACTTTCTTCAAATTCGTTTTCTTATAGGAGTGACTAAAGCTGTAATTCTATTTGTAATAAAATTTCATACTCTTCTGCTTCCTTTCTTTGCAGAATGAGTACAACATAGTAACGGCTGAGTACCATGCAAACAATGTTTGCCAAGGAAGAGCCGTTAAAATGGGTGAAAAGAAAATGGATGAGGGTAAAGAAGCTATGGGAAAAGGAATGGAAGGAGGCAAAGATGCTATGGAAGGAGGCAAAGATGTTATGGAAGGTTTTGCAAAGAAAGGTGGAAAATTTGGAAAATAGAATATATGATGCTTCAGTTTAAAAATAATAATAATTCTATGTTTTTCCCAAAGAAGAGAAATGAAGTCAGTAATTAATTCTCAGTGTCGTCAGACAAGAACATATATGACAGAACGTATATCACTCTTGTTGTTTGTCTGATTAACAAAATGTGTGTCTAAGTCAATTTTAAATATTTGTGGATATTTAGTGAAAATAATAAAATGCTTTTAAAAATAAAGAAAAGAAGATTTTATGTGTGTGTGTGTTTATGTGATTCGTTCTTGTGCTTAAAATTAAAGAATGTGGAATGTTTTTTTAGAGTCTGGTAAAAAACTTTTTATAAACAATGCAATAAACTAAATTTCGACTATTAAAAAAAGTATCGTGTAACCCAAAAATACTTTACTTATGAAAATCGATTTAGCAGTTTAAGAACTATGGTAGAACTTAGTATGTTTGGGTGTCCCTCAACAACGTTGGATTATACATATATATTATGTGTTTGCCTAAATTCTTGTGCTTAAAATCAGTATATAGATGTATAGCTCCTATAGTTTAGCACCTTATAACATATCGGAAAACCCCAAGAAAATTGAAAAAAATTAAAAGATCCAAAACATAAATGATAATACCTAAGATATCCAAAAAATAAATTAAAATAAAATACATGTGAGAAAGATAAAAATCTTAAAATGTATTAGACACAACTAGCCAGGAAATAAAACATGGCATAGATGGAGCAAGATACTAGATTTTGAACCTTGTGGTACAGGAAATAGTAATAGAAAAATCTATGCCAGAGAAAACACTGAATAATAATAAAGGCTAGTCGCTAGTGCTGTCATCTAGCGTTAAAAAAAAGAAAAGAAATGCTAGTGCTGCAATCTAGCTGTAAAAGGAAGAGCGATAATCTAAAGAAGTTATTACTGTAAGTCTGGAAATAAATAAAGCGATATCAAGATTAAAGAGGGATAATGTGGCACTAAACAATAATTAATATAGTTAAAATTTGTTTAAAAGTGGAATGATAAATTCAGTTAATAATTTTAAATGAATTTTGAATAAATTATTGTATTAGATGCCATTGTGTTGAATATTTTATCATAAATGATTGTGTTAACTGCATGAAAACCCAGGTTTATATATATATATATATATATATATACTAGTAAATCTGCAGATCAGGAGCCTTAACGTCAACTCTTTAAGTCATTGTTTTTAGACACACTCTGGAAATATTCATTTTCCTGCAAACCGCAATTTAAAGTTTTCAAATTATGTCATTATTTATGAGAATAAAAAATACGAAGTTTTCAGACATTAGAAGCGTTAAATTAAAAACGTTGTTATGGAAGGATATTTTGAAATTTTCATGAGCTACTAATTCTGGTATTTTTTTAAATAATAAAGTCTTAAGGGGGGCTCCGCCCCCCTGAACCCCCCGTGGTCTCATTCATTTACATATGTAACTTTTTATTGATTGCGCTAATGGTTATCGTAAATCTTAGATTTCTTTTTACACTTCCGAACCTTATTTTTCAATACTGGTCCACAGAAAATGATTTACAGTGAGGCAATTATATTAAAAGTTTAGGTTTTATGAACGAAAATGTAATTTCCTTTTAAAAATAAAATAATTTTCATTCATATTTTCTGAAATGAGGCGGCATTAGGAAGTAACACTCGTCAAAAAATATTTTTTCCGGCAATCTAGTTAATGTTTGGTTATTAAGAATGAAAATATTTATTTCCCGATACAATGACGTCATTTTCGACAGCGACAGTTTTGCGGTGCATAATTTGACGTTTACTATGAATTTGCTTTTCAAAAGTTTTTTTTTCTCTCTCTCATTGAAATTTTCGATTAAAAATTAAACATTTCTGTTAGCTGTGTGCAGACGATAAACCATGAGATATTAGTAACATTTTTTTTTTTAATAATAAGAATTAATATCATAACACAAGCCCCTTTTATTTCAACCTCAAAGCGTAATTCGTTTTATTTTTTGATATATAAGATCAAATTCATCTTCTTTTCGTATTTTTGTTTTATTTCCAATTTGATGACGTATTCATGTCTATTTTTTATTTAATTTTCCTCTTGCACATGAAAATCTTTTAAATCAAAATTAACTGTTTAGGATAAATTATTATTCCGGGATCGGATTTTCTTGGCAACGGTTAAAAAAAAAAAAAAAAAAAAAAAAGATTCTTAAATTTTGTAGAAAAATGTCAATTTATTCTTTATGAAAATAATGAACTTTTTTATTTAAAAGAAAAATATTTGAACAAAATCAATAGATCATAGCCTTTCTTTATTTCTAAGGGAAAATTCCATCTCTATGTAAAGACACAAAAGCATTAATTCATCCTTTCGATGATGATTTGACTTAAAACAATTACACATACTTTCACATTTCCGATATTTTTAGGTGTAGTTCCGTTGCTAGGCAACAGTTAAAAGAAAATTTAGACAATGAAATTTGTGCATTAAAAAAAAGGGTAAATTTATAAAAGAAAATATTTTATATTATTGGAGTACATATATAAAATCCCTCCATAAGTTATACACCGAATTTAAAAACTCTGACTAATGTATACACAAAATTTCAAACTAATATGAATAATGTATGGTTCTAATTAGGAAATTCCATCGTCCATAATTTATCATTTAAATCTTTCAATCATATGAGCCATTTCCTTTCAACAAATAAAAATGGAAAAATCGTTTGAATTGCTATAGGAAAGCATTAAGGCGCAAAATAAAATGTTCTATATATTCCGAACGAATGAACCAAATTTAACCAAAAACTATACAGCTAAATCCGGGGACCTCACCAACACGCAGCCTTAATTTCAAGCTAATCCGGTGCTTTTTACGGCAGTTATCGCGGGACAGACAGACTAACTAACAAACAAACTAACATACAGACGGAAACCAAAAACTTTTCGGGTCTCGACACTAAGCCTTCACTGACGTTTCGGCAACTATTAACTAGTAAATCTGCAGATCAGGAGCCTCAACGTCATCTTTGCAAGTCATTGTTTTTTAACACTCATTGCATAATATTCAACTTCCTACAAATCGCTTTTTAAAGTTTTCAAATTACATAAATATTTATGAGCATACAAGATACTTCGTAAAGTTTCAGAAATTAAAAGTGTTAAACAAGTGGTTGTACATTGATGTTCTGAAATTTTGATGAGCTACTTATTCTGGTAACTTTTTAAATCAAAAATTGCATTTCTTCAGGGGGGCTCTGCCCCCATGAACCCCCCGTAGTCTATTTAAATTTACATTCGTAATTTTTATTGATTGTGCGGATGGTTATAGTATATCTTAGATTTTTTTTACGCTGTGATTTATAAGGATAAGCATAAGTTTTTTTTATAAATTAATAAAATTTAAATTTAAAATAAAATATTCATGTTAACCGTACACAGACAATAAATCTTGAAGTGGCGCCAAAAATGTAACCCTAAAATCCGCTACATTCGGCACAACACAACGACGTGCTTAAAAAAAAAAGGATGAAGTCAAAGAATTTGGTTCCTGTTCCACGTGCATATTTTGTTTGGGCCGAATGAGGGCATTTAAATCTGAGCGATAACGCACATCGTATTGCAAACTGTTTTTACGGCATACTGCATCTCCATCTATCTCTTTCCTTCGTGAATAATAGTTAATTTTATTTTTCCCAAGATCTTTTTATTCCAGCATCTTTGTTTTCGATAAATGACGTCTAATTCACCTGCTATGCGTACTTACTCAAAACTTTTCATCTTGTTATATTAAGAAATACTCGAGAGTTTTCTTTTTATTTTTAATATGCCGCCATATTAATTTTTCTATTCTTATTTTTTTTTTTTCATTTTCCTGTTTCACGACAAAACATTTCAATTGAAAATTGTTTAAAAGAAAATATGATTCCGGGTTTTGATTTTCTTGGCAACAATTAAAGAAATATTGGTAAATGTTATGGGAAAATGTTACGTTATTCTCTATGAAAATAATGAACTTTTGTATTTTTAAGCAAAATATTTCAATAAAATAAATAAAATAAATGAAATATTGCATATTTTTATTTCTGGGCTAAAATCCTTCCATATGCAAAGATACAAATGCATTAATTCATCTGTTTGGACGTTGTCTTTACTCAAGCATTATACACGCAATTATACTAATATTATTAGGACGAAATACGTTGCTAGGCAACAGAGAAAGAAAAGGAAAAAAATTAAATATGCATTATGTCAATTTGATAAAACAAAATCCTTTATATTATTGGAAAACATGCATAAATTTCCCCCCAATATTATAAACCTAATTAAAAAAATCTCGCAAATATATTGACATAATTTATTGGAATAATTTAATAATGTTATTTAAAAATTTCAGCATCAAAAATTTACCATTTAAATCCATTTTTCATATGAGCCATTTCTTTCAACAAATGAAAATCTGAAAATCGTCTGACTTGCCATTGAAAAGCATTATAGGGCAAAATAAAATGTTCCATATTTCCCGAACGAATGAACCAAATTTAACCAAAAAATATACAGCTAAGTCCGGGTACCTCATCAACATGCCCAGTGAATTTCAAGCCGATCGGATGCTTTTTACGGCAGTTATCGCGGAACAGACAGACTAACAGACAGACTAACAGACAGATTAACAGACAGACTAACAGAAACTAAAACTTTTCGTGTCTCCACAGTAAGCCTTCACTGACGTTTCGGCAATAATGTTTTAAATTTTATTAGCAATCCCCACCTCAACCCTCCTTAATGGCATTTCGATTTTATTTTTAATAAAATTTTATAATATATATATATATACATATATGTATATATTGTATGTTTTTCAGCAGTCCGCACCCACCCTCATAATATTGTTTAAGATTTACAATTTTTACACATATTATGTGCCCAAACTGGTAAATGTCGATGAACATTTTAATATTATATCTTTGAAGAAATAAAAGAAAGGGTATAATTATAAAACAGTGCTATACGTTTTAAATTCAATAAATTAGGCCTTATAAATTGGGAGGAACATAAACTTTTAATACGATTACAGTGATTTAGAAGAAAAACTGTGTAAACTGGAATATGAAGACAGGAACTGAAGTTAGTAAAATTAATTACATTAAATGAAAAATCATTACGTTTATGATAAATATTGAATCTTAGAGTAGTATTATTAGGTAGAATATTAATATTAATATCCATAAAATTAGTATCAGAATTATTTATACATGCATACATACACACATATATATATATATATATAATAAATTTGAAATCACAAATATATGAAGAAATTGATAAAGTTCTAAAGATGATTTAGAAACGAAGATATGAAACCAGTATGTAAAATAAGAATATATTCTGGGCAGAATCTGTCTTATTGTAATGATTGTTTGTTTGATTATAAAATGTTTATCAATTTTAAATATTTATGGATATTTTAAAATATTATACCCCGTTCAAATTGGATGTTTAAGATATCTTAGACCGCCATTTTTGAGGTGGTACTCTCCCGGAATTTAATGTCTGCTCACATCACAAAATCCATCTAAGTAACTCAATGAACGTCACTGTGTCTGAGATCTGAATAAATGTAAAGTATGCGCATGCGCATAAAATAAAACCGGCCGCATCAGCCAATCAGTTAAAGTGAAACTTTATAGCCAAACAGAGTGTGTGGTAGTGGCTGTATCTAGCCGAAAAAAAGTTGAAACCCGGTGTGGGTGCTTACTTACTTACTTACTTACAGAGTGTGTGGAACTCTCTAAGAGTGTTCGGCGGTCTAAGATATCTTAAATATCCAATCTGAACGGGTATTTGTGACGATAATAAATTGCATAAAAAATTTCGTGTGTATGTGTTTGTGTAATTGACTTGTGTAAAGTTCTTAAACTTAAAATTAAGGAGTGTGGAATCATATCATATGATATCTATACACATATTATAAAGAGCTAAAAATTGTTTATTTGTAGGAGGTAAGCTCTGGAACTACCGAACCGATTCCAAAAGTAATGATATCAAAATGATGGTGTTAGTCCAACTTAGAACATAGGTTATATTTTATGTCGGTGCCACTACCCCAAAGGGGGTGCAGGACCAAAAAACGTTCTAAAAACGCGATTTTTGCATTACAGAAGGGCCTAGAAATATGAAATTTTGAGTATTAGTTACTTATAAGATATAAATGATGTCTAAGAACAGTTCTTAAACAATTCGAAATTTAAAAGGGGTGAAAATGCACAAAAAGCGTTCTAAAAAACGTTCTAAATGGTAGTTTCCATATAATCTCAGGAAATACCAAACCGATTCAAAAAATATTGGTGTCAAAATGATGGTGACAACGCTTTCTCCAAGATAGGCTATGTTTTATGTCGGTGCCACGACCCCAAAGGGGGTGCAGAATCAAAAAACGTTCTAAAAATGCGATTTATTTGTTATTGAAGGGCCTAGAAATATAAAATTTGAAATATTAGCTACTTATTAGGTATCAAGGATTTCTAAGAACAGTTCTTAAACGATTCGAAATTTAAAAGGGGTGAAAATGCGCGAAAAGCGTTCTAAAAAACGTTCTAAATGGTGGTTTATGCACAATGTCAGGAAATACCAAACCGATTTAAAAAATAATGGTGTCAAAATGACTGTGACAACCCTTGCTCCAACATAGGCTATGTTTTATGTCGGTGCCACGACCCCAAAGGGGGTGCAGAATAAAAAAAAACGTTCTAAAAATGCGATTTATGTGTTATTGAAGGGCCTAGAAATATAAAATTTGAAATATTAGCTACTTATTAGGTATAAAGGATTTCTAAGAACAGTTCTTAAACGATTCGAAATTTAAAAGGGGTGAAAATGCACGAAAAGCGTTCTAAAAAACGTTCTAAATGGTGGTTTATGCACAATGTCAGGAAATACCAAACAGATTTAAAAAATAATGGTGTCAAAATGGCTGTGACAACCCTTGCTCCAACATAGGCTATGTTTTATGTCGGTGACACTAGCCCAAAGGGGGTGCAGGGGAAAAACGTTCTAAATTGCGGTTTTTGCGTTACGGAAGGGCTTATAAACATGAAATTTGGAATATTAGTTGCTTATTTAGATATAAAGGATGTATAAGAACATTTTCTAAACAATTCGAAATTTTACAGGGCTGAAAATGCACAAAAAGCGTTCTAAAAAACGTTCTAATTTGCGATTTCAATGCAATCTTAGGAAATACGATTTCAAGGAACCGATTTCAAATATAATGGTGTAAAAATTACGCGGACAGATCTCGCTCCAAGTTAGGCTATATTTTATATCTGTGTCCACTACCCCAGAGGAGATGCTGGAGCAAAATGCGCGAAAAGCGTTCTAAATGCCGATTTGTCAGCGATATCTCAGGAAGAATCAAACTGATTTCAAAAGAAATTGTAGGAAATGGATGCTGACAGACTCTGCTCTAACATAGATGCTCTTTTATGTAGGTATCACTATCACCTAGACGTTGCAGGAGCAAAAAAGCGTTCTAAAATCGATTTTTGTGATCGGTACGGGCTAGCAACTTAAAATTAGGCAAGGTACATATTTATTAGATATAACTGATCTTTAAGAACAGTTTCGAAAAAAATAGAAATCTAAAAAGGGGTGAAAATGCGCGAAAAGCGTTCTAAAAACGTTCTAAATTGCGATTTATACCCAATCTCAGGAAATACCAAAGCTATTTCAAAAGTAATGGTTGCAAATCAATGGTGATAGTCCCTCCTATAACATAGGTTATATTTTATGTTGCTGTCACTACCATCTGAGGGTTGCAAAAGCAAAACATGTTCTAATTTGCGTTTTTTGCACAACTGAGGGGTCTAACACTTTGAAGTATGGCATGGTCTTTACTTACAAGATGCAACTGCTTTCTAAGAACAGTCGAAAGAAAATTCCAAATTTAAAAAGATGAAGTAAGCGAAAAGCGTTATAAATTACAATTTTTATGCAATCTTATCAAATACTAAACCGATTAAAAAAATAATGATGACAAATTGTTGGTGTTAGAACCTGCTCAAACATAAGCTATACTTTATATCTGTGCCACTACCACCAGAAGGTTGCAGGAGCTAAAAACTTTCTAAATTGCCATTTCTGTGATACTGAAAAGGCTAGAAACTTTAAATATGGCATGGTAGTTACCTATAAAATATAAATGCCCTAGAAGGATTGTCGAAAATAAATTCGAATTCAAAAGGGGTGAAGCGAAGGGGAGGTGTGAAAAGCATTCTAAAAAAGTCCTAAATTACGATATCTATGCAATTTCAGGGAATATAAACCGATTATAAAAGTAATAGTTGCGAATCACTGGTAACAGTCTCTGATCCTACACAGGCCGATGATTCTACCACCTGGGGTTTACAGGAACAACAAACGTTCTATAAAAGGCCTTTAAAAGCTTTCTAAATTACGTTTATGTGGAATATTAAAAATAACAAACCGATTTCAAAATTAATATTGCAAATTAATGGTGATAGTTCCTAATTCAACATAGCCCTTTCTGTTGAGAGAGATGGTAGGACTTGGAATTTGACATGATAGTTAATTTTAAGATGTAAGAAGATGGTTTCTAAAAAATTCAAAACTTCAAATGAATACTGAAATGAGCGTATTAAATTAGCATAAAGGTTTCAAAATATTTTCTAAATTATCATTTATTTAGTTTTATTAATTTAAGTCTCATTTCTGCCTAAGGCAGTGTAACAATGATGTTTAATCAAACTGTGTTTTAAATAGTAATTTTTGAATTATTCTTAAAAGTAGTAAGTAACTAGTATGTTGTGGCCATCACAAAACTTTCTTCTATATAAATCACGTCAATCAAATCATTTAAATAGTAAAAGAAATTACATCAATTTAGAACCAATTCGTATCAAAGTATACCTGAATTTGAAGTTTGAAGAAAATTCGTCCATTACTTATTGAGATAGAGCTGTAGGGAAAACTCTGAAAAATGCAGCATAGCAGCACCACCTGTTGAGCAATTTGCACCCAAACACAGACAGCACTAATTCATATTAAGGTATACCGGAGTCTGAAGTTTGATGAAAATCGGTGCATTAGTTCTGGAGCTAGAGCTATTGTGGAAATCACAAAAAATGCAGCACAGCAGCGCCACCTGTTGAGCGATTTACACGAAAAGGTACAAAACATCAATTCATGTCAAGGACTAACTGAATCTGAAGTTTGATGAAAATCCGTGCATTAATTCTGGACATTGAGCTACTGTGGAAATCGTGAAAAATGCTGCATAGCAGCGCCACCTGTTGAGCGATTTACACCAAAACATAAACAGCACTAATTCATATCCAGGTATACCTGAATCTGAAGTTTGTTGAAAACCCAAGCAGTAGTTCTTGAGATAGAGCTATTGCGGAAATCACAAGAAATGCAGCATAGCAGCGCCACCTGTTGAGAGATTTACACCACAATGTGCAAAACATCAACTCATGTCAGGCACTAACAGAATCTGAAGTTTGATGAAAATCCGTGCATTATTTCTTGAGATAGAGCTATTACGAAAATCGTGTAAATGCTGCAAAATGCAGCATAGCAGCGTCATCTGTCTGGCGATTTGCACCAAAACGTTACCAGCACCAATTCATATCAAGTATTAACTGAATCTGAAGTTTGATGAAAATCCGTGCATTAGTTCTTGAGATAGAGCTAGTGCAGTAATCGCGAAAAATGCAGCATAGCAGCGCCACCTGTTGGGCGATTTACACCAAAAACTAATCAGCACCAATTTATATTAGGGACTACTTGAATATAAATTTTTATTAAATTTCGTGCATTAGTTCTTGAGATAGAGCGCCCACAAAATTTGTGTCACATACACACAGACAGACAGACAGACTCACAGAGTCACAGACAGACATTTTGTAAAAACATGTTTTTTGGAATCTCTGACCTCTAAAACGTGTAAATCCGTCGAAAACCGGAAGTCGAAAATTTTTACGAATCCAATACTTTCTTCTTGTAAAGATTGAAGAAAGTAAAAATTTAGTTAGTACCTTTTAATAAAAATTAGACATATAAATATCACTTGGCATATTTCAAATATTACGCGAGCAAAGCCGCGGTGTTTGCTAGTATATTATAAAGCAGTAAGATCAAAAAGTTCCCCCATCGAGTGTTTTCAAAAACTACTCGGTGGATTTTTTTGCAAGTTATATCATTCGATAAAGAATATTCACGTGGTGGTTTATGAGAAAATATACAGGAATATCTATGATTTTTGGTAATAAATTTCGTATTTTAATGTTATTTTGAAGGAAAGGGTTGCCAGTGATTATATTTTGGCGAAAAGTTTGTTAGAATTGAAATGACTATATTCGTTAGACAAACATTTCGCAAATAAATGAAAAAAAAATACTGATATTTAATTTAAAAAGACAACAAAAAAATGTTTTAATAAGACATAATATTATAAAACGAAAATATTTAATTTAAACATGAAATAAATATTTGTAATACTTAAAATATAATTTATTGTGAAATTTTACAGTTGATACAATATTTGTCGAATTATCGCCTACCTTACGTTAAAAAAAGAAATCTGAAAATTTGATTAGACTAATTTTGAATTACTACTTTTTTTTTCTTTTTAGTTCTTTTCTTTTCATTTTTATCTAACTATTTAATTCACATAATGTGATTTATAGGAGAAACAAGCAGATGCAACTGTAAATAATACTGTAATTATTGTGAGTTAGATATTATGTGTTTCTTTACGATTTCTATTTTTCGTTTGTCGCCAAACAATGTGATTTTAAGCCAAAAATGCATAAGCGTGACATTAGCTTGAGGATTTGTGGTTGTTCAAGTGGACGATATCAACATTTTTATATTCGATTATAAATGATATAGATATCAGTTAATATTTTAAAAATGGAATCAAATATTTAAAATTTTGTTTGAATTTCTGCCACACATACATATTGTAAAATCCTTTCAGGCTTAGATGCTGTATATTCAAGCGGACGCCATCTTGGATGTTTTGAGATTTCTTGGCGATTTTTTGTTGACGATGTTTTACATTTTATTTTCGTTAAGCCTTTAATGCACATAAATTGTTGCTGGGTGACATTTACCACTTGCCGGAAAAGGGGTTTTCACGCCAAGAAAAAATCCCAGATGGCTGCCGAGGGAATATATGACAGCTGTTCGTAATTTCATACTTTTTAAAAAAATTTTCGTCGTAATTACGGAAACATGTGATTTTTATAGACTCCAATTCAGATCAATGAATATTATCCCTTTTTTTCTTTTTTGAAAATGTTATTGTTTATTTAATATTTCTTTGGCCATAACGCCAATTTCACGTACAGGGAAATTCGCAGTTTCAAAATTTAGGAACTGAAAACTATTCTTAAGGAAATTTATGCAATCATGTGTTATTACTATAAAAAAATTCAACATTTTGAAATAAAAATTGGGTACTTTTCGGTTAGCCGGGTACCACTGTTATATATACATGTATATGTATACACAAATGTATGTATATACATCTATATACATAAACAAATATGTGGATACACATGTATATATGTTTATATATACAATATATGTATATGTAGGCATCTATGCATCTCTCTATTCTAAAAAAAAGTAACTACCGCTGTCACCGCCGCCGCCGCCGCCGGTTTTGATTTTTTTGTGACCGGAGGCCTTTCTTCGTTAATATTAACAAAAATAATGCATACAAAAATATGAAAATCGGTGGTTTTATACAGAAATGTTTGATAAACACGCTGATGTAGACAGTTTTCAAATCGAAGAATTATTTTACGAGATATTTAATGCTAAAGTTGGACAAAATCGTTCCACTAAAAAAGTTTTATAGCAGCAAAAACTATACATGGCAGTGTAATCATTTTTAGATCATTTTATGCGTTAGAATTTGCCGGAGTGCAGATTGCATTAATTTTTTTATTTTGACTCATTTTTTCAGGTTTTATTTCTATTTTAAATTCAAATTTTCAGCATTTCTAGAGATATGTTTTACAGATTTCAGAAAATTGTACTAATTTAAACTGTTGCCAACTGTATAAAAAGCGCAAGCAATAATGTTTGCTTCAAATTTAAAATTTATTTACACGTGACTATTATAAATAGAAAAAAAACTTTCAAATTAGAATTAAATAATTACGTATAAAAAGCAGGAACTTATTAAAAATTACGTCATAAAATGTATACACATGAATTTTAAAAGAGAAAGGATATTGTAAAATAATAAATTCATTAACATGCGTTAGAAGTCTTAGGAGAAATTACGTCATAGTTACGTCACATTATAGTTATTACATAAAATGAACACAAAATAATATTGCAAAAAAGTTTAAATTTAGAAATTGCGCTAGACATTTATTTGATATTTTGAGAATTAATTTAAAATGCCTCATTTAAAAGAACTTTCCTTTCGCTTTGTTAAAAAATAGCAGGAGACAAAGACTCTCTTTACTTAATTCCTTTTATATTAGCTTATTTTGAAATGTTGTTACACGTGTATACGTCATCAAGCTATTTTTATTTCGACGTTTTATTTGTGTTTTTATTAATGTTGTACGAATTTATTTGTTCTTTCGTTATTTAAAATAAAAATTATATCAATTTGTATAATTTGGCGAGTGGTTAGGCGATTTATATAATTTGGCGAAATTGGTCGACAGGATAATCAAGTAGTACCGCAGCGGATTTGGCGTTAAAATTCCCCCAATCAAAGAGAAATGAATAGAAATTCGTTTATAGGGAGATCGCCACTGTTTTTTAAATTATAATTCAATCTTTCGAAATCTTTTTAAAGCCGATCAAATTAGCGTGCATTTAGAGTCTGCGGTGTCTGGACGGGGGTTGGCGAGCATAGCTCGTAGGGGGCCGAGCCCCCTAGTGCATATATATGTATATATAACACTGGCGCCCGGTTAACTGGAAAGTACCAAAAATTGCTTGCTGAAAATAAATTGCAAATCTTTTTTAATTCGTTATTTCTTCTTTGTTTTTCTTCATATTCCCCCCTCTGTTAGGTAATATTTTAAAAGATATTAGAGTAATCTTCGGTATTTAAAAGGGTACAGATGTCATATTCGCCCCATATTGGCGCGATTTTTTTCTGTCGCCAATATCATATAGGCAACAGGTACTTAACTTGCGCCAAAGTGTCGTTATTTTGCTTGATGTGGTAACACGGATTATGTTGTTTATGCTGCTGATGTTTTCGCCAAATTCGCAACCGAAAAAAATCGCGCCAATATAGGGCGAATATGAGATCTGTACCTTTAAAAGTACATAAAGTAACGTCTGAATTCCATATTATTATTATTATTACTAGCCGCCTCTGGCGACCAGTTTGGTCTCCCTTTAATGTATACTAAGCATTGCATCATGTTACTTTCATTCTTAAACTAATTCACTTGCTCAATCCTGCCCCACGAGTCCAAAGAGAAATCAAGAATTCTTTGCGAACTTGATAACATTTCATACATTTTTTTGTTATTATGCTTATTCCGTCTTTTTTGACGAATATTTCTTAACTTCCGTAGCTGTAAAAATGAGTGAAATTTCAAGTGTTTGAACTGAGATTTGCTCATAAATTATCTAAATTAAACTTATTTTACTTAAACATGCTGTTACTTCAATGTTATTTTTTAGTATTAATAAATTTATTTAAACTAGGGGGGCACCGCCCCCCCGCTCGCTACGCTCACCAACCCCAGGCGTAATCGCTTAGCTATTGCATTCGGTATAGCGAAGCAATTCATATTTCCAAGTCAACCCCAGATTATTGTTTGTGCTTAAAAATAATGTAAATAGTTCAATTAAGCTCTATTCATAAGCTAATATTAGTTTTTGTTGCATCGAAATATCTCAATTTGTTGATTTCCTGCATGCAAGTAAACCCTATTGTATTTCAATGGGAGTCTATGGAAATTTGACGAAATACTGGAAATAGCGCTAAGTTGGCGTCACTTTTGGTGACAGAGAGACGGGTCTCCCCTTGGTAACCTCCCTTATAGCGTCATAAAGCTCTGACCAATCAGTTGCATTTCACGGTATCTACGCAGATTTTCATTGTTCCATTTCCAAAGCATTACTTTTTGCAAGGCATACTTAGATACTACAACCGGCAGACCGATTTGCGTTTAACCCCTGACCGCCGAGCAAAAGGGCAAAATTGTAATGTTGTTTTGCTTGTAACTTTTTTTTTAAATGCTAAAAAATGTGTTTTTTCTAACATGATATAAAATTTTGTATTACGTATAGGTATGTAAACCTTGAGAGTATTAATCATAACTTAATTTTTTAAAACTGGATTATATCTGCAGAATTATATTAATGTAAATAATGCTTCTATTGCAGTGAAACCTACAGCTTAGTGAAATGGTATATCAGTTCGCGGCGGTGAGAAGGTTAATGTATGAAGTTGCTCGCCAGAGGACTCTGATACGCTGCCCAAAACAGAAATTTGACTCTGACCGTAACTTCAATGACGAGAACCAATCAAACCGCTCTGGGCAGGGTTCGGAGAATTCCAATGTGTTTACATTTTTTTTCCGTATAGATATGATTCTAAAGAGTTTAATAAAAATATTAACTCTAATCATCAAATAAAAAAAAAAAAAACATTATCATTTTAACAATTATCGGAATAATAAATGGTGCGACCGGAGGATACTTCCAAGGTTGCTACTTAATACCAAGTTAATACTAAATACCAAGGTTGCCACTTTGGCGCATTTATCGCCAGGTTGGGGAGAAGTAGAGTATTCTACGATTCACCCCAATAAATAAAAACATGCATAGTCTAAAAACATCAATGTCACAAATTTATTTGCTATCTTCACTGCTGAAACAATAAAACTAATGGAAGTTCTTTTAAATATATTAAAGTACTCATAAATTTCCTTGTAATAATTAATAAATATAATTTATTAAGTAACAAATACACTTACTTGATTTAATCACAATTGCTTGGATAACATAAAATATTGCAACGATATTTAAATCTGCGATCACCATTTCTTTCTATGATTAAAAATAAGAATATTTAATGTTTAAGGAAGATTGTCTTTTTTTTTTTTTTTTTACTATTATTATTATTATTTAGTTCGGACGATATCAAACACAAACATTTTACGGGTAGCAATAAATTCGTCAAAAATAACTGCTTCAAGCCAGTTATGAGAACTGTAGTTTGATAAAAACCAAATTTTAATTTTAAAACGTGTATATGAAACACAAACTGTTTTTATGTAAATACGGGACATTCAAAAAAGAATAACAGAATGAACCAAACGATCAAGTAAACAATAAGTAATTTAGCTAATCTTAAAAGTATGTGAACACTAAAATACTACAAGCTGTGTAAAATATCCTTTTAAATCGAAGGAAATTGAAGAATATAAGTATTTAATTTATTATTCTGAAAATACGATCAATGATTCTGAAACTTCGACGATGAGAAACAAGCCGCTGTCTGGGCAGGGTATAAATGTAAACAAAAAAGAGCACGTTGTGATGTTTTGGTACAGGGTTTGAAGCTGAATCCGATTTCACTTTTTCGACGGTTTTCGGCGAAATGTTTCGGCGGACAGCATTGTCGCCAAGCGCAATAGTTGGCGCAAAATGAAAATCACGTGAATTGAAACATTTGAAAAATAAAAGAAAAACATTGTCGATAGTAAAGTGAGCATTTTAAAAATACAACATTTGAAAATTACAGAATTTTACGAACTATTTTATTAAATCACAAATATATAATTAAAATAAGTGAACAAATAACTGTTATACAATAAAGTAATAATATAAAAAAATCATATTAAACTGCTGCCATAAAATTACAAATCTCTTTTTCACAGATGTCATATTCGCCCCATATTGGCGCGATTTTTTCCGGTTGCCAATTTGGCGAAAACATCAAGAGCATAAACAACATAGGTACAGATGTCATATACGCCGCCCCATATTGGCGCGATATTTTTCTGACGCCAATGTCATATACGCAACGGGTATTTAACTGGCGCCAAAGTGTCGTTATTTTGCTTGATATGGTAACCCGGATGTTGCTGTTTATGCTGTTGATATTTTCGCCAAATTGGCATCGGAAAAAAATCGCGCCAATACATATGACAAAATTATATGACATCTGTACCACAACATAATCCGGGTTACCACATCAAGCAAAATAACGACACTTTGGCGCCAGTTAAGTACCCGTTGCGTATATGACATTGGCGTCAGGAAAAAATCGCGCCAATATGGGGCGAATATGACATCTGTGCCATACCTTTTAGCATTGCAGTAAACATTTCATTTTTTGAATGAAGACGTCGCCACATAAACTCTATGAGATACGACTCTAAATGATGACGAACTGTTCCCCGATGTCTTTTGTTGCGCCATTTTGCTATGCCCCATAATCTCTCAACATTTTGAATATGGCATCCAGTATTAGGGTCGACAAAATTGTATTTGTGATTTACTGTGAAATGATCATAACCAGCACTTCGCAGTTCATCTGTTTATATCTTTTCCAGTAATCTGTATAAATAATACTTCCATCAGCTACATTGTTTTCTATTGCCGCCATTAAAGTTTCAGCTGTACGATCGGAAATAGGAGTAAGGAAACATCCCCATGTTTCACGGCATAAACCATCTAACACCGATTGAGGAGGAAGAACACGCTCTACGTTGCTTTTTCTTCTGGTAAAAAGACTTTCATCTACTTCTATAATTTTATTACGTCCACCGATTTTTCTATTTGGTCGTGAACATAAAGCATTTGCATAAACTTCTCTAAAATAACTATTCCAGTCCACTGTTGTGTTGTGGTTCATATCAAGTTGCAGCTCACAAAGCTCAATCGATGTCAACTCTTGGCACCATAAATATATAAACCTCAAAGCATTAAGAAAAGACAACCGCAATCCTTCAAACCATGTTTTTTGTCATATTCCTACGCTTTCTTTGCATGATCGTAAGCTACATCTCCATTTTGGATTTCCAGAACTCATCCATAATTTCATTTCATGGTTGTTTGAACACAACCTTTTATTATGCAGAATTCCAAATTCCTGAAACAGTTTTATCGCAACTTTCTCATCATCTGGTAATTGACAAATGGTAAAATCCATCTCAGTGTCAGCAGTAAAAGTAAATTATAATTTTATAAAAAAAGCATTTTTATTTCGAATAATAGCAAATTAAAAAGCTTTCCAAGGTTAAGGTTAAATAATAATCATTCACGTAATTCACGTTTCATAAATAACAAATCACAATGTTTCGCATGGTTTACAAGAAAAATCCTTTTCACGATGAGGGCTGAAATAATTGGCGCATTAGCATACATTTTGGCATGCTGTCCGTATAACGGAAAAGTACCCTTAATTTTGGCGAAATACTGGAAATAGTGCCAAGTTGGCGTCACTTTTGGCGTCAGAGAGACGGGTCCCCCATTGGTAACCTGCCTTATAGCGTCATAAAGCTCTGACCAATCAGATGCATTTCACGGTATCTACGCAGATTTTTTATAGGTCCATTTCCAAATCAAAACTTTTTTTTATATATAGAAGGATTTTGAAAAACATGCATTTATAAATTTTTTTTCACTACTTATTAACTAAATAAGGAATATATATATACTTTTTATTTTATAGATTTGATTTCTGAGTTCATAAATATGACATTAAAGTAACGTAACTAAGAGAAACAGCAAAATAAAACCCTCGTGAATGCAAACCGTTAACAAACGTTAGCGCTGCCAATTTACCTACTATGACGTATACGATTATTGTCCATTCATTGTTGGAGAACCTGCTTTGAGAATGATTACCTCAATGGCCTAACATTTTCTACAGTTTATAATGAATGAATCTCTTGTGTTTGTTTACTTTATGAAGTGACATAGAAAGCTGTCAACTTAATTTCGATTGAAATTATCTTGGAATATATATTTATTTGAATGTAAATTAGAAACAATACTTTGATGTTGAAATGAAATATTTTAGTTTATGTTATTATTATTACGATTAATTGCTTATTTAGGTACTTTTCCATTAGGGGCCTTGGCTTCTTTTTTTAGTACAGATGTCATATTCGCCCCATATTGGCGCAATTTTTTTCCGACGCTGATTTGGCAAAAACATCAACAGCATAAACAACAACATCCGGGTTACCATATCAAGCAAAATAACGACACTTTGGCGCCGGTTAAGTATACATTCCGTGTATGACATTGGCGTCAGAAAAAAATCGCGCCAATATGGGGCGAATATGACATCTGTGCCCCCCTTTTTTTAAGCTTGGTGCAATTCGGGCTTCAGAACGTAAAATACCTTGATAAAATATATGGTACTTCTTAGTTATCCCGTCGACCAATTTCGTCAAATTATATAAATCGCCAAACCACTCGCCAAATTATACACATTGACATAATTTTTATTTTAAATAACGAAAGAACAAATAAATTAGTAAAACATGAATAAAAATACAAATAAAACGTCGAATTAATGGTTTTATTGGCCATTATTGACATTTAATCTTACAATTAATTAATTAATGGCAACCATTATTGGCATTTAATCGTACAATTTGGCAACAGTAATTTGGTCGACGGGATAACTAAGAAGTACCAAATATATAAATAGCTATGAAAACAAAACTGGTGAACTTCTATTTTTATTTATATGTATTTATTTGCATTTAAACATTTTATTTACACATATATATACGATATTTGTTTAGATACAAATTACTTCTGTTTTTATATAAAAACAGATTATTGGCTTCTTTAGATTAAATAAATTGTAATGGAAAAAATTACTTATGTAAATGAAATAGGATATAGATTGCCGGAAAATACGATGCCAATTTTTTTTTCTCGCCAATAACCTATGCTGGAAAAATATCTATTTATTTATTTATTTATTTATTGTATTTTAAGTGTGGTAAATGAAAGATGTGCATTTTAAATGAAAGTTATGTATTTTAAATGAAGTTTGCGATAGATTTATATTTTAATGAAATGATGGCGATGGAAGAATATTTGGCGATATATCGCCTGCGCCCAACTAATGGCCGTTTGGCATATAAAAAGTGAAGCGGTCAGCCCGGAACTATTGATGACAGTCACATGACTTCGGCTTTTATTATATAGAATTATTATTATTATTATTGGCACGGAATTCATATACGCTCCAGGGTACCTAATGGGCTCCAAAATGGCGTTATTTTGCCTGACATGCTAACTAACATGGCTATTGTTGTTTATTTAATAAATCGTTTATTTACTCTTATTTCCTTTTTTTACAATTAAATAAATTATTTTCTGTCTATAGTTATTAGTTAATTTTTTTATTTATTGTTATTTCCTTTTAAAATAATAAAATTTTTTTAAAAATAAGTATACATATATGTAACTGGTATTTGAAAACTATGTTTTCCCCAAACTGTTGTATAAAAAAAACGCGCCAAACCCGGTACGTATATGACATCTGTGTCTAATAGTTAGGCAAGAGTTCCATTTCCTGATCTGGTTTTTTGGCGAGTTTTTTTTTTTTTTTTTTTTGTGATAAATGTTTCAATGTGATTTTTGCGATCTTCAGCATTTTGGGTTGCGTTTTTCTTTGAATGCTACTGATGGATAAGTAATAATTTTGCATGCATATTTTTTATAATTATTTTTTGAAATTTATAATTTTCTGGATTTTTTTTGTTTAAGCAATATTTTTCTGTGAATGTAAATGCTCTTTAACGTAAAAAATTCTTTATGGAAATATATTTTTCGTGGGGTACTACTTGATTATCGCGTCGACCAATTTCGCCAAACTATTCGCCAACGCCAAATTATACAAATAAACATAAATTTTTATTTCAAATAAGGAAAGAACAAACAAATTCGTAAAACCTTAATAAAAATGCAAGTAAAAAGTCGAATTAAAATTAATTTGATGACGCAACAAATACGTGTAAGGTGTTTAATGTCAAGTGAATATGACATTTACGATCATCCATTATTGGCATTTAATCTTATATTTTGGCGATAGTTTTTTTGGTCGATGGGATAATCAAATAGTACCTTTTAATTTTATTCAAAAAATTTAGCTTTAAAAATCCACTTTTTTTTTTACTTCACTGTTCGAATAAATATATAAGTTAAATGCTCATCATTGTCTGCAAATAATTCTTTAAATTTTTTATTCTATTTATTCAACTGGAATAGACAGGTGGAAAACAGTAGTAGACCTGCCAGAAGAGGACGTTTATTAAAAAACGTAATGTAACATGTAATGAGATTGAATTTAAGCTACCAGAATCACATATAGCGCAAGTTGAGATGCTGGGAGTTCAACAACAAACAAATGAAAGTGAACAATCAGAATGTTCTTAAAGTTCACAAAACAATGTCTTCAATCATTGTAATGCTCTCTAATTTAACAGTGTGATGACTAGAGAATACTTTAATTCCTGTTGTCATAATTGTCTCTTTCAGTACCAAACTCTATTTTAAATGGTCAACTAAAAGAGTTGTTCCTTAGTTGCCCAAATTTTTTCTAAGGCATAAGATGGTATAATATCCCAATGAAATTAGCGTCGTTTTAGCAATGCAGAAGGACATTCCAGGTGACGGTCTTTACTGCTTTAAAATAGAAGATTAAAAATCACAATTTCGTTTGATTTAAGATTCATTTGGAAAATGGACCAGCGCAGCGGGCATAGTCTGCTAGTATATTATAAAGCTATAAGCTCTAAATGTTCCGCTCAAGTGTTTTCAAAAACTACCCAGTGGATTTTTTTACAGATAGTGTCATTCGATAGAGAATATTAACGCGGTGGTTTATGAGTAAAATATACAGGGATAACCATCATTTTTGATTTTAAAAAAATGATATTTTATTGATATTTTCTATGAAAGGGTTGCAACAACTAATTTTTTGGCGATAATTATTGTTAATAAAAGAATTAAAATGGCTATATCCGTTAAAAAATAATATAAATATCGCGTGAAAAAACGTTTCTTATTTAATTTAAAGAAAGAAAGATCAAAAATCAATTTAATGAGAAATAATATTATGAAAATTTAATTTAAACATGAAAGGAATATTTGCAAGGGTTAAAAATGTAAGGAAGTTTTGAATTGATACAATATTTGGCGATTTATGTTTTGCGCGCCAAGTAAAAAAAAAAAAAAAAAAAATGCATCTCAAAAATTTCATTAGATAAAATCTGAACAACTTTTTCTTTCTTTATTTTAATATAATTTTATGTTGATTTTTATCTATTCTCCCTTTCTTACAGGGGAAATTAGCAGAATTAATTTTTAAAATGGCTCTAACTGTGAATTGTACTTTGTTTAATTGAGAGTTTGAATTTACTATTGTCGCCAAACACAGCAATTTTAAGCCAAAAAGGCATAAGCCGCAGCGATTTTCGTAATAATTATGTTTTTTTAAGTGTACGAGAGAATTTTTACAATATTTTCTTACGTTTAAATGTAAATATATAAATAAGAGTTAATAGTATAAAAACGAAGTAAAATATTTAAATTTCAGTCTAAATGTCTTCCACTACATACACATTGTAAAGTAATTTTATTGAAAACATTTTAAACTTTTTTCACTGTACTGTAGTAGGGAAACATGCAGTATAAATACCGATTATTTTTTTCCTCAAACATTTGAGTTTTTGAAATAGATGCTGTATATTCCCGCGGCCGCCATCTTGGATTTTTTCTTGGCATGAAAACCACTTTTCCACGAAGTAGTAAATGTCGCCCAGCAGTGATTTATGCACATGTTAGGCTTAACGGAGTTGCCAGAACACGTCACTCGTCGGGGTTGCCTTATCGATAAACGATATTGTTAAAAAATTAATTTCTCATATTTAAAAAAAAAAATCACCTTAATTTTCTAAGACAGACTGCCGGTTTGTTTCACCCAAACAAGTGATTTTTGCAGACTAGAACTGAAATTACCGAATATTGTCCATTGTTGTCTTTTATTTATTTATTTATTTATTTTACAATACTATCGCCAATTTCGTGTATAGAAATATTCACTGCTTCAAAAGTTAAGAACTAAAGTTTATTCTTAAAAATATTTTTGCAATTATGCTTTATTATTATTATAGATATATGTATATATATAAACATTCTGCAATAATAATTGCTTGCTGAAATAAATTTTGGGAAGAATTTGAAATATCCTGTTTTTTTTGTTTTTTTTTGTTTTTTGTTTTTTTTTTTTTTGTTTTCTGTTTTTTTTTTGTTTGTTTGTTTCTTTTTTTTTTTTTTTGGCAATAAATGTTTCGATGTGGTTGTTACGATCTTTAGCATTTGGGGTTGCATTTTTTATTACTTGATGCCACTGGTGGATAAATAATAATTCTCCATATATATTTTGGGTATTTTTCCGTTATACGGACACCATGCCAAAATGTGTGCTAATATGCCAATTAGTTCAACCCTGATAGTGAATAGGATTTTTATTGTAAACCATGATAAACATTGTGATTTGCTATTTATGAAACATGAATGATTATTATTTAACCTTCTTAATCGTGAAAAGCTTTTTATTTTGGGGTGAATCGTAGAATACTCTACTTCTCCCCAACCTGGCGATAAATGCGCCAAAGTGGCAACCTTGGTATTTAATATTAACTTGGTATTTAATGGTAACCTTGGATGTAATGAAAACGCGCCGATCTGGCGATTTTTTAAAATCGCGCCAAAGAAGAGTATTCTCCGGTCGCACCTTAATTTACTATTATTCGAATTAAAAATATTTTTGTTATGAAGTTATAATTTAATTTTACTGCTGACGCTGAGATGGATTTTATCCTATGGCAATTACCAGATGATGAGGAAGTTGCGATAAAACTGTTTCAGGAATTTAGAATTCTGCATAATAAAGGGTTGCGTTAAAAAAAACCATGAAATGAAATTCTGGATGAGTTCTGGAAATCCGAAATGGAGATGTAGCTTACGATCATGCCAAGAAAGCGTAGGAATACGACAAAAAACATGGCTTGAAGGATCGCGGTTGTCTTTTCTTAATGCTTTGAGGTTTATATATTTATGGTGCCAAGAGTTGACATCGATTGAGTTTTGTGAGCTACAATTTGATAACAACCACAACACAACAGTGGACTGAAATAGTTATTTGAGAAAAGTTTGTGCAAATGCTTTATGTTAACGACCAAATAGAAAAATCGGTGGACCTAATAAAATTATAGAAGTAGATGAAGGTCTTTTTACCAGAAGAAAAAGCAACGTAGGACGTGTTCTTCCTCCTCAATGGGTGTTAGGTGGTTTATGTCGTGAGTAACGGAGGTTTTTCCTGGGCACAGATGTCATATTGGCGAGATTTTTTTCCGACGCCAATTTGGCGAAAACATCAACAGCATAAACAACAACATCCGGGTTACCATATCAAGCAAAATAACGACACTTTGGCGCCAGTTAAGTACCCGTTGCGTATATGACATTGGCGTCAGAAAAAAATCGCGCCAATATGGGGCGTATATGACATCCGTGCCGTTTCCTTTCTCCTATTCCCGATCGTACAGCTGAAACTTTAATGGCGGCAATAGAAAACAATGTAGCTGATGGAATTATTATTTATGCAGATTGCTGGAGAAGATTTAAAATATATGAACTGCGAGATGCTGGTTATGATCATTTCACAGTAAATCACAAATACAATTTTGTCGATCCTAATACTGGATGTCATACTCAAAATGTTAAGAGATTATTTAGCATCGTAAAATGCGCAACAAAAGACTGAATTGTTCGAGGAACTGTTCGTCATCATTTAGAGTAGTATCTCATAGAGATCACGTGGCGGCACAGACGTCATGCCCCATATTGGCACGATTTTTTTTCTGACACCAATTTCATATACGAACAGGGCACTTAACTGGTGCCAAAGTGTCATTATTTTGCTTGATATGGTAACCTGGATATAGGTGATATAGTAACGAGGTTTTCGCCAAATTGGCGTCTGAAAAAAATCTCGCTCTATTTTAGTTGTGTGGTGACTAGAGAATATTTAAACTCTTGTTGTCATAACTGCCTCATTTCTTTACCAAACTGTACTATAAACGTGTAGCTAAACGATTTGTGTCTCAAAAGCCAAAATTTTGTCCAACGCATAAAATAACAGCGCAATGGCGTTCATATCGTTTTTAGCAATGAAAAAGGTCATTCGAGGTCCATGTTTCTTTAAAATACAAAGTCAAGTTCAAGATTTCGTTTGATTCATGTTTTGATTTGAAAAATAGACCAGCGCAGCGGGATTAGCCTGCTAGTTTTATTATAAATGAGATCGTTCAAAAACCCACCAATCCTATAAAGGAAGATCCTGACCCAGAAATTCAAAAACTAATGAAACTTTGGGGATATGTAAGGGCTCATTTATAAACATTTTCCTCCCAAAATTGACGTTGAGGGAGTATATTTTACACTGCTATTTTTTTTTTCAACTATATTTTGTAACTCGTTAATGGTAAGACATACAGAAAGGTTTAAGATAAAAATTACTTTTTTTTTATTAGTTCTATCGAATGCTAACAAAATATCAAATAATAGTTATTATAATTATATAGTTTTAAATATTTAATTTTTAAGTAACAATAAAGAAAAATAATTCTTAAATACTATATTTAAATTGGTCATATTTAAACTTGAAAATTCTCGGAACAAAGAAACAGTTTTTGCACCCAAAATTTTACTTTTAAGCAAAATCAAATAAATATTACACAGGAATAAGTTACATTTTATTAAAATAAAATTTATGGTTGTAAGTGCGTATTTGTTCTGCGGATTATACGCTAAAAATTACGTTACAGTTTGTTGGAATGCCCAGCAATTTTATTGTAAGTGAAAATACGAATTTTGTTGCATTATTTATTTTAATACACAGTTTTTAGCAGACAAAATATAGAAATAAACAATACAACACAGATCGTATTTTCACTAAGGATAAAATAAGAATTGCTGTATACTACACACGCACGCACGCGCCGCATGCATACATACACACACACGCACATATCTATACTAATAAAAGAACAGATTGCTCTGTGTGTGTGTGTTTGTCTGCAATGGCTAACGAAATCTACGGCACGTACGAGATTGAAATTTTTTGTGAAGACAGTCGAAGGTCTTTCCTAATGCACTTGGTTCTCAGAATTTTAAAATTTTATTTAATGGCTGAGTAATTACTTAACAAGCGCAACTCACTCTCATCAAGCGTCCCAATTAAAAAAGTATTTCTTTCTTCAAAATCACATACTGACTGGAATTGTACCCGATTGCGAGGCTAGAGGTTTACAGAAGGAAAAAGGATAGATTTGAATGGGCATTCACCGGGTTCCTACATTTCAAAGTACACTTGGAATTTTTAAAGGACGTTATATATTTTTTTATTATCGCTTTTATCGAGTTGGAAATAACACACCTATCAGTATTTTAAACGACGAATCCAAATATTCTTTGAAAAACAACAGCAATTAACGAATATAAATTAATTAAAAATTTAAATATTTTGAGTGTATTGTATCTGGCAGCTGTTTGATAAATCATTTGAGCATAGACTTCTCAATGACAGGAGACCGCGTGTGCACCATTTTCGCAGGCAACGATGTGCATTCTTCCAGCGGAATTGAAAATTATTTTTTAAAAATAAATAATTTTTTTGAAAACGGGTCTACCTGTATAAAGAAACGTTTGTATTTGTTAGATTTGTGTAAATGGGGAGGGGGGGGGGACTACCTTTGATTAAATATCCCAGTTAGTCCACATGACAAATATTATTATGATAAAGACTACTGATAAAGCCAGCTATCCCATTGTCGAATACACAATAAATCATGTGATACAAATCTATAACGGTAAGTAAAAAATTCTTACCGATCCAAGGTAGGCCGCCTTCTTTAGAATCAGAATTCTTTTCGCTGAGAACAGATTCGTCAATTAGAATAATTCACAAGAAATAGTCGGAAATGAAGAAAAGATCTCTTGTTTTTTTAGATTATTTATATGGCTGACTTATACAAAATATATTTACATATGTACAAGACTGTAGAATATCGAATGTGACATTTTATTATTTTGATGGGGTAAAAAAACCCACATCTCCGATCAGATTTTTTGTTCGTTCTAAAAAACAAAAGTTTTTGTTGCCAAACGGCAAAAACAAAAGGTCCCCATTCGAAGTGAAAATGTTCATGGAGGTCGGTGTTTTGTAATATCCTCCCACCTTTGAGGATCAGGATAGTAATGAAGCTCAAAAGTCTATAGATCTAGTCGCTGCGGCTGTTTCAGTTTTCTACCAGCTCGAGATCGCCGATTGTCATCCTCAGGTATGGAAGACTGCTGCACAGGAGAAGGAGCAGACGTGATATCCAGAGGATCAGGGACAGAAGTGGAATCTGAAGACTCTGGCACAGGAGCAGGAACAGGGACGCTATCCAAAGGTTCAACGACAGAGACAGGATCTGAAGACTCAGGCTCAGGAGCAGGAACAGAATCGTCATCTATAGGAGCAGGAATTCTGTCTAGTAAAAAAGGAGGCATTAGTTCATTATTGATTTCAAGAGGATATAGTCTTTTAAGGGGTCTCAAAAAATAACCCCTTTTTGGTTTTAACTTTGGCTACCCGGAATTTTCCGTCTTTGACAGGATATAATTCTTCAATTTTGCCCAAAGGCTAATTAATACGTTTTGAATTATCATCCCCAATTAAGACAATATCGTCTTTTTTTAACTCAGTTTCCCTATTTCTTCCCTCATTTTCTCGAAGTTGCCCCAGGTATTCTACTCTAAAGCGTTTTCTAAGATCTTCTCGGACTTTTGCAAATCTTTTGTTCATTTTTGTTGAATCAATTATGTCAAATTCAGGAACTCTCGAGTCTTTGATATCTTGCAAGAACATCGCGGGGGTAAGAGGGTCAAGATCATCATCATCTGCGACATATGTCAGCGGTCTAGAATTGATTACACTTTCCGCGTCACATAATACGGTGTATAATTCTTCATAATTTAGGCTGGCCTTTACAAGCACTCTTCGTAAAATTCTTTTCAACATTCCTATCATGCGCTCAAAAAAACCTCCCCATCAGGGAGCTGAAGGTGGATTCCATTTCCATTGAATTTTTCGTTCAATAGCAAAATTTTGCAAGCTTTCAAAATTTATAGACTTCAATTCTGATGATGCTTTCACTAGATTTCTTCCGTTATCTGAAATAATAATAGAGGGTCTCCGTTTTCTTGCGATAAATCTTCTCATAGCTATTAGAAGATTTTCCGTTGAAAGTGAAGATACCAATTCAAGATGAATTGCGCGAAATATGGAGCACGTAAAAAGAACTATCCAAACTTTCGAGCCATTCCTTAAAAATAACGGTCCGCATAAATCTAGACCAACACTTACAAAAATTGAAGCATCTTTGACTCGTTCTTCGGGGAGAGGGGCAGTAGGTGTCTCAGCGGGTGAGGCAGTGAATCGTCTGCATGTCATGCAGCTTTTTATAATTTTTCGAACTGTACGCCTGTATCTTAATACCCAAAATTGTTCGCGCAAAACTGACATTACAATTTGTATTCCTGCATGAAAAAGTTCAGTATGTTTTCTTCTTATGAGAGAATAGGTAATATTATGATCGAAAGTCAGAACTATCGGATACCGGAAAGAATGGAAATCTTTTCGCATAGAAATTCGTGTTTTTACTCGAATTAGATCTTGCTCATCAGTAAAAGTCTGTAAAGAGGTGTAACATGGTTTAGATTCACTTAATAAATACCTCTAAGCATATTTCAATACGATGTGTTCTGCGTGATTTATTTCCTCAGATGTTAAAATTTTCTTTAAGTTTCGCTCATTCGGTGTCTTTCTGATATTCCAAAAAATCTATATATCCAGGCAGTAACTTTAAACTTTCTCAAATATGAAGATTTATTTTCATATAACTCAATTGGAGTTTGAGAGATATTTACTGCACTGACAACTGTCTTTCTTTTTTCAGAGTTAATTATTTCAAAGTTGGGATTCAAACTACTTTTTGGCCAAAATTCTTGAGGTTTTTTCAACCAGTTTGGTCCCTCTCCTTAAAGGGATTGTTTAAGGGATTCCGCGGAACATCCCCGGGAAGGTAGATCGGCTGGATTAAGAGTTCCGGGCAGATAGTGCCAATTTTCTGGATTACTAAGTGATCGAATTTTTTTAACACTATTGTATACGAATGGAGCCCAGTTTTCCCTTCCTTTTATCCAGTACAGCGCATTACTAGAGTCTGTCCAGAAAAAAATTGGAAGATTTTCTAATTTTAAGTCGGACTTAACTCCTTTAGATAATCGTCCACCAATCGTACATGCGAGGAGCTCAAGTCTGGGGATGGTAACACATTTTAGGGATGCTACTCTGCATCGTGCTTGGATCAGTTGACATGATGTTGATTTTACGTTTTCATTTCGTAAATATATGCATGTAGCATAAGCTACCTTGCTCGCGTCATAGAATACATGCAAACTTAAATCGCTAATGCTATCTAGATCGCCTATTAAACATCTAGGTATAGCAATATCTTTAAGTGAGCTCAATTGATTTTTCCATTTCTGAAATTTTTGGGCAATCGAGGTTGGTAATTCAGAGTCCTAAGTTATTTTCTTTTCCACAAATCTTGTAGCAGTATTTTGGGGAAAAGTGTTACTGGCCAGGTATAACCGATGGGATCGAAAATTTTGTGAGCTTCCGACAATATTTTCCTTTTAGTGATGGTTTCATCATCTTTATTAATTTCCCTTACATCTATGGAAAGAACATCTGAGGATAATAGCCATCGTAGGCCTAAAACTGGGACAATTTTGTTTTCTAAGGAAAAATCTTGTTTCATTGAGGAGTGAGAGTAACTGTGTTCCCAACCTCTGAGGTCAAATTTAGCTTGGCTGAGAATGTATTTTGACTCTGTTATAAAATTATTGAGTTGTTCTTCATTGTCAACACTAGTGACACAATTGTCAATATAAAAGGATTCCGAAAGTTTAGAAGCTGTTTCCTGCATAGAGGGAGGTGACTTTTTTAAGTGGTGTTGCAAAGTCGCTCCCAATAAATAGGGACTGCATGTAAGCCCGAAAATAACTCTTCGATGTTGGAAAATTTTCGTTTCTTCAGAATTTCCCTCCTTCCACCATAAAAATCTTAAAAATGCTCTGTCATTTTCATTTAAGCTAATCTGTAAAAATGCTTTTCTTATGTCTGATATTACACTAATTTTCTTCAATCGGAACCGATTTATCAATGAAGGGATAAGTTCTACTAAATTGGGGCCTTTCAACAAACAATCGTTAATAGAGGGTGAGCCTTTTTCCCTAGCGGACCCATCAAAAACAGGGCGTATTCGGGTTCTTGAATTTTCTTTTATTACTGCTCTGTGTGGCAGAAAAAATTCAGCTTCCGTTCCTGGAGTTGATTCGACTTCCTCAATAATGCCCTCTTGAAGCCACTCATTAAATACCGCTTCATAGGCAGCTAAATTGCCGGATTTCTTTAATGAATCTACGCAGTTTTTTAATCTACGTTCTGCAATTTTCCGAGCACTGGGGAGAGGGGGTGACCAACAATCCATGGAAGACTAACCTGATAACGTCCTTCATTGTTTATATGAATATTTTTATTGAAATGTTCTTTTACGGCTTGTTCGAGTTCTAAACTAGACCCTTTGTCACCTGGATCAAGAATTCCTAAAGTGTCTAATCGCCATAAATCTGTGAGTTTTGCTTCATTTACATGTAAGGATAAAACAACTTTTGTGGAATCGTTTGTATCTTTTTCATTAGTTTTACCCATCAATGTCCACCCCAATTTGGTCTGTATAGCAATTAAATTACTATCCAAGGATTTAATTTTCCCCGTTAATAACTTTCCACAAATATCTGCTCCGATAAGTAAACTTATCTCTTGTTCGTTTATAGTTTTTTACTTCCCTGTATATGCATCTAAATCTGTGAATTTTATCCCATATTTTTTAGCTTCCTTTATCCAAGGCCCATTTTTTATTTTTGGAACCTCAGTACATATTTTGTCTTGATCATAGATATCAAAATTACATTTAAAAGTATCTTCTAAATTACTTAAATGTATTTTATACCACTTATGAAAGTGTGTTTCTTGAATACCACCAAAAAGACCGTGAATCATTTTTTCTTCTATTGCTTCGTATCCCATTCGATTAATAATATCTTTACTCAGATACGAACGTTGACTACCTGTGTCAATCAAACAGTGTACTAACAAGTGTTTATTTTGATCCTTTGATTCTAAACGGACAGTTAAAGTCTGCATTAATATTGCGCGATTACAAGTTTTATTTGATAATGTCATGCTTTCATTATTTTCTTGTGATATGGCATTTTCTTTTTCGGGAGATAAAATTTTATAATGCCGTTTTAAGCAGTTGCTGCATTTAACAAATTTTTTGCAATATTTTGCTATGTGCCCTGCATTTTTGAGACAAACAAAACAATAACCATACTGCTTTAAAGTTTCCTTTTTATCCTGTAATGATTTATTATTAAATAACTCGCATTCGATCAAAAAATGTTTTTCTTTACATTCCGGGCATTTCATTTGTTTAGAAAATGATACCGTTTCATTTATTAAGCCAGATGCTGTCGGAATCATTTTCGGCGACTGCTTGTCGCGCACTGGCCTCCCAGACGTAATGTCTGCCTTCGAAGAATCTTGATTAGAGATTAAAAAAGCAGTTCTTTCTCGGGAAATAACTTCCATTTTCAAATAATCAATTATTTCCGTAACTTTTAATTCTTCATCATTACCACATTTTTCTGTTATTTGTAACACTATGTCAGAAAGTAATAATTTAATTAGGATGGGCGAGAGTAACGCTGAATAATTTTCAATCTCTAATCCGAGAGATTTCAGATTTCTGATTTCGGTCTGGCATGTATCCAGCAATTTGCGGAGTGCATAAACGTCACTGAATTTCTTTACTGAATTAAGAGATAAAAGTTTATGAAGGTGTGAGTTAATTACTAATTGTTTCTTACCGAAACGTTCTTTTAGAGTTTCTATTGCAGATAAATAGTTACTATTAGTTAAACTATAACCTTTTATAGAGTTAGCAGCATTTGAAGTCAAATATGACTTTAAATAATTTAAATTTTCTACTTCAGACAATTCTGCATTTTTATGAATTGTCGATTCGAATTGGTCACAAAATCTTTGCCAATCCGAAGGATCGCCGCCAAATTTTTTTAATTACTAGCTTGGGTAAATTTATGCGAATGAATTCCAACCCCCGAATTACAACTCTTTCTTCGGATTTGTTTATAGTCGTAGTAGAAACATTCGAATTAGATTTAGTTTCTAATTTCAATTTAGCCCTTTTTACTTTCGTTTTCCAAATTACCAAATTCGAATTATACCCATCACATTTCAAAACTTCAGCTTCTAATTCATCTAATTTACTAGATTTTTGAATTTCAGTATCTAGATAATTAAGCTCTTTTTCTTTCAAATCTAAATCAGCAAGAAACTGTTCTAATGTATCTTCATCGGCACTATTTTCTGAAATTGCCGCTTCTATCCTATTAATTAATTTCGTAGTTTGAGACCTAACAGTAGTGTGTTTTGTTTTATTAACTGCATCCATTCTCTTAAATCAATATTATAAATAATAAAATTTATCAAAAACAAAAATGGTTGCAATTATCGTATGTAAACAAAGCACTTCACTAAAGATTTTAATTCAACGAAATTCTTATTATTCTGATTCAAATACTTTAGGTAGTCGCTGTTACGGGCGCCAGAAAATGTCGAATACACAATTAATCATGTGATACAAATCTAAAAATGTAAGTAAAAAATTTTTACCGATCCAAGGTAGGCCGCCTTCTTTAGAATCAGAATTCTTTTCGCTGAGAACAGATTCGTCAATTAGAATAATTCACAAGAAATAGTCGGAAATGAAGAAAAGATCTCTTGTCATTTTAGATTATTTATGTAGCTAATTTATACAAAATATATTTACATATGTACAAGACTGAAGAATATCGAATGTGACATTTTATTATTTTGATGGGGGGAAAAAAACCCACATCTCCCATTAAATTTTTCGTTCGTTCTAAAAAACAAAAAGTTTCTGTTGCCAAACGGCAAAAACAAAAGGTCCTCATTCGAAGTGAAAATGTTCATGGAGGTCGGTGTTTTGTAATACGCATAATTTGTATTTGTTAGATTTGTGTAATTGGTAGGTGGGGGGGGGGGGGGGGGCGGGGGAACTACTTTTGATTAAATATCCTAGTTAGTCCGCATGACAGATATTATTATGACAAAGACTATTGTGCTTCGCCCGCTATCGCATAATTTCAGTTCGTGCGCAACTGATGTAAAATGAGATGCATTCTTCCAGCGAAATTAAAAATTATTTTTAAAAAATAAATAAATTTTTTGACAACGGGTCTGCCTGTATAAAGAAACATTTGTATTTATTAGATTTGTATAAATGGGAAGGGGAGGTGGGAACTACTTCTGATTAAATATCCCAATTAGTCCGCATAACAGATATTATTATGACAAAGACTGGAGTGCTTTGCCCACTATCGCAAAATGTCAGCTGCGGGATATAAAATGAGATGAATTCTTCCAGCAGAATTGAAAATTATTTAAAAATAAATAAAAATTTTGACAACGGGTCTACCTGTATAAAGAAACGTTTGTATTTGTTAGATTTGTGTAAATGGGGAGAGGGGGGGAGGGAACTACTTTCGATTAAATATCCCAGTTAATCCGCATATGCATTCTTCAAATTTAAGGTTTATTTAAGAATATTATTATATGCCCGGGCAACGCCGGGCGGAGGATGTGAATTTCAAAACTCGACTTATCCAAAATTGAAAAAATCGTGTTTTCTTTATCAATCTATTCTACTAGCCACCCTCGGCGACCAGTTTGGTCTCCCTTAAATGCATGCTAAATACCCTCATAGCATGCATGGTCACAGTGACGTCATTGTGACATCACTGTTGTCACGTCACAATTGTGACCAAAATTCCACCACTCAGTGATGTCACATTGTGACTGAGAAGTGAACTTCATAGAAAACTTTAAAAAATTACAAAAATTCTTCAAGACATGTTATTTACTGTACAAAATATTTTTTTGACAATTAAAAAAAATTGTGACGTCACTGTTACGTCACTGCATGTAACGTACGTCACGTCACATATGTGACAAAAAAGCCACCCTTTTGTAAAGTCACAGTGTGACAAAAATATGAATTTCAAAAATCTTTGAAAATGAAGAGAATTATTTTAAGCAATACTTTATACAGGCCGTCTTAATTTATTTGGGAGCTTGGATTGGATTGATTTTGTGCACATCTTACAAAAATTAAGTTATATTTAGTATAATTTATTTATCGACATATCTGAAAATGATTTTTAAGAACGTTTTTGTTAAAAATTTTAGTAATAACCAACACTATGAAAAATCACTTGACGCAACGACATCAATCCATTTGCCATACCAAATATAAGTGATGGAACAGTATAGCACCAGAAAATCAATTGACACCACTAAATTTTAATTGTATTCTTCGTCTTATTTCAGGACAGATTTTCTGAGATTTCTTAAGCCGATGAAAACTATTAAAATTTGGTGGTGACAATTGCACAACAGCTGCGCCACTGTTCCATCATTGCAAATATGCAAAACCTTAAATGCAAAAATAACATTAAAAACGTGCTGTGAAAAGTCATTAAAATATACAGCTATATGCAGTTGGACCTCGTTATTACGACACCCGGTTTTCACGTCACTCCGCTTATCACGTCAGTTTTTCAAAGGCCCGATTTTCTGTGCATTATTTTAATGTAAATAAACTCCGGATTTTACGTCGTTGAATAATTTCCAACTCCGGATATCTCGATGGTTAAGGAAAATTGTCCATTTTTCATAATCCATCTTATGAGCACGGAAATTAAGAGGTAAGAAATGTCTGAGCCAAATTTTTCACAAAAGTGTCTAAAATACCCGTTGAGATAAATGAGAAAATTTACTTCAATCCTTTATCTGAATAAATAAACCCACAAACTGTAAATGACCCACTTAAGCTTCAGATAGACGTATCAGTCTACTCGCGGTCTTTTTGTTCTGGTCAGGCGGCGCTTTCTTGTGATAACGCGGCGTTTTTTATCCGACTAAAACTGAATCATTACATTGCATTGAAACGATCAGAAATTATCTAACATCCATTTCAAAAACAACGAATATTGATTACAGTTCATTGTATAATATTGAAAATAAATTATGGGAAGCATATCTAGGGATAAGGAAACCTTAATTCGTCAATATTTCATGTAATAATAATAAAAAAAAGCATCTTAAATCTGATTTTGAATTTTTTGAATTTTTGTTTTCGTGTTTATTTTGTTTAATAATATTGTTTTATTTCTTAAAACTGCAAGAACAGTTATGAATTATAATTGTCTTAAATTAATTAATTAATACAGCTTTTTATAAACATATTTTTCTCCAACTCCGGTTACCACGACACTCCGTTTATGACGACACTTTTTTCTGTTCATTAGAGTGTCGGCACAACGAGGTTCGACTGTATTACATAAAATATTTACCATTTTAAAACTCTTTTAATAATTTTAAATATTAAAGCATTAACTACGAAAAATTACACTAAAAAAGTATACAGCAGATATATGTTAAATATAGATAATAATACTACACATACAATATAAATTAATTTTGATCGATTATTTTTATCATGTATAATATTTAATTTGACATTATTTGTTGTTTTATTTCTTTGAATTCGGACTTTATATTTGATGTAAATTTTTCAATTTTCACACTTTAAGGCGCTTTTCAGAAAATATTTTAAAATGCTCAATAGTGCGAAATTTTCTGACACATTCAAGGACTTAAACTATAAATGATGAAATTGACAGGTATAACCATACAAAAAAAACTGGACTCGAATAGTGATCCCATTTTTAAATAAATGTCTTGCATCTTACCAGTTATAAGTGCTTTAATACTCAAAGGCCTTTCTGGCGCTGTCGCGCACGGAAATCGAGATTTGAACCTTCAACTTTGACAGAATTGTCGGATAATTCTCTCGCTTTTGCCGAAAAATGGAAAACTTTGTTCAATTTTATAGTTTCTGAATAAGAATGCCTCCAATTTTATGTGTTGGCAAATAAAATTTTATTCAGAAATGTGCCAGAATGTAGCTAGTTTTAATCTGAGAAGTGTTTGCAATTTAAACTTTATAATAGTTTATTTTGTAATTAAATAGATTGCATTCAAATTATTTGTTACGAATGTAAGGATAAAAATACATAAAATAATGAACAACAGACCTCTATCAGAAGCATATTGAAATATGGTTTGGAGCTTAATACGAAGTTTCTTTAAAATTCCATTAAAATCTTTTTTCTAAGATGACAATTTTTAAATACAGCTTTTAAGGCTACATATAAAAAAATGTATTTATAAATAATTATAATAGCAATAACAGTACGAATATCTTAAATTCATTTTTATGTCTAATAATTATAGCGTTTTTCTTTCATGTTGCATTAGACTCTGGGATCCGTTTGGGCTAATGCAATTGCTCACGAATATCGTATATGTTTATATGTAATACAAAAGATAATTGCTTAAATTTGTCAGTGTGAAATTGCAAAATGTATTTCTTGATTATGCGAAAGTATAGTGCAGCATTTCTTAAACTGTGGTCCGCGGACCCCTGGGGATCCGCGAGCTTACCGACGGTGGTCCTCAAGCCCAGTGTTTAATTCAGACTTTTTTCCCTTCGGCACGAATTTCTGTAGCTGTAGTTGTGGATAAATGTAGGAGTAGAACTTCTAATCTAGGGCTATTAATAAGGCTTAAATCTAAATCTTTCGAGGAAAACATTTCAATGCTGTGGTAGGAAACCCCACCCCTCCCCTTCGCTCCACCCGCTGAATTCATCTCTGCGCAAGCCAAACATTTTTCACGAATATTTTTCACCTGCTAAGGCAATGGTCACAACAATGCTAATAGTAAAAGCAGCCTAAAATGATCTAAATTTAATTTCATTTTATGATACTGTTAAGAACATAATCGCCGACTTATGTAAAAATATTTAGAGCCAATTAGTTGAACGTGTAAAAAAAAGTCCTTATTTCGCATTACAGTAGGCTGAGAATTTAGACGTTTCGAATAAAGTGAATTTATTAGTTTTCGTTCGTTATGAATTTGGTGGTAAGGTGCATGAAAATTTTTTGTTTTGCAAATTCATTCCATATCTCACACAACAAAGTGCAGCACTATTTCCCAGCAAAGAAAGAAACAGTGGGCCATCAGCTGTAAAAAAGATGGCAGCCAGCAGTGCTATCAGCGGTAAAGTGCAAGGGTGCCATTACATAAACGGCCAACAGCAGGCCAGCATTGGTATGCCATCACATTACTTCAATCCGGCACTTTTCCAGCAGTGCTAGCACCTATCCCACTGCTATTCCTGTGCTGGCCCAGCACTTTCCCTTACAAAAATTTCTTATAGAATTCTATAAAAAAAAAGTATTATACAATTATAGCTCTTTTTTTCTATACGCTAGTTTCACCAAGAGCTATAGAAACATCTGTAGAAGTGTCTATAATAGAAATGTCTGTAGAAATATTTGAACTGCATGTGGTCACCCTCCCAAGTACTGACCGCGCTCGATGCTGCTCGGTTTTCGTGATCGGACATGAACAAGTGCTTTCAGCGCACGCTACGATTGCTCGTAGTTTTCAAGCTCTCATTACACTATTTCAAATTTGTTTCTTTTGTGATTTAAGTTCCCAATCATTAAACTGGTATAGAAATTATTCTATTGTATAGAAATCTTATGTATTTTATACGCTTTTTTTTATTATTGATTCTGAACTGCGTAAATTATGAAAACCGAAATCCTTTGTAACCTATAGTAACCTTTTACTATAGTAAAACTAGATTTAAGGAGAAAAAAAAATGTGCGTTGAAATAAAGAATTTATTTACTTATTCATTTACTTATTTATTTTGTTGGTGGCAATGGTGCTATATTTCTTACAATTTCAAAAAAAATTAGCTTCACAGCTTAAATTGTGTTAAGATATTCATTTCAGATTTGTGTTCAAATACTCAATGTCTTCGATGTTCGCAGCGTCACCTTGCGTAAGGGTTCCCAGCAATAATACTGCAAAAGTTCGTGCACTTCTATGTAAAGGTGGGCCAGCGCATGAGATAAAATGGATGCCCACCAGAATTTTATCTGATGATTTCCAACAGCAAAGTTGACTTAAGCGGTCCAGTATTGGTCATGCAGTGGTAGACCATCAGCCAGCACTTCTCCATCATTGCCAGCACCTATCTTGCTGCTGGCCAGCAATTTCCTCTTTGCTGGGTTACCTGCTTAGGCGGTTAAAAGAAATAAACTGGTCAAAATGTGTCAGAAAACAGATGAGGCTCGAACTATGACTGGATCTATTAATGGCTTGATCAGCTTGGTTAAAGATAAAGCACCGCATGCAGTTTGGACACCCTATTGTATTTACCGTGAATCTATAATGCGGTCGCGAAAAAAGTCTGAAGATTTGCAGTCTACATTCAACGAAGCTGTTTCAGTAGTAAATTATATCAAGACTCGTCCATTGAATTCTAGACTTTTTAAAATTCTATGTGAAGAAATTCGGAGTGAACATAAGCAGTTAATTTTGCATAAAGAATTTAGGTTGCTGTGACGAGAAAAAGTTTTAAATCACATTTTTGCACTGCGTGATGAAGCGAGGCTATTTTTATTGGATTCCAAATGCCATTTGAAACAATGTTTCAATGATTTCTCCAGGCTTGTCAAGTGGCTGTCGCCCAGTAGTGTGATCAGTAGTGACAGCTGCTGCCATCCCAGGGGACCGGGATCGAATCCGCGGGTAAGACATGGATGTAATTGTGAGTGTCTATTTGTAGTTATATGAATATGTAACGTAAAAAGAAGTAAAACTGTTTGTGGCTTGTTGTTGTTTCTGTGTATAATAAGGATAATTACAGTCGGAAACCGTAGGCCTCAAAGCAATCTATGCCAATGTCAATGTTGCTAAGTGGAATATTTGTCAGGTATTTTTAGTTTTCTGAATGAGTTGAATTTAAGCTTACAAGAAACATCGGTACATATTTTCAAAGTACAAGACAGAGTAGAAGCAACAACACAAAAAATTGATTTGTGGTCAAATCGACTAGAAAATAATAATTTTGAATCATTCCCAACATTGTTCGATTTCTTACAAATCTTTGGCGATACAATTTTCCCTGATATTGTTGAAAATTTCATTGCACACCTGAAGAACTTGAAAGAAGCTTTCCGACTTTATTTTCCTCTTTCAAAGTCAGAAAATGAGTGGATGAAGGATCCATTTCATTTCTAAGACATTAGTGAAATGGAATACTTAACATTCTTAGAGCACGAACAACTTGCGAATTATCATGCGATGGTTCCATGAAAATTCCTTTTCAAGAGGATAGCCTTCCTAATTTTTGGTTGTGCGTGAGAAATACGTATGCAGAACCGGCAGATAAAGCTATCAAGCATTTACATCCCTTCTGCACAACATATTTCTGTGAAAAACTTTTTCCAGCATTGTGCACATGAAAAACAAATATAGAAATCGAATGAATGTTGAACCAGACTTGCGAATACATGTTTCGAACATTGAACCAGACATTTCACATCTCGTAGAAAAAAAAAAAACAGTAGCATCCTTCTCATGGTAAATATTAGTATGTATATTTTAACTGTCTTAAAATGTGTGTCACTTTTCTTGTTAATGCAACTGATGTTTTCAACGACTAAACACAGGATATCCGTAATGAAAAATAAATAAGGTCTGTACCATTAAAATAATTTTATTTTTATCTTACATTTAAAAAAAATTGCGGGGGGTCCGCGAAATGTATATCGTATTAAAGGGGGTCCGCGAGATCCCAAAGTTTAAGAAACGCTGGTATAGTGTAATGAAAAAACACTTGTTTAATGTTATTTTTAGCCCATAGTTATAATTCTGTACCTTGAAACAAAAAGGGCCAATGTCCATTTTTCTCAAATAACAGGAAACCCAATTTACGTTTGACACATTACATTAACAGTAAGTAACATTGGCCTCGACAAAATATTTTGTTTTCAATGATCTAATATTGGGAGGACTTTGGCCCTTTTAACAATTACTTTATATCGCATTCTGAATTCATTCGTGCATTTAACTCAAATTTCTCAATTTTGGACATTGGCCCTTTTTGTTCCAATGTACAGAATTCACCTGCAAATAATTTATTATCCTAACGATTAAATCTCTCCATCCTACTTTTCTTTTTCAATTCAAAACTCATTTTTATCAATAGTACTTTACAATATATGGAGCTCACCCAAGTTTAATTTTTGGCACGAAATCTACTCTGATATTATGGAATTGCGCTCGCGTTGTACCAAGCAGGTGTTTTTGAAATTCGCCCGGGATTTTATATTAAACTAATTGCGTTGGTAAAAAATACCAGGAGTCAAAGACTCTGTTTACTAATTTTATTTTATATTGGTTATTTTCAAATGTTTAACTCATCTTTTTTAATCAAACACGAAAACAGCCATAATATGTCTTAACAGTAGCTGATTCGACTTTAAAATTCCCCAATCAAATACAAATGAGTGGAAATTGCCACTGTTTTTTTAATTATAATTCAATCTTCCGCAGTGCTTTTAAAGCCGATCAAATCAAAGTGTTTTTAGAATGCGCGGTGTCTGAACGGGGGTTGGCGAGTGAAGCTCGTAGGGAGCAGAGCCCCTTAGTTTTATAAAAGGAAACAATACTGTAAAATAAAGGGCTAAATTGTGGTCTTTAATGGTTATGATAATGTATTAAGTAACAATAGTATTTGACGTTAATGATTAATCTTCTTGTACAGAATGACTAATGAAATACAAAAGAATAATTTTTTTCCTGATTCACATGCGATTCTACTCGTACTGTTTGACCTTTATTAGCCAGGGAAACAATGGTTTAAGAGCAATATAAAGAAATTTGTATCATCAATAGAACTAGGGGATCGTACCCGGGCTTCCCGGGTTAAGAATTTAGGTGAAAACATTCTTTTTAATTGAAAACTAATAATTTTTTTATATGCAATAATTTTTTTAGATTGCCCACTTACATTAAAAAAGCATTTTTCATATGGAAAATACGAATTATATAATCAAATAAATTTTTGAAATTTATCAAAAGCGATATATTCTTATTAGCCGCATGCTAAGAGTTATTTGACCAAGATTTTGCTACTCATGACATCCTTTTATGCTCTGATAATTTCAGAGCTTATACAGGTATGTTCAATTTGTGTTTTATTTATATTATTTTATTTATTTATTCATAGAGAAGTTTTTTAAAGGGATATTAGCCGTAAGAAAATGATGAACTCTTTATTTTGTTTTAAGGGCAAACGGATTAATCTTTCGTAATCGAGCTCCGTGCGATATAGATAAATTAAAAAATATTTCATGCTCTAAAATTGTTTTTAAAACCATAGACAATTAGTAAACTGAGATGAACTTTGCAAACAAATTCCACATGAAAAAAAAAATCCTATTTGGTGATCTAAAAAATTTAATTGTACGATTACAAAAATATTAGATTTGTGTTTTTCAATATTACTCTTTTATTTGTTTATAAAAGAAGTATTAATATCGTTAATTTGTCTTTCACAAATATGTTAGATTGGTGGGGTTTTTAATATTATTCTTTTATTTGTTTATAAAGGAAGTATTAATTTTGTTAGGCAAAAATAGTCAGAAACAAATGCTGAAAAATGTTTGTTGCCTTATGTGCAAAATGTTTACTATTATTATGTATTGAAACCGGCACCTGATAAGATAAACTTTAAAAAAATCATCCTTAAAAATTATTTTAGAAAATATAATATATCAGTCAATTAATATACAGTTTTTAAACAAATTGCATTTGAAAGTAAATTTTTTCCCATGCCATGAAAATTAAAAATGTACGATGGTCAAAAGATTAAAAAATTGCAGTAACGAAAATTTCAAGACCGAAATTTGATCGGGAAGTGTTGCCATTTGCAAAATGATGTCAGCGTTACGCACATATACGTTTGTTCTTTATAATACAGATACTTAATAAGTAAAATATAAAAAAGATCAGTTATTAGGATGTGGTTATCAATTTAGGCTCTTATTCTTGGTATTCCGGAATGAAAAACAAACAAAATTCATATGCACGTCTCATATCCATATTCATCATTTAAAAAAAATTGTATTATGTTTAATCATTTAAAAATCCTTTAAACTCAAAACTTGAAGTTACGATTGTCAGCAACATCTTTTATGTGAACAGACGCACTCTTTACTTGAGATTCTAATCTCAATTCCGGAGAGTAAAAATTTCCGTAATTTATGTTTTTTAGACGCATTTGTGTTAAAATGTTTAGTTTTATCTAAGAAAATGATCGTTTTCTCTCAAATATGACTTTATTTTCACTTAAATAAGCATTTCGCTTAGTGTCTCAAACTTAGTATCAGTACACATGCAGAAGGGAAAAGAATAGAGAAAATTTATAAGGAAAAATGCGTGTTTTCAAAAGCAGTATGTCATTTTCCGTTAATATGCCCCTAATATAATATTCTGCTCCTAATGGGATTTTGCGACACTAAATCCTATACAACAATTTTGAATTTTTATCAGAAAACAGCATGAATAAAAATAAAAATATCGCATTATTTCTCTCTTGTCTGCAACAATGAAAGCTATCTAATTTTCAAATTTGAAGAAATTTCATAAAATGCTTTTAAAATTAAAATATAAAAGTGCCGATATTTAAAAAAAAAAACAGATAGCGCGATCACATCTACAAATGAAGAGCTTTCAGTTAAAAAAAAAATTAGTAAAATTGGTTCAGCAGAAAGATCAGGGTAGATGATTAAGAAACACACTTGTGTATTAAATATATAGATTATATAAAATTAGGAAAAATTAAATTAAGTAAATTATGTTATTTTGATAAAATTATAGTAGAATGTCCTAAAGAATAGCATTAACATTTTATTATTCGAGAGAATTTTTGACAAAAACTTCAGGAACATGGTATTATTTTAGACCACGAATTATTTGTTTGCTTGTCTAACTCGGCGAAGCAAATTCATCCAGGCGAGAATCATCAATTTCTGTAATATAAATCGCTATTATTTGCATGTCACCTCTCTTTTTTAAAGACACTCTAAATTTTTGTAAAACATTGCGTTTTATCAGTGTGTGATTTCGGTTACATTGTTTTCAAAAGTGAAGCATTTTCACCTGTGAAGAATTTCAAAGCAACTGGGCTGTGAAAATGACGCACTTCCACAAAACATAATTCAGGTTTAAGAATTAAAATACACGCTTTTTTATAAAATGACGTCATTTGCATCCACTAAAGCAATCCACTTTTACAGTTCAGTCTTAAACTTCGTCTACAGAAAAGTATGCATATGACGTCATTATCACGGAATAACAGACAATATTCTTGACATAGCCCATATTTTATTTTTAACTTTTTTTCAGGTTTTATGAGAAAATGGCAACAAAAAGATACAGTATCTCATATTTTCGACTATTTTCCGTTTACTTTCAATGACTTTCAATAGAAATGGAGTACTTTTGTTGCCACGATAAGAAAAATGGTGTTAAAAACTACAAAAAAAAATAATATCTCAAAAATAAATTGAGATACAGCTTTCAAACAAATTGCATTTAAAAGAGCATTTTTTTCTTATACGACGGTGTAAAAAATTAAAATGTGCGATGTTTAGAAGTTTAAAAATTTGCAGCAGAGAAAATTGCAAAACCAAAATTTTATTTCAAATTTCAAAGTGTTGCCATTCGCAATGCTTATTTATAATTACTCTGGAATTTTCCCAGGGTCATAGACATTTTTCATCTATTATACAATCATTAACAGACTTGTTAAAAGTGACCAGACATTTCGGAGTGACTTTTTAACAAAGTTATGACCACTTCAATATTTGTTGTAGTTGTGATCGGGTTAGCATACTGTCTAAGTTAGTGATTTTTATATATGTAGTTATAGTGTATATTCTGTGTTAAACTTTGCTTCATTGATAATTATGGATACTTCATACCCTCTAGAACACCAACTAGTAAGTGACATTTCATTAACTTTTAATTATAATACTATGAAGTGCACCTTTATAAATAGTTGTTTGGGCCAATGGCGATTGCACATAACGCAAGTCAATGGCAAACTACGGTTTGTTTACCTTTTTTATGAAGCTCAAAATCAATTAATAATTGCTATATATGACATGTATACATGTTTTTTGAGTACCTTAGAGCTTCTACTGTGCTCCGCCACCTTTCGCTTTTAAAAATTTTAATCTTAAGGTGTTCAAATAATTTTTTTTTGTAAATTGTGTCTCTGATCTTGATAAGTGTCATATTTCCCCATAGAGTTAATGGCGCACGTTTTGTATCGCATTCCCGCCTAATGCTCGCATGGGTTGAGGTGTTTTATACTGTTGCCAAGCACGTTTGTTGAGTCCTTTGCAGATCTATCCTCTCATATTTATTCCAATCTCAAGTTAGCTAACTTAAAGTTGCCAACTTTCTATGTTATCCATAATTAATTGCATTCTACATTTAACTTAGATCTGCCGTTGCCACGCTTTTCAATGTCGCTAATGTTTGAATAAGTGAAGTACGTAACGGAAAGAATGGAGGATGCAATACGATGGAGTAGGCTAAGTTTTCTTCAGCTTCATACCTAAAAGGAGTACCCCTCAGTATGTGATTTTGCCATATGTCGGTAGATAAAGATTTGCTAAGGTAATTTAAGTAATAACCCCTAGTCAGGGTTGGCTTTTTCAAAATTTAGTAAATTGTGCAGGGGCGCATTGGAGGGGGGGGGGGAGGGGGGCAAAATTAAAATATTTCCCAACATTATCAAGTTTGGTATCAAATTGTAGGTTTTGATACACACATTTCATTTCCACAAAAATTTACTTTTTAGCCACCCTTGGGGGGGCAGGGGGGTTATTTATTTTTTTTACACCTTTGTCGAGTATGGAATCAAACTATAGGTCTTGATGCACATATCTCATATCAATTTTTTTTAATAAAATTATTTTCCCACCCTGCGCCGATAGAGGGCGCTTTAAAACCACATTTTCGGTTTTTCTCGCATTTTAACAGTGCTAGTCTTGTTTTATATTAATTAAAACTTCTAGCAGTGCTCTTTCTTTCTTTCTTTCTTTTTTATTTTATTTATTTATTTTTAATTGTGTAAATTATACAATGGAAGGATGGAGGTTGGAATACGTTGGAGTGGGCTAAGTTTTCTTCAGCTTTTTACCTAGAAGAAGTACCCCTAAGCTTGTGATTTTGCCATATGCCGGTAAACAAAGGTTTGCTAGGGTAATGTAAGTAATAACCCCTAGTCTGGGTTGGCTTTTTCAAAATTTAGCAAATTTGTGCAGGGCGCATTTGGGGGGGGGGGGGCAATATTAAAATCTTTCCCAGCATTATCAAGTTTGGTATTAACTTGTAGGTTTTGATGCGCACATTTCATTTCCACAAAAAATTACTTTTTAGCCACCCTTAGGGGGGGCAGGGGGGGGGAGTTTTTAATTTTTTTTTTTTTTTTTTTTTTTTTTTTTTTTTTTTTTTTTTTTACACGTCTGTCGAGTATGGTATCAAACTATAGGTCTTCATGCACATATCTCATATTAATATTTTAATATAATTATTTTCCCACCCTGCGCCTATAGAGGGCGCTTTAAAAACCACAATTTCGGATTTTCTCGCATTTTAACCGTGCAAGCCTTGTTTTATATTAATTATAACGTCTAACAGTGCCTCTCTAACTTATCAAGTGTATCATCTTCTGGCAAATAAGAGCAACTTGTTTGTATTTAAATTAACTTATATTGTAAATATATCATATATATGTGAATGTAAATAAAAATCTTTTGCAAAACAAAAATTATTATGTAAATGCTATCCCGACTGCAACGAGGTAATAAGCACTGATATTCAAAATTTCACTCGCATGATCAGAATTATTCAAAATCATCCCCTCTTTTATTTTTGTTATTATTCAAAATTTCCCTCTTTTTTTTTTTTTTTTTTTCCCTCTCTACAATTTATAAAATTCCCCCTATCCAAACGCTAAATTTATTTATTTTTTTAACTTCGTCATTTTCGGTGATAATAATCACCTGCTTTTGCTATTTCTTTCTGTGTCCCTTTCTTTCAAGAAACATAGGGCGGGGGCCTAGTGACGCCTAGACCTTTATAATCCATCTAAATTAATATAATTTGTTAAAAATTTATTAGCAAGTAAATTGGTCAACTTCTAACCTAACTTTATCACCTCACTTCAAGTAGAAATGGGCAAGTATAGAGATAAGCTTCCTCTCACTACTGGCCGAATGCGACGCTCAGACAGACTCAACTCAATAAAGTCTGATAATACACAACAGACCCTGAAAGATATGTCTATAACAGATCTCCTTTATAAAGGTAAACAGATCGTGATAAAGGGCCTCAAGTGCTCTGAGGGCAGTGAGGACGATACAATCCAAAATAACCTGAAAATACTAAAGAGGATATTCATGGCCCTGGTGCCGAAATGCGCTGAATTGACAGCAGAACTAGAAAAACAACAAGACCTGAAAAAGTTACAGGATGAAACCATAGCAAAACAAGAATGCTCTATCGTAGAGTTAAAAAACAATGTTAATAAATGCCTAAGCTCTATACCCTCTTTACAAGATATCGGCGAAAAATTCAAAACAGTATTAGAAGAGAACTCGCACAATAGCCCAACCATCATACCCCTCCCACCACCAAGAGAATCGCCGGATCTGCCTGTAACTCAGCCAACATTAGTACATGGTCCAGATACAGCTCGCCCAATCAGTATCACGGCCCAAACCCACCCATCGCATGACAGAGCCTATAAAAGAACACTAATAGTCAAAGGAACCTCAAAGATGCCTGGCCAAACAATACAACAACAAATACTTAAGCATAATGGCCACACTGCAGCTAAAGTAGAAAAAATATTTATAAGACAACACCAAATGGAAATTAAGTGTAAATCCGAAGCTGATGCCTCATACCTCAAAAGAGGATTACAGAAGAACCAGATTATAAATAGAACTCTAGTAGTTCTACATAAAACCATTCCCACATTTAAGATGATCCTGCTAGACGTACCAGAACAAATAACAGACACACAAATAAAGGAAGATATACAAACCAACTTCCAGGCAAGAGAAGATGAGCTATTGTTTCTCACTTCATTCAAATCGAGGAAGTCACAAAATACAAAGAACTGGATAATAGTCATGCCCAGAGGTTTAGGAAGGGCCATTATAGCATCAAATGGACTAACCCTTGGACTTAAGTCATGCCGTCTGCGACCTCACACATCGGTGCAAAGATGCACGAATTGCCAAGCGTTTGATCACGACAGGAAACGTTGTAGAAGCAGAGAATACTGCTCTAACTGTGGGGATGCGCATGAACCAAGGGCATGTGACTTGCCACATGGCTGCGTCAATTGCCTAGCGCATAATAATGTTGAAGGGACTCGCTTCAACACCAAGCACGCAGCTTCAGATCCCATCTGCCCGGTTTTCCAAGCAGCGTATGCCAACGAAAGAGAACGCCTTAATAGCATCTTTCTTCAAAGCAACCCAGTCGAACCACCAATCCAGGAATTCCAACACACAGTGGACTCTCAGCATCCCCCACAATGGCCTGCCAGGGACTGGACACCTGTCTACCGACACTGGCCACTCCCGCCCCATGAAGATACTCACGACACTCATCACCGTGCAGGCCAAAGAGGTAGGCCCTTTTAAAACTAAACCTAACACTTTATATTATTTCTCCATTTGGAGTTTCCCCAAGTACTCTATTTATATAGCAATCTATTAATTTAGCAATTATATCAGATGACTTCTTCCCAGGATCCCTCAATTAAATTGCCACCATCTCCCCCTTTTGGCTATATTAAATTTGTACAAATCAACCTAAATCACTGTAAATCAGCAAATGTATCCTTGAGGAATTTTATGATCACATCTGGAGCGGATATTGCACTGCTGCAGGATGCTTACTGTAACAATGGCAAAGTTCCGGACATTCCGCCGTCCTGGCCAATTTTCTCATCGAAAGCAAATACGGCTCATGTGGTCGTCAGGAACACAAACATAAATTACACACATCTTTTCACAGGTCAACACTGCGCCTTCATAACCATCACAGCCAAGGAGGGTCAGCTGATAGTTGGCTCGACTTATGCTGCACCACGCTTAGATTTTGAGGATACCCTCGAAGAGTGGGAACACCTTATCACACAAAGGCATTACTTCATTTGTGGCGGAGATTTTAATGCGCAATCAACCCTATGGGGTTATGCGCGGTCCAATGTCCGTGAAGAACCCCTAATTGAATATCTGATTAAAAACAATCTAGCCATATCAAATATCGACAACACAACACACACATTTGTCAAAGAAGACAGCACAGGCAGAGTGGTGGCCAGGGGTTTCCCGGATCACACCCTGGTCAACCCTTTGGCCAATCGCAAAATTCGTGATTGGCATGTCTCGGATATTCATAGCGACTCTGACCACAAATACATTACTTTTGGTTTCGAAATTACACCACTTTACACCATGCAACGCAGGTTTAATACCACACGAGGTAACCTGCGCAAGTTTACACACATAATAAAAACTCACAAATCACTCCTCAGCCAACACCTAAAGGATGTCACAGATACAACAAAACTTAATCACCTCACAGAGGTCCTCATAAATACAATGCAGATGGCAGCTAAAGCATCCTTTAGATACAAAAACACACATAGGTCTGTTAATTTCTCCTTCTGGACGGCAGACCTCCGCACAAAACGTAACCAACTAACAGCCTTAAGAAGGAAGTTGAAATCACTTCGACCAACACAAGAGGACACGGACAACTTCCGAGCACTAGCAGCACGCTACAAACTGTTGGCAGCCAAATATAAACGCAGTGTTCTTGATACCAAGAATCAAGCATGGCGGAAATTCTGCAGCAATCAAACCGATCCGAATGGCACTGCACAAAAATTCTTCACGGGTAAATTCTTTCGGCCAGACGAAATTAAGCTTGAACTGCCCTCGTCTAGAGCGTCCAAGCAGCACAATATGGAGTACTTAACAAAAGAACTTTTGGGACCTTCGGCATACCCAAACAACAATAATGATAACCTAACATTTAATGCACCAGATGACCTCCCTTTTACAAAAGCAGAGCTATCACAGGCATTCAAAACGTTCGATGACAAAAAAGCTCCAGGCCCTGACTGTATTGATTTTTGCATCCTAAAGTTAACATTCAAAATTATTCCAAATATATTCACAAGATGGGCAAATCTTTGCCTATCGTACAATTACTTCCCGCTCACTCTGAGACAGGGAGAGGTAGTTTACTTCCAGAAGCAAGGGAAGAATCCCTCTGAACCCAGTGCATATAGACCAATCTGCCTTCTTCCAACGTTAGGTAAATTACTAGAAAAACTCCTAGTAACACGATTAGTACATTACTTGGAATCCCGCAATATCCTGCACCACAGGCAATACGGGTTCAGAGAAGGCAGATCTTGTGAAAAAGCTTTGTTCGACATCATGTCCTCCGTTGCCCTCAGTCAAGACTCTGGACTCTACACCTCCCTAGTCTCCCTTGACATCAAAGGTGCATTTGATAATGTGGAGTGGCGGGACATCTTACTCCAGCTTATTGCAATCGACTGTCCGGGAAATATAGCTGGAACCATCGGCTCATATCTCTCACGTCGAAGCATATTAATTAACTGGGGCACTGGAACATCAGTGCACCAACTAAAAAAAGGCTGCCCACAAGGGTCCTGCCTTGGACCAATTCTTTGGTTGCTCATAGCAAACGTAATGTTAAAAGAACTCGATAAATTAGGCTTTTTGCTCTTCGCCTTTGCCGATGATTTCAGTTTTATCTTCTCTGGTCGCCGGCGCCTAGATCTTGAAATTGCGGCACGTCAAGCATTCCCTGTTTTCCTACAGCTGCTGACCGACCTACACCTCCAGCTCTCACCAGGAAAATCTCAAGCACTTACATTTGACAAACCCATAGTTCTCAAACGCAACCCCGTGATGCGAATCAACGGGCGCAGCGTCAAACACGTTAAACACATGAAATTATTAGGAATTACAATAGACAAACATCGGAGCTGGACGGAACACATCAACGCACTTAAATTACGCTTAGCAACACTTCACAATAACAGTTGCAAATTAACATCTAAATCTTGGGGCATTAAGCCCAACATGTTAAAAATGTGGTACCACACAATTGTGGAACGGATCTTCTTCTACGGCGTGGGCGTCTGGGGAGGAAACCTCACCAATAGAGTCAAGGACAAACTTCCCTCGCTGCAAAGGATGTTCCTACTACGAATGGCGAGGGGGTATAAAACAATCTCCACAGACGCGCTCGCAGTACTTACGGGTATCCCTCCCAAAAAAATAACACTAAATTATGAATACACCAAAAACAGAATCCTTCACCTCGATCACAAACAAACGCAAGACGCGCATTTTCCACAAACAGACATACAAAGGAAAGTCAGCAGCTGGTTCCTGCATCCTGCAAAAGAAACATCACATCTGCAAGTCAACCCTTCTAAACATTCATTTGTACCCTCAACAGTCCCAATCGTATACACTGATGGATCCCGCACGGAATCGGGCGTGGCGTCAGCATTCTGCGTCATGCGGAACGATGTGGTGGTCCATGAATGGGCCTGTAGAATCGGAGATGATAACTCTGTATTCCAAGCAGAACTTTTTGCGATTCTGCGGGCACTAGATTGGATCTCTTCCCAACCTCCTTCCTTCACCAGGCTGTACAGTGATAGTCTTTCAGGCTTACAGTCAATATTCGCGCACAGAACTAAGAACTTTTTAGTCCTTGACATAAAAATTAAGTTACTCTCTCTCATACACAAAGTCGCCCTGGGTCTCGTGTCGGCCCACATTGGCATTGAGGGCAATGAGCGGGCTGATAGGTTGGCTAAAGAAGCAACGGCTAGAACATCAATAGATTTTACCCTTCCCCTTCCCCCCTCACACATTCTCAGAAGGTTGAATCAAAAAATCATCTCAGAGTGGCAAATTTATTGGGATGCGTCTACCAAAGGTAGATACACATACGATCTCATACGTATAGTGTCAAGAGAAATGTACTTTCTCTCACCAGCAACTACAGCATTCCTCTCTGGCCATGGACCATTCAAAGAATACTTGAAACGCTTCTATCGGGCAGCCACCCCTTCTGCGAGTGTGGCGCGGTCGGCTCTCCAGAACATAGCTACTATCACTGCACACTTACCCAAGCCTGGCATATTAAACGCCCCCGCATCCTTCCCAAAAATTGGCTTTCCAATATTCTAACAAGACCCCTTCTTATAGGGAAATTAAATAGAATTTATAAATTTCAAATGGAACTAACAAACCTCACCTCATAGACCTGCATGGTGCTGCAACTTACCCACAACCTTGTGGCTACTCCTCCACAATTAACTGGACTTTTTGTGTGATCCAGCACACTCCGCGCTCACACATTCTGCTCACCCGCCCCTTGTCGCGAGGGAGCAGCCTGTGCTCCGGCGGGAGGAGCTTGTATTGTATATATTATTACTCTTTTTTTTTTTTTTTTTTTTTTTTTTTTTGTTAACGAATCCCCGCGTGTCGGGGAGCACTCCGGGTGGGGCAAATAGAGTCTACATCGGACCCTTGAGGTCTGGTGATTCTGTCCCACTTAGGCAATAAATAAATAAATAAATGACGTATACGTTACGCACAGATATGTTTGTCCTTTATAATATAGATACTACCATTTCTAGAAAACACATTTATCCTCTAAATAAAACAATTTTATTATATTTTTAAAACACAGATGTCTCTTCAGTAAATAATTCATTATGATGGTAATTTTTATCAGTAATTTATGTTTCCTATTTCCCCATTAGAAATGGCTATAGAAATTGCATTATTTCAAACATATGAATTGACCTCATTGAGCACGAAAAGTATCTGAATGTTTATTTTGGTTTTTAGAGTAATCCTGCATTGTTTACGATGTAAAACAAATTTTCCTTTTGTTTCTGTCGGAACAATGTTTTGGCGCTCAAGAATAAAAACTCAAAATATTTGTCATACATGCTGCTAAAAGAAAAGAAAAAAAACAAGCACAGACAAGGAAAAAGACAACGAAAACAAAATAAAAAAATTATGTGAGCTATTGCACTCAGCTTTACAAACATTTCACAAATTAAATACAATGTGTTCAAACACATGGTGAAATAAAAATGAAATCTCCGATCCTAGTTTTGCAAAAATGAAATGTTTTCAGTGGTGGAAATGACCTCATGTTAAAAACGTGAACTTTCAATCATGAATCTGATAATTCTTTTTTTATTATTATTATGACGTAATTTTCAATAGATTTTTATTCCGCCCATGTTGAGATTTAGACATGAAATTGAATTTACATTAAACTAGGCTAACACCTGCTAAAAGAGATAAAAGTACATTTAAAAGACATATAAATACTTTTATTCTGATCTAATGTTTCGTCGCTCAAACGGCGACCTTATCAAAATCTATATTGATAAAAATTATTTCCATATAATAATAATTCCTCTATATACATTTGTTTGAATTTAAATACATATATATAAACTAGGGGGCTCTGCCCCCTGCAAGCTACGCTAGCCGACCCCCGTTCAGTCACCGCAGAATCTAAAAACACGCTAATCTGATGGGTTTTAAAAATATTAGAGAAGATTGAATTATACTGAAAAAAGCTGTGCAGATCTCCCTGTAAACGGGTTTCCATTCAATTCCCTTTGATTGCAAAAATGTGAGGGCGAATCAGTTGCTGTTAAGACATCCAATGGTTGTTTTCGTTTTTGATTAAAGAGGATCAGTTAAACATTTGAAAAGAGGCTAAAATAAAATGAATTAAGTGTAAGAGTCTTTGTCTCCCGGTATTTTAAAACAATCTCTATAACAATAGCCTAAGTCATGTGACTATCATCAACAGTTCCAGGCGGACCACTTCGCTTTTTTTTTTGTACTTTAATGTTAGCCAGGCACAGGGGATAAGTCGCCAAATATTATTCTACTGCCATCGTTTTATCTATATTATAATAGTTAAAGTCATCGACTGCCATAAACAAATACGGTCTGATCCCTTCGCTGTTCATATGAAAGTTTGACAAAGATGTCATATACGTCCCATATTGGCGTGATTTTTTAACGACGCTAATTTGGGGAACACATCAACAGCATAAACAGCAACATCCCGCTTACCATATGAAGCAAAATAACGATACTTTGACGCCAGTTATGTGCCCGTTCCGTATATGACATTGGCGTCAGAAAAAAATCGCGCCAATATGGGACCGTAAGTTTTCCATTTTGATTAAAAAATCAATTTTTTTTTTCCGAATAATATTACATAAAAGTTGCCATGGTCGCAAAGAATTCTAGGTACTGTTACGCTAGCAGGATGCAAATCTCGCCAATAGCTTTTTTCATCTCGCCAGTTAGCATTTTTTTTTTCGAGTGGTAATATTTGGCCAGATACGGTTATACAGGTTACAGATATACACGGTTACAGATATACAGGTTTAGCGTGATTTTTATTTTTCTACGAAAATTTTGCGAAAACCTCGTTTTCAAATACCAGTTACATATGCATTTTTGGTATTCCTTATATATCTCGACGACCAAAAATCTATCGCCAAACTATAAGATTAAATGTCAATAATGGTTGATCGTAAATGTCACATTCACTTGACTTTAAGCAAGTTACACGCGTTTACGTCATCAAGTGATTTTTGTTTCGACGTTTTATTCGTATATTTATTAATGTTATACTAATTTATTTGTTCTTTCGTTATTTAAAATAAAAATTATGTCAATTTGTATAATTTGACGAGTGTTTTGGCGATTTATATAATTTGGCGAAATTGGTCGACGGAATAACTAAGTAATACTGTATTTCTTAATTATTTTCTATTATTTTCTAAAGGAAATATCAAAAAAATAATTAATAATCATAGAACAAAATAATTTATATAATTTGTAAAAAGAAATAAAAGTAAATAAACATTTATTATCAAATAAACAACAATAGCCGGGTTACCATGTCAACCTTTTCTGAAATATAAAAAAAAAATATATATGTTTGATTAAAATTTGAGTTGCCATCATTAGAAAAATGTATATAAAATTAGAAAAAAAAAACTAATATTTCGAAAACTAATTCGAATTTAAAAATTCTAATACCAGTTTTGAAATCTGCGGATCAATATTGATTTTTGGTGTTAATTTCATCGCAAAGTATTCCATATTTTAGGAGAAATCGCCGTGAAACATAATCAGCTGTTTAATCAGTCGGTTCATACTTCCGTTTCATACTTCCGTTTCATAAATTCGTTTCATTAGGATTTTATATATATACATATAAATATATATATATATATATATAGGGTAGATATACAAAAACTAGCAGATCTATCCGGCTTCGCCCGTGTCAATAATGAGTGCCCTCCCGGGTAAAATACATTAAAATGAAATAATACGGCAATGACAATAACTGAGATTAGTGCATTCCAGTCCACGAAACGTTAAAAAGACCAATAAGAAATATAAATATAAGTAAAATAGTCTTAATTACGCCTACTATTAACTATACCATAATAATATATAAGGTCAGTGTGCCTAAATGTGATGACCCCTAAATCCCAAATAGCATGAACGTTAGCAGCAAGTTTGATTTTTTTTCTGATATTATCTTGGCCTGACAAATTTGAATTGAAATTCGCAGCAAATCTCCCACAAGGTGTACCATCACCCACTTGCATGAGTAGTTTGTTGTAAAACTGGTGTCAAGACTGTCTTTAAAGCAGATATGCAGAAATTTTATTCGGTTGTCGCCGCTTTTTTTAAACGCTATACTTATCAAATCCAAAAAAGGCTCGACTTGAAAAGTACAAATATTACTCTAACTTGTTTATGGTGGTAAAAACATTGCATGCACCTTATCGGTGTGTATGCATCAATAGACCTGATAAGGTCTATGGACACCGTCTCAGGGGTTAAACTTATAGTGTAAAAGTTGTAAACAGTTCATGTGGCATGTGAAGATTACTACTTTGCCGTAAGTTTGCAGTATTTTTGATTACTTGTTTGTCATTAATTTGCAATAAATTTGATACAGCATGAATTTAATTTGCACGACAAGTTAGCTGCAAGTTCAAAGTGTGGTGACTTCGGTGATTGCATTATCTTTCTGCAGTGTTGTTATGAACTTTCAGTCTTGTCATGCCGAACTTGCTGCAACTTTGCAGCTTTTCAAAGCAAGACTTCTGCAAATTTTCTGCAAATAAAAAATGCCATGTGGGATGCGACAATGTTCTTTTACATAAAATCTTAATGGAAGAATCGAAAATAAATGTTATATAATGAGGCATTCAAACTTCACAAACAAAACCCGAAACATTTTTCTGCATTTAAAACGTTTTCTTTAAAAGAAATTTCCAATCAATTAGACATCGCTCATTTTACAGCACCACGATGTTTCGTAAATGCGACAAAAATTCCCGAAAGCAGCTCACAGTTTTTCTTTTTTAACTTTGAAGATCAAATAACTTTATGAACGTGAAGAACTACGTTGTCCGTTTCAGTTACCTGGCCAGTTAAACTAAAGAAAAGGCGACCTGTTTTCGGTTTAGAGTTTGAAGTAGTCTACGCATTTGGAGACTTTGTTTTCTGCATGTACCTAATAGCAACATACAGATTGCTGTAAATGCGGAGAGACATTTAGAAGATTAACGAGTTAAATAAGCTGTGTTCAGTCAGCATAATCGTCCATTAATGTTTCTCTTTTAACAAGGTGTTTAAATATGTGTTTAAGGTGGTAAAAATAGGAAAATACGCTTCTTTAAAATTTTTAACAAAAAAAGGTGTAAGAAACACGGTGTATATTCCAGTAACATAATATAGACACATGTTTAAGGAATTTGCAATAATTTTACATAATGGAAATTCTGGAAAATCTTGTGTAGATTGAAAACACTTAAATTCTGTTTATTTTAATGCAGCTAAGTAAACTACTTTTACTAACATCATATCATTCGGTAGCTTAAATGCTGTCTCTGATTAAAACATGATGCAATTGATTTAAGCCCTGGTTTAGGAGTCCATAATTTTTGTTAGCACTTTTTTAAAATCTGATATTTTAATTCTGTTTTCACTTTTTACTCGTTATAATCGACATTTTCTACATTTAAATCAGAAAAAAAAACTACGTTTATCTAAATGAATATTTGTTTCCATATACGTATTTTTAGGTACAGAAAATGTTAATTTTTTTGTGAAAGTGCCAGAAAAATGAAGAGGGGGGGGGGGCAACAGAATATCAGGCACAGAGCTTCTCTTTGGCTTAATAAAAATTTAAACATAAAACCTTTCTACATCTATATCTTTCAGAAACGAAAAATAAAAAAAATAGGCCTGTCCGGAAGGTGAAAGCAAAAATGAGTTAAGAGCAAAATGAAAAGCAACTGATCGGGAAAAACCTGCTGGATCTGTTAGTATGAATATTGAAATGTGCGATGTAAGCATCTCAGTTAATATTATATAATTTAAATTACTATTAAATAAAGTTTATTTTGTAGTTCAATAATAAGCTATTTATCTTTCAATTTTATGTATTTCAATTCTTTATTAACACTTAACTGCTGTTACCGGTTTCACAAACCACTACATTTTTCAGTTTTCACAGTTAAACTCGTAATTTCTAGTTTAGCTATAAATACCAGTGAAATTTCGTTTCATTTGGAGCCCTAGAACTATTTCTAGAGATTCTGAATATGAGAAGTTTAAGAGCAATTATTTTGAAAATCAGACAAAGAGCGATAGTTGTATTTTTTGTTTTGCTTGATTTTTTTTATGTTGAAGTAGATCATATTCAATGAATAATGTGCAATTTTGAAGCTCTGAAAAAATTTCCTGTATCCTGTAGAAAACGTCAAAGTTCAAGGCCATGAATCCCATTTTTCATGAAAATTGAAATGCCAGTATGTTTGGATTGCTATATCTCTGGAAAGCAACAACATCCCAAAATTCTTTTGTCATAAACTGTTAGTATACTACTGTTAGTACTACATACTTAGTAAAATTTACTTGGTTCCATGGGGTATTGTTAATTTTCTTTGTTATGTTGCCACAAAATGCAATCAAAATGACGTTTTTGTCCGTTTTCGTCACTTATTATCTTGGTTAAGCAATGGTACCCCAAAATTTTTCTTATAGAATATGATAATTTACTATTAGGACAAGCTAAGTAATATAGAACTTTACCGAGATATCGATGCTGTTAGCAGATATAATCTGTCAAATATTCAAAAGTTTCAAAATCTGCAACTTTTGAATTAGTCCTATCTCAAAACAGCATCACAGTTGAATAAAACAAAATATATCAGGTAGTAGTTGAATATATGTACAAAAACATGGAAACGAAAAATAAGTGGGGTCTCATGCTATTTTCAGAAGAAAAAAAATGACAGATGTTACAAAAAGGCAGTGCAATAATCTAGCTTTTACCCTAGAAGTAGAAAGAGAAAAGGGATGTTCCATTTCATCATAGGGGAAAAACATAGGAAAAGGGGAGAGAAACGGGATAAATCATTTTCTTATAGGAAAAAAGCCTGATATTGACACTCCTTTTTGTAACGTTTGCCATTTTTTTTCTTCTCAAAATAGCATGAGACCCCACTTTTCGTTTCCATGTTTATGTACATAAGTTCAACTGCTACCTGATATATTTTGTTTTATTCAAATGTGATGCTGTTTTGAAGTAGGACTAATTCAAAAGCTGCAGATTTTGAGACTTTTGAATATTTAACAGATTATATCTGCTAACAGCATCGATATCTCGGTAAAATTCTATATTACTTAGCTTGTCCTAATAGTAAACTTTCATATTCTATAAGAAAAATTTTGGGGTACTATTGTTTAACTAAGATAATGAGTGCAGAAAATGGGCAAAAACGTCATTTTGATTGCATTTTGTGGCAGCATAACAATGAAAATTAACAATGCCCCATGGAACCAAGTAAATCAAGCAGGACGGTCGTTCTGCCAAGCCAAGCTGAAAAAGAAATGCTAACCCCGCCAAACAAACAAACGCCAAGAATAACGACAAGACACCGTAACTGCTTATTATACTGTAGACAACTTCACCATGTTAAATGGACGAAATATGCCGCGTAAAATTTCCCATATCAAAAGAAGCAATCATCGCAGAAAAATAAAACCAACACCAAAAGCACCTAATAAAGAAGATCTTCAATTTGAGATCAAATGCATCCTCATAAATTAATTATAAACAGAGATATAGATTTTTTAAAATAACATCGAGATACTGAAAATGACAGATTTATTTTCTTCGTCACAACTTATGTTTCAATCGAGCTAGAGACTTAAATAATGGACAGAAAAAAGTAAGGATTGAATTTTTGGATAGATATTTACTCAATCTACGTGCTTTTATAAAATTCAGCTTTAAAAACATTAATTTTATATTCATAATTAGCGAAAAACTGTTAATTAGTTCTAAAGTTTACAAATTATGCCAAATAGCGATAAACCCGCCAAAATATTTTAGAAATCTTATACATTTCCTTTATATTATCCTTTTGCATTGATTTCATCGAAGATAACTATGGCTGAGATTCAGATAGATTTTTCGCTGTTAGCGAAATGAGTTTGGCCAATCAGAAGCCTGCATGTTTGAGAATATTTGCTGTTTCTGGATCCCGGTCTATGTCATGAAAGTTTTGAGTCAGTTTTTTAGTGTCGTGGATGAAGTGCAATGTTTGTAGAAATGTAGGCTAGGGTCCAGATAGATTTTTCGCTGTTAGCGAAACGAAAATCACCAATCAATAGCCTGCATTTCTGCAAACAGCGAAAAGTTCACAAAAATGCAGGCTTCTGATCGATGAATCTCGTTTCTCTAACAGTCAAAAATCTATCTAGATTGCGCCCAATGGAGAATATTCCAAATATTGGTTTGAGGCTGAAAAAAGTCACGTGATACCGGTAATTTATCCAAGGAACTTCTAACTGATAAAAAGGGAAGATACTACTACTTTGCCTCATGAACCGTTTCATTGGCTAGCGGGGATTTACATTACACGTCTACGGAGCCTTCCCTTCTTTACGATAGAAGTTTTTACCTTGACCACGTGATCAAAATGTAGATGGAATATCCTCCATTATGTTGAACACAATTTTGCATTTCCACATCCAGGAACGGTATTGATTGTCATAACAACAATACATATTCGAAACTATTTAAGGCACCGATTCTGAACTCCTTTGCTATACATTTCGATATTAAAGAAGTTGTTGTTTCCATAGTAACATTAATTTTCTGTATTGCTTTCTCTAAAACACAAATATAGAAATTTAACAAAGAGCGCTCAGAATCAACACCATAACAGAGAGCCTTTATACATAAGAGTGGTGATATATGCACAGGAAGCATGCTCATTTCAAGTTTTTGCCGAAAGTATGGCTACAGCGTCTAGAATACCTTGTGTGGAAATATGCTATCCAAACAACGCTAAAAATTTGTATCCCTTAAATGTGCGACGATACTGCTAAAATCTAAAGTATCGATCACAGCGACATCTGCGGGATTTAGTATTACATTGTATAGACTAACAATATCTTGAAGTTTGAGAAAATATCCTTCAGATGTCGCTGTGATCTGTATATTTCAGCAGCATCGTTGCACAGTTAAGGGATACAATATTTTAGCACTTTTTTAAGTATTACAGGGATAGCCGATTTCCACACTATATATTCTAGGTGCTATAGTACGGCAATCCACTTTCTTGAATAGAGGCTATTCTATCTACGTTATGATCACGTGGTCAAGGCAAAAATGTCTAACGTAAAGAAGGGAAGGCTCCGTCGACGTAATGTAAATCCCCGCTAGCCAATGAAATAGTTCACGAAAGAAAGCAGTAGTAGTTTCCTGTTTCCCTTCTCATCAGTTAGAAGGTCTTTAGGTAAATTGCCGGTACCACGTGACTTTTTCAGCCTTGAACCCATATTTGGAATAACCTGCATTAGACGATACGCGCATGGACGAGCTTTATTAGACTAGGAAAATAATTCAATATGCATTAGCCTGACGATAATGACACGCTCGCAAAGACCTTTAACGATTTGTTTTTATCACTCCTACCAATAAACCTTTATTGGCCATATGTCGCTACTTCGTTATAGCGACACACTTGTTCCTAATTGGATCCCGGCCTTAATGTATCAAAATACGGAGTTTGCTTTCTGTACTATTCCTGAGCTCAGTTATAACGTCTAGAAATATAGGTCGAGATCCAGGTACATTTTTGCAAACAGTGAAAAGTTAGCAATAATTCTGGCTTCTGATTGGTCAATCTCGTTGCGATAACAAAGGAAAATCTACCTAGATCATGGTCATTGTGTGGAAACCGGCTATTCCAGTAATACTTTAAAAATTGCTAAAAATTGAATCCCATAAATATTGAAAAATACTGAATGACAAATGTCGATAGCAGCAACATTTTCTAGATCTTCTCTGAGCGAAACGTTTTCTCATTTGATGTCTTTTGAAATAGTTACGTTGGAATTACCAGATGTCGCTGTGATCGACATTCATCGTTCAGCCTCGTTCAACATTCATGGGATACAATTTTTTAGCACCTTTTTAATAAGCCGATTTTTAAACTATATCTTCTAGATACTATAGCTCCGTTATAGGCCTAGATTATATGTTGTAGAAATCGACTATCCCAGCAATGCTTAAAAAAGCGCGGAAATAGTGAATCCCTTAAATGTACAAAGATGTTGAATTCCAAACAGTCATTTGAAGCGACATCTGCAGGATATTTTTTAAAGAAGAAAGAGACACGTGTAATGCACCGCTATAGCGTCTAGAATACATAATGTGGAAATTTGCTATCCAAGCAGCGCTAAAAAGTTGAATCCCTTAAATGTGCACTGACGCTGAAATCCAGGGAGCTGATCGCAGCGACATCTGTGATATACTTTCAAAGTAAACATCGTATTATTACAGCGGGCTTGACGCCAAGCACACAGGTCAGATGTATGTTAATAAAATGAAAAAAAAAAATTCTACAGCGTCTATACCAAATTATAGCGTCTAGAATATATAGTGTGGAAATTGGCTGTCCCTGTAATGCTTAAAAAAGTGCTAAAATATTGTATCCTTAAATGTGCAACGATGCTGCTGAAATATACAGATCGCAGCGACATCTGCAGGATATTTTCTATAACTGCAAGATATTGCTAGTCTATACAATGTAATACGAAAATCCCGCAGATTTCGCTGCGATCGACACTTGGGATTTTAGCAGTATCGTCGATCCTTTATGGGATACAAATTTTTAGCGTTGTTTAATAAAATATTTCCACACTAGGTATTCTAGACGCTGCTACCAAATCGTCATGAAGTTTTAGGAAATATCCTGCAGATATCGCTGTGATCGACTCATTGGATTTCAGCATCATTTGAAATTTAAGAAATCAAATATTTTAGAACTTTTTAAAGTATTACTGGGATAGCCGATTTCCGCACTATATATTCTAGGCGCTGTAGCATCGCGGTAACCTGTCTTTTTCGTTTACCTCGGAGTAGATATAGATGAAGTCATTTGTAGCTGTTCCTAAACTGTGGCCAACAACATATAAGGCCAGTTCATAACGTCACACGGAGTTGATTATCTGTACACGGCAATGGACAAAAAAAAAAAAAAAAAAAAAAAAAAAAAAAAAAAAAATCGGCGCGCAGCTTTGTACTAATCATTGTGTAAAGATGATCCAACTCTGAGGCTAACGAAAAAGACAGGCTACCGCGGTGGGTCCAATTCTCCTTTTTTTACAGACCGCTGGAGTCACGTGATGCTCGAATGCACCAAAGAAGGTGCGTGAAATGAGCATCACGTGACTCCAGCGGTTTGTAAAAAAAGAAGAATCGGACCCACCGCGGTAGTCTGTCTTTTTCGTTAGCCTCGATCCAACTCCGTGTGACTTTTAAACATCATGAACTGGCCTATTATGTCATTGGTCGCGCTAACATCCTCCCTCCTGCGTCCACCGTATATAGCGGCATCTTGTACTGGAGACTGCTAAATGGGCTGCTATCGGTCAAAATCAAGAGAGAAAAGGGCAGAAGAGAGGGAAAGAACTCGTTTTTTTTTTGGTAACTAGTTTTTCACACGGGAAGATTGACATGTCTGTTCCTCTCCTTTCATAACTTCATGGTGGTGAAATAAGCCAAAGCCTCCTAAATATTTGAGAAAGTCTTGACTCGCGTCACGAAAACATTACACAAAGCAGGCAAAGCAAAGAAACAAAATCATTCATTGGCTCGTGAATATGAACGAGCCAATGAATTATTTTTCTTCTTTGTTTTGCCTGCTTTGTGTGACGTTTTCCTGACACGTGTCAAGGCTTTCTCCAATATTTAAAGGGCGTTGAATAGGCCGGGATCAAGACAGATTTTTCGCTATTAGCGAAATGAGATTGATCAACCAGACGTCTGCATTTTTCCGAACTTTTTGATGTTTGCAGTAAACACCGAAAAGCCTGCAAGGATGGAGGCTACTGATTGGTCAATGCAATTTTACTAACAGAGAAAAATTTATCTGGATCCCGGACATTAACTTTGGTTGGTTATTTAGTTGGTTATTATTTGGTTGGTTATTTTTGGTTTGAATAAAATCAAATCAGGAAGTCAATGTTTGTTAACTTTTCTGGTTAGTTTAATTGAAATCTTCCTCGTCTATTACTGAAAACTGAGTCACCGTACTTTGACAAAAAATTGAATATGAGTACACGACTTGTGCATATGTCACCACTCTAACACAGTGTTGCCAGATGGGCTAATTTTTTAAATTCAGATACTTGATTGGAACCACTTTTTTGAAATTGTAAAATGCGCCTTATTTAATGACATATTAATTAATTCGAAAACAAAGGGAATTTTACCGTTTATAATAAGTGCTGGCAATCAAGAAATCTGAATTTTAAAAAGTAGCCCACTGGCAACACTGCTCTAACATATAAATGTTCTCTGTTATGAACATGATTCTAAGTGCAGTTGGTTAAATTTGAGTATTTGGGCATTAGAGAAAGCAATAGTGGCCCACCGTGGCTGAGTGGATAAGACACCATGCCGCTAATCACTTGAGAGCGTAGGTGGAAGCAGATTCGAATCCCGCCGTGATCCGCATGTGATATGATGCATGTGTTCAATAAATCAAACAAACAAACAAACAAGCAATAGTGAAAGGTACAGTTGGCATGGAAACAACGACTTCTTTAATTCGTATAGAAAATTAATGAATAGTAGTAAATGACTCAAGTTTAAAATGTAGGCAAATGGTCTGGAAATATCAATGGCTCCCATCTAGTATTTCACAAAATTAATTTAATAGATTCACATGATGTATAACTTCATGCAACAAGACTTATGTAGGTAGATCATTTGAATGAATAATTCAGAATTCTGAGAATAAAACGAAGTCCTTAAGGGCTCTTCCTGACACCCCCCCCCCTTAAAAAAGGAAATACGATAGAAAGATATAAGAATTTGGATAGTTTCAATATGTCTGTGATCTTTTGTCAGAGTTCAGAAAAAGAGTCTGGGCATTAAAAAAAGAACAAATTTGACGAACGATAAGACTATAGATTTCAGGCAATTTTTAACCGAAAAATATTTAATTCTAATGCATATGCGGCTTTAATAATAGACTATTAAAGATAATCAATTTAGGGGAAATTTTATAGTAAATTAATATCCTCACATTTATGCAAATAGGTATGGATAAACAGACTTGAGTAAAATTACATATTTATTTTTTCTTCTCTATAACACGATCTAAATGAAGATGAAGTTATATGTACAGTTTATATCTTTAAATTTTTAGATTTTTTTCATCAAAAATGTTCCTTTATTATGTCTAGAATTGCTAGATTTACAGATCTTCGATTCTTTAGATGCCTGCGGGGTTTCATTCTCGGATTAACCGTAGGTATTTGTAAGGGTAAATTTATTTTGCAAAACCTTCAGCAAAAAAAAAGTTAGAAAAAACAATTAACTGACAGACTAACTGTAAATATATATTTTATTTCGACTCTGTTTTTTACTAAATTTTCATCTTTCGTAGAAAATTTTAAGGAGATATAAATTGAGAAAGACTGATACTCTGAAAGAAGAAATTGACTTTCCTTACTTTTAAATTATTAATCACTATAAAAAATGAATGATAGGTAAACAAAATGTATAATATTGTGTTTGCTCCCTGCTTATAAAGGCTATACAAGGACTAATTTTAATTTGAGCTAGTAGAATTATTTCAATTATATATCATTTGTTTTAAAAAAAGAACTGATATCTACTAAAAAACAACTTTTCAAAAGTAAAAAAAAAGCCAAGCAAAAAAAAAAAAAAAAAAAAAAAAAAAGAAAAAAGGTGAAAGTTGTGGCTAAAAAATAGTGTGATATCAAATTTCCAAGCTTATATTACGGTACTTATTTAACACTTTTTGATAAAAATTTACCATATGTAAGTCGAGTACGTAAGTATGCGTTGATAGAAAGCCTTTTCTCCTTTACTTAAATACATCATAACGTGTTTCTGAAAATTAATTTTTTTTAATTATGCATGATCGGCTTGGCGGCCATCTTTCCATATTTTACACAAATTTCTAAGCACTCAAGCTCGTAACATGTTTGCATTATTAAGAATTTCGAACTTCTAGTTTTAGCTACAGCCAGATAAATTAAGAAAGTTTTTTATTTTGAAAAAACAAATTGATTTTTACTGCTTTAACTAATTAATTAACCCCCCACTCAAAAAAGAGAATCATAAGATGAAACCTGAAGTTACTTCAGCTTTATTTTTAGACACAAATTTTTAGGCACTCATTTCCATAAATTAAAAGAATAAAATGTTTGCTTTAGTAACAATTTCGAACTTGTGTGCTTAGAAATTTGTGTAAAATATGGAAAGATGGTCGCCAAGCCGATCATGCATAATTAAAAAAAATTAATTTTCAGAAACACGTTATGATGTATTTAAGTAAAGGAGAAAAGGCTTTCTATCAACGCATACTTAGGTACTCGACTTACATATGGTAAATTTTTATCAAAAAGTGTTAAATAAGTACCGTAATATAAGCTTGGAAATTTGATATCACACTATTTTTTAGCCACAACTTTCACCTTTTTTCTTTTTTTTTTTTTTTTTTTTTTTTTTTTTTTTGCTTGGCTTTTTTTTTACTTTTGAAAAGTTGTTTTTTAGTAGATATTAAATTATTTTGAAAAGCGCAATTTTATTAGAAATAGTGCTTCACAAACAGTTTAGTGCAAAAACAGTATTTTATGAGTTAATCGCGCCTTTTATTCATCTTTCAATCGAATGGTCTCGCAGACAGCTAGCTCAGAGTTGTAATGTGGCAATTTTCTTTCTGTCACAGCAGTTAAAGGTTAAATGAACTTTTTCAGGTGAATTGTCATGTATTAAAGGCATTATCACATTTAGGACTATGGACGTCTCATTTAGGTTTTAGCTGCCGTAAATACGACAAAAATGACCTAAATTCGAGAGTCGTATATTGTGGTTTTATACTACATATAATTATTAAATTTATACAAAACAAGTTAGTTTTGAACTAAAAGTACAGTATTCAGTAATTTGTTGCTTAATAAAATATATATTTATATAATGCCAAATATACTCTAAATGCGACAAAACTATGGGGAATCGCGTCTCATTTAGGCACAATGACGTTATTCCAAATAAATGTCAAAACATATATTAAAATACAATTATTTGCTCAAAAGACGTACTTCAATAAAAAACACATCAAAAATACTAAAAATTTATATGTTTCGACTCTTTCATTGAGTCATCTTCAGAATATACAAAAAACTACAATGCCAATTGTGATATTATACTGATGATGGCAACGACCTAACCCATAAATTGTGCCTTTACTGAAATTTTTCTTAACTTCTAAACATCTGCTAGTTTAAATTTCGTTTTTCACACTGTCGAATAGAAAAAAGTTCTTTCAAATGAAATTTATTTGAAAATTGTATCTCAGTTTTCTCATTTGAAAGGATTTTAAAGTAATTTTCAATCATGGATATTTTTTAATTTCCATGCAGCCCAATTACGAAAGATATACCTGTTTGCTCTTAATGCAATATTATAAAGAAAAGATGCTGCTATGAGTAACTCTAGCATCATATTGTTGGTGGCAATAACCTAACCCAGCCATAAATTTAACTTTTACTGCAATTTGAACTTTAAACATCGCACATTTGATTGTTCCAACATCTAATAAAATGCAAAAAGACTTTCAGTAATATTTGTTTGAAAAGCTTATCTCAATTTACAGATTATTTATCCATTTTAAATTAATTTTCAATCGCGGAGATATTTTTAAATATACCTGCAACCCAATTATGAAAGATATATCCATTTGCTATTAATGCAATATTAACAAGAAAAGACATACCTATTCCTAGCATCATATTGTTGGGGCAACAACCTAAGCGTACCATAAATTACGCTTTTAGTGCAATTTGATCTCTAAACATCATACATCCGGTTATTTCAACGTTTAATAGAAAACAAAAAACACTTTCAGTAATTTGTTTGAAAAGTTTATCTCAATTTACAGATTTTTTATGTTTTTTAAAGCAATTTTCAAGCTTGAATTTTTTTAAATATGCCTGCAACCCAGTTACAAAAGATTAATTTAATTGCTCAAAAACATTGCAAATAATTCAGTATTTGTTTGTTTTCGTGTACTTTTCCATAACTAAATTGGCAAAGTGCAGTATTTGTTTGTTTTCATGTGGGGATTTCATTTCCGGCTACTTATAACTTGGGTTCTTTTGAAATAATTTTAATTAAACTTGCACTATTAGTTTTTCAGTTAAGGTTTTGGTGTATAACATTGTTATACGCTGATTAGTCATAGAATTAAAGGGGAAATTCCATAATCATCTGGAATCCGATTATCAAAGATTAGTCTTTTTTAAAATTCTGAATGGATTTGATTGGAACTTGCATTGTTTATTGTTAGATAATTTTACGCGGATGGTTTTAAAATATTGCATACAGTTTTTAGTCCCTTTGTTATAAAATTATGGAAGGAAGTTCAATAGTCAGGTGAACCCGATTATAAAAGATTAGCTTTTTTTTAAAAGTTCTACGGGACAGATTTTGATGAAATTTGCACTGTTACTTTGCACCCAAATTTCTGGAATAGTTTTAGTATATAACATTTGGTTGTACATGCTTTGTTATAGAATTAGCTGAAATGTTCTATAATCAGGTGAAACCAAATTCTGAATGATTAGCCTTTTAAAAAGTTAGATAATTTTAGATAATTTAGATCTATATTGCTTTAAAATGGACGATCAAATTCACCGATATATTTCCTTTAACTCAAGATTTTTTCGGAGAATTCGATCACCGCAGCGGGCAAACTCAGATAAATAAGTGCTACTCAGATAAATATGTGCAATATAGAGAAAATAGTTACGATTAACTGATCGCTAAAACGAAAATATCAAAAATACTTTTCCCTGTAGTTGTTAAGAAATCTAACAAACATACTAAAGGTTAAAATAACTTTAAAATGGAAACTCATTATTTCGATTCCTAAAATCCAAATCCACAGCCGTTAAAATGAAAATGACATCAATTTCTAAAAGCGTTCAATCGTAATGTCAGTCATGAAATTTTGTTTAAAAAGAAAAGCTTACTCTAAAAAATAGTAGTTATGTTACAATTTCTATTTAATATAAATCGTAGAAAAATCGTATTTCATATAAACGTTTTCGATATACAGGATCGTAGAATGTTATCACTGCATTTCAAGTATTAAAACATTTATCTAAATGATATAATTAAAGATACAACATTACAAAGAAATTGTAAATAAATTGTAGCAGCAGGTTTTTAGAACCAGTTTGAAATCATATTGACGAAATTGACGTCATATCTAGCAAAGGATTTTTTTTGTTATTATTATCTTTTTCCTGAATTGTTTCCTTGAAATTCAAACGCCTGTATTAAAATAGATTTTTTAACTTTAAAAACATTCAAATGAAGATACTACGTCATTTTAATACACGTTTAGTTAAAATTTTTACATATATATAAGGAAAATTTTCCTTTTTTGATTAGAATGAAGTCGATTTTAAAGATGCAAAAATATAGCAAGAAAATCTGAATTTTTATTGGCAAATAAAAATAAAATACACGCGTTATCGTCATTTTTTAAATTATTGTGTCATTTTTAAGGGTGTGGCAACATGAAAGAATGATTGAATTAGAAAATTTAAAAAGAGATATTTCTATAATGAATTTGTATAATAATTTATGGAAGGTGGTAGAAAAAATGGGTAAATAGTGGTTTGATGATTTTTTGAAGTTGACAGCTACCTATTTTACGTTCTAAAGCGTATGTACATCAAGTTTCTTGCAAATCTTTGAAAAATTGAAGATTTGTATAAGATACATACACTCAGAGAACGTCTTTTATATATACTAGTTGCGTAGCAAGCCGTTGTGTTGCTTTTGAATTGCATGAGACAATATATACTTTTTTTTTTTGCGAGAAATGAAATATTAACTTTATTGTAAATTTAGAAAGCCATTCAATATTTCAAATAATAAGTTATATTTACAATTTAAGTTAAAAGCTTTCCCAATAAAAATGCACATATACTATAACTTTATTTGCCTCGAGCTTTTCGCTCTTCCAAGATTTTCCTTCGAATGTCAGAGTTGGTAGAAATGATGTCATTTGGATCAACTTATACAAAAATGAATTTGTTTGGACGAATTTATTCAGAAGCATTTTATATTTATGAATTAAAATAAATTTTTAGCGAATTATTTTTTTCTTGCTAAAATATTTCATTTTTAATGTCCGCTTCTGAAATGTTTTATTAGCCATCTTAAGGCAATAATTGAAAATTTTCTTTTTGGCTTTAAATTAAATGAAAATAACGTACGATGTTTTTTTCTTTTGACGTCAACAGAATTTATCTCAATGTTCCAGTCGAGAGTCGAATTTGTGTTTCTAAAATAAACGGATTCCTGAAGCTTGAATATGTGTGAGTTTGTATTTCGTGAAATTTTCTTGAAAACTACAATAATTTTTTTCACTATTTATTCAAATAAACGTTAATTTCAATTTAAAAATGATTTCAAACAATGATACCTAATAATCCTTGCGATTTTCCCTTTTCTCTCTTTTAACCCCAGAAATGGAGCAATTTTAGTTTCCATCATTACAAATATGTCATAAAAAATAACGTAAAAATTTATATTTCGAAAACTAATCCAATTTTTAAATTCTACGACCACTTTTAACATCCTCGGGCCCATGCGGATAACTGGCGTTAATTGGATCATCCAACATTCCGTATTCTAGGAGGAAGAGCTGTGAAATACAAACGGACAGTCACTTTTTAATATAATAGATTGATGAAGTTTTAATTTCGCTATAAAAAATTAGTAAGGGAAAAATTCTGAATTATTTATTAAGTGCAAATGGCTTATTTCGTAATGGAGCCTGTACTCAATAGATATAGATTTAAAAAAATTGTTTGAAAATTATTTAAAAAGACATAATAAATAAATCAAGATAAAGTTTTCAACCAAATTGCATTTGAAAGTAGATTTTTTCCCCTATATCACGGGTGTAAAAATTGAAGATGCGCGATGTTTAGAAATTCAAAAAATTGCAGTAGCAAAGATTGCAAAACCGGCATTTAATCGTCAAGCATTGCCATTCTCAAAATGACGTCAGCCTTACGCACGGACATAATTTTCCTTTATAACAGGCATGTCAAACTCATTTACCATCGAGGGCCAAATTAAGTATTGAACATAAGTCCGCGGGCCACATTAAAAATAAATAAATATGTGTACATATGTACTATTACAAAATTAATTTATACAAAATATAGCCAGGGCAAGTAATATGTAAAATGATGTAAAGTTGAAAAAAAAAATCCTCATTTATTTTTTTTCTTTTCGAAAAAGAAACAAACACTTGGCGATGTATTCTAATCGCCTAAAACTAAATCGACACATTTGGTAGAAATAATTCAATTTTATTTAGTCTCTTGATCTTGACATTTCTTCAATTTTATTATTTTGTAAAGTTCATACAGGAAATACGTATACAAAGGGGGATTACTGGACGGAGCTAAAATGCACCTAATTGTAAATAATACTTTGGAAAATAGGTCGAACATAAGAATAACTACAAAAATTTGACACTATATCCATTTGATTTGTTCTAATATGGAATCATAATAACTTTCGATTAATTGCAACAATAAACTGTAAACAAAAATATCAATGTGAATCATTAGTGAAGAAGTAAATAGATTAAATTGTATTTTACATCTTTATCGGTTGTAATTCTGACATTTTAATTTATATTTATATTTTAATATATGAATGTTTAATTTGATTAGTATATTCTGAAAAATTATATCTTCAGTGATTTTCTTTATGCCTTGCTGCATATGAAGCTTTGCCAAACTAATAAATTCTATTTGAAAAAGTTAAAAATATCAAATAGCGTGGGAAAATCCTGAATTTGCGAAGAAGTTTAGATTTCTAAGATGGTTTGCGATATGAATTGAAAACTCGACCTTTATCGTCCCTTAGCATCTTTTTAAAATAGTCCACATTAATAATATGTCGATTGTAAAATAACGGTAGCGTCATATAACAATTTAAATTTAAATGCTAAAACTTTACAGTAGAAAGTTGTCAAATGTTTGTGTAATATGAAGTGTACCTCAGTGCTTCCAGATTGAGGATTTTTTTAAATTCAGATTATTTGATTGTCACCACTTTTTAAAAATAGTATGATTCGCCTTATTTTCAGAATTTTTAATATAATTTTAAATAGGGCTAATATTTCTATTTAAAAAAACCGGTGACAATCAACAATCTGGAGCCAAAAAAGTCCCCAATCTGGCAACACTGGTGTACATTCAAATACCATATTTCGAAGATGTTCACTAGAATGAACGATGATTATAAATTCATAGAAATAAAACTTATAATTTTAAATAAACGTTTAATTACATATCCGGCATGTAAAAATTTAGAGAACAATCAATGAAAATGAAAATACAGTGAAAATGATATAAAAATGTAAAACAATTACTTCCATTTTCTTTTAATTTTGAAAGTGATTTTAACGTATAACGAACAAATGCCGCCATATTCGTGAAAACCATTTTTTATTTTCCAAATGTATTATTCCAAATTATTGTTTTTGACGGCACATTTTCTGACAATTTTTTTTTTCTTTTTTTTTTTTTTGCAGTATTTAATTGCTGAAATTTTGTGATTAGATAAGGCGAAAATTTCCATGCAAAGATGCTGGCGTACAATTAAAAACAACACATTTGGACAATAAAATTGGTTTACGTGAATGTGATGGTCCGTTAAGGGTTGTAAAACACATCTCAGAAGCACTATTATTTGCAATATCAGCTGACTTTTTAAACGACAATCAGCGTTTAGTTAAAACTTTCATAAGTGCACCAAAACAATACGTTGGTTGTACCGAACTTATAGGAATAACTTAAGGAGCTCCATATTATTAAATCCGCGTCAGATCTGCGAATAAAACAATATATGAACATATGAATCATAACCTGCATACATTGTACACATGTATTTTCATGAATAGCAGTCTAATATAGGCACCAAACATTGAAATATACATTTGATATGATTCCTTAACTTCCCCGTTATATCACATTTTCAAACATTGGTACTTAAGCTTATAGAAATTTTAAATATCTGATCTAGACATAATTTTCACAGCTTTAATAATATATTTGTCAACAAATTCTACTTCTTTGTAGATGATTCTGGTTTGCTTTCAATTGAGTGCAATAAAAACTAAATTTCTCCATGATCATGTTATTGCAAGTGTGTGCCTTCAAAGTATAATCTGTGCCTTCCCATTCGAACAGCTGATCAAATATAAGTAAAAAAACAAAGGGTTCGCGGGCCATTGACTAGTAGTCGGCGGGTCAGTTGTGGCCCGCGGGCCGCGTGTTTGACATGCCTGCTTTATAATATAGATTGATTTCCAAACGTGAAGTTCCGTTTGTCAGCTAAAACTTTGCATGTGAAAATGTATTCTTTTGGCTTGAGGGTCTAATTTCAGTACCGCAAAGTACAAATTCCAGAAACTGATGTCTTTTAGATGTATTCGTGTAAAAATATAGTTTTATCAAAGAAAAGGATTGTTTTCTTTTAAATATGGCACTTGAAATATTACGCCAAGTGTCTCAAATTCGGTATCAGCCGAATGAAAATATATTATAACATTAGCTTTATGAGCGTAAATGTTTTTTAAATAGTGACGTCATTTTCTGTTCCGACTTAAAGTTATTTTTAATTGTAATGAGTAAATGGTATCAATAAGGATAAATAAACCCCAATATTTCTTTTTTTCTGCAACAGTGGAAATAATACGATTGCTACCATTTTGATGACATTTCAAAAAACTTTTCAAATTAAATTAAAAATATAAAAATAGTATTTAGAAAAATAGCTAGTGCGAGGACATCTACAAATGAACAGCTTTCATTTAAAAAAAGAATTATTAGCAAAATTGGTACAGTATAAAGTTCAGGGAAGATGTCTAAAAAAACTATCTTGTGTTTTCAATACATAGATTATTTTTTCTCTTTTACTTTAACAGTTGGCTAGCAACTCTATTTCATACAAATTACATTTAAAACCACATTTTTCCCAATTCGGCTATAAAAATTTAAATTTTTTGATTACATCTTTGTTAAATTCGTGCTTTTTTAAATCTTATTCTTTTATTTATTTATTGATGAAGCTTTAATTTCGTTGCAGAAAATTAGCGGGAGAGAAATTCTGAACGTTTTTCATGTGCAAGTTGTTTATTAATATTTCGTAATGGAGCCGGCACGGCAAAATCATTATACATAGAATGACACAAAATGTATAACGCTTCCGGGGTTGAACTCATCCGTTTCCTGATAATCCAAACGCGGCCACGTTAGGCTTAAGTATTCCGATGCCGTATTTGCCGACTGCCTTATTTAATCTGTCTATCTATTTGTTGTGTAACATATTCTTCTTCAATTTTTCTCAAACCTTCAAAAAGTATACAATTAAAACGCTTTAAGATCTAATTTAAAAATAACCAGATACCAACAACAGGGTTCCGATGTATACAAGCGATTACCGTTGCCATTCATAAGCACAAATTACAAATCCAAAAACAAATGAATGACTCTTTCAGCTATTCATTAAATGCTCTTAATATATTTTGCAAAAGCATATTAATATTTTGAAATACGTTTTTCACTTTTGTTTACATTTATTTACAGTTTGAATTCAGTATACACGGTTAAAAATATCGCGAAAAATTACCTCTGTTTTTCAAGGCTATCTATTTTCTGACCAATGAGAACACTTTATGGTGTTCAGTGAATATAGCTATATTCGGTGATTCATTCCCGTGAATTATTTTGTACCGAATTAACGTTTCCTTTCTAAAAACAAACGTATTTCAAATTATTTAAAAGCTTTATTATGGTTTTACAAATATTTTAAGAGCAAAATCGGATGTCGACCGTATTTTTTAATAATTCGCTCAAAGAGTCATTCAACTGCTTCTGGATTTGGAATTTGTGTTGTAACATGTGGCATCACGACACACGAGTGAATGTTGATTTGATTTTTAAAACGTTGAGTAAAACGTGCTTTCTTTTCCACTATTCGCAAAAGTTACATTTTTAGACAGATTATTCAGAATAAATTAATATTTATAAGAGATTACATTCAATTATCTAATATTCAGCTGCGATAACTTGAGTTAAAATTAGATTGGTAGCTTTATCTATTCCTATATGAAAGTAAACAAACAATTGATTCATTCGTCTTGAACTTTTAAAATAATAAAACAAACGTTTATATGCTCTGTTGCGCCATCTGTCGGTAGTTAAAAAAAAGAAATTCTCTTTTTAAAATGTTTTTTGAATTCTGAAGACATTGGGGGGAAAAATGAATATTTCTTATAAAATGAAATTAGAATATCAGAAATATGTAATGCCATGTATTACATATATATATATGTATATATATCAATGCATTATAATAATAAATAAAATTTTGTATTTTGTAGGGAAAATAAATTTGTAATTTAATAACAGAATTTGGGAAAATAAATTGTTAATGTAATTAACAGTTGCGATTTACTTATGTGATAAAAGATGATTTTTAATTATCAAAATTTATTACAGGTTTCTTTTATGCATGTTTAAAAAAAATCGGCATTTTCTCTGTTCAACTTTTTAAAATTTAAGTTATATAATTATTATTTTGGCAATTAATAAAAACAAATAAACCTTCTGTTGGAATTGTCTTTTATTTTACCACATACCATCAGATAAAATAGTTAATTGACAATATGTTTTTAAATAACATTGTTAGTACTAATTTGAATGTTTTTGTGAAATATTTCTTCAAATTTTGTGAGTGAAGTTCATTTACATACTTTATATCAGTATTTTACCAATTCAATTAATAATTTTCTTGCCAATTAAATTTCAATGAAAAATGGGCTGTTTTTACTTTACCCCACCTGACCCTATTAATCAGACAAGACAAAATTTATTACTTCACAATTCTTTTTATAATGCAATGCTATATACTTTTTTTGAAAATGCAAACACGTCATTCTGACGGGCTATATTCTAGTTTAATAATAAATAAATACGACAAAATAAAAACGAAATAAAGCCAAAACTCACTGGGTTTTATAACTGACGATATTCTTGACATAGCATGTTTTTTAATTTCAATTTTTTTCGTTTTTTATGAGAAAATGGCAACAAAAAGATACAGCAATCTACTATTTTTATTTCCCCCCTTTACTTTCAAAAGAAATGGAGTACTTCAGCTGCCACGATTACAAAAAATGTAATAAACTACAAAAAAATTAATATCTTAAAAATAAATTAAGATATAGCTTTCAAATAAATTGTATTTAAAAGAGCATTTTTTTCTTTATACGGCGATGTAAAAATTTAAAATGTGCGATGTTTAGAACTATAAAAATTTGCAGTAGAGATAATTACAAAACCAAAATTTTATTTCAAATTTGAAAGTGTTGCCATTCGCAAAATGACGTATGCGTTACGCACAGATATGTTTGTCCTTTATAATATAGATAGATATTGAAATTAAATTTACATAGCCATACTGTGGGGTTTTTAACTTTTTGAAATATATATATTTAGCCATATTTTTCTCAACGAAATGCAATATTTAAATTTACAGACGCTTTTATCAGACTAAAAATAAAATTTACTTTTTTTCCTGTTAAGAAAAAAAAAGTTTTACTGAATTGAGTCACGTTCTGGTGAAATATCATTATTATATCTATATAAAAGGAGCGTGAGCAATAGAAATATCAATTGAAAAATGGACAGTATTCTTTCTTTGGATTCGAGACTATAAAGAAACAGCTGTTTGGGGAAAATGAATGAAATTTCAAGTATTTAAATTTAAATTTGTTTATACATTATGTAAATGAAACTTATTTTATTTAAATATGCTTTTACTTCAAAAATTCAATGTTAATTTTTAGCCATTAGGAAATTTTACATTTAAAATTTTGGTTTATGAGCTCTTAAGTGTGACATTAAAATAACGTGAACAATAAAGCTAAAGAAAAAGCATCTTCCTGCGTCCAAAGCTTAAACAAACGATCGCGCATCGTCATTTCCCCACTGTGGTTCACGAGAATATAGTCCATTGAGTTAAAAGAAGAAAAATCGGTTTTTTTTAGTGGCAAAATAGCTTAGCTACCAAATCCGTTGTCCGATTTGTTCAAAAATGTATACAGTTCTTTCGGCAGTGATCTAAAACAAAGACAGCAAAACGTGCCAGAAGGCTAATTGCACCAATTTTCCTGAAAAGTTTTCTCCGCTCAGAATTCCTTTCATTCAGTAAGTCGAAAAATTTTTTTTTAGAAAAAGTGGTGGCAACTAGCTCCGGCACGCGAGTTCGCCGTTACTTGTCTATTAGATATTTGTTAAATTCGAGCTCAATCAAAACAGCATTTAATCACTTGTGTTGTTATGGGTTCCTTTAAACTGTAGGGAATCGTCGAAGGCTCCAATAGAGACACAAGGAATTTACTTGCATTTATTTATTTCACACGTAACTATTCTATTTAGGTTACACATTACAAACACGACACAGCATAACATAACTTAACTCCGCGTTCTTATTATTCTAGGTTACAGTTAATGTCCTTGTACCGTCTCGGTTGTTGTTAATGTCCTAATACCACATCTCCCTTTCTTTAAAGATCTTTTCATCGCCCTTTCTTCCCTTTCTTTTTTCTCTGCAGGGGATGAACAACTAGTCCACTTCTGGTGGTATACTGATCCTGATACTTTCATGGAGGCATCATAGAATTACCTTTACCATTGTTACAGGATGGATGAAGATTGTGACAGCTTCGTTTGGTTGGACTAGAAAACTCTCTGTGATGAGTATCATCATTAATATTTTTGTTCAACGTAAAGGTCGCAATTCTATTTTAAAATTTTGCCTTAATCGCTAATCAAGAGCTTGAAGCCAGGCGAGAATAAGTTAACTTAGCAATATCTCAAAACAGTCAACTCTATCAAAAATATTGCCAGTACAAAAGTTGTAGAGCCTAAAATTCTGAGTAAAATGAGTACCTACACTTAATATTTTTGTTCAATATTAAGGCCGCAATTTTGAGATATTGTTAAGTTAACTTGGTCTCTCCTGGCTTCAAGCTCTTGATTTGAAACATTTTGAAATAGAATTGCGATCTTAACGTTGAACAAAAATATTAATGGTGGTACTTATTTTATTCAGAATTTTAAGCTCTACAACATTTGCATTGACAATGTTTTTTATAGAGTCAGCTTTTTTGAGATATTGTTAAGGTAATTAAAAAAAACGTGTTTTTCGAAAATAAATATGTACATATTTTCTAACATTCACTCCATTACGAGGAAGAAAACATAGTACGTTCATTTTAGACCTAAACTGAAGGGATTAAAACAATTTACAGTTTCCTCCTAATTAATTCTAAGTTCAATCGCCTGACCACGGGTCTAAAACTTTAAAGTAGAATTGTGACCTTAATGTTCAACAAAAATATTAAGTGTAGGTACTCATTTTACTCAAAATTTTAACCTCTACAACATTTGTACTGACAATATTTTTGACAGAGTTAGCTGTTTTGAGATACTGTTATGGTATGTAAAAAAAGGCTTTTTTTGACTATAAATCTGTACATATTTCCTAACGCTCACCTCTTACGAGGGGGAAAACATAGCATATTCATTCTAGATCTAAACTAAATGAATTAAAACAATTTCCAGCTTTCCCCTAATTAATTCCGAATTCGGCCTTTTTTTCCTCCCCTACCACTGGGCTATAAGATCTGTTTCGCATTCTGTTTCGTCGATATATATTTTTTCCCAGATTTGACTATATACGAACGTGTATAATCTAATCCCTGCTCAGTAGCTCACTTGTCCGTGATCCACACTTCATCTCCAACGTTAAGATTACTGAGGTCTCGTACCCCGTGACTTTGCTTACAGCTGTCTCTTTGCCGTTCTATTCAATTCTCTTCCTTGCTTTGAAGTTCAACCTTGTTTTCAATCCTTGGTTCCAGTTGAGATCTTACAATTGGCATGGTTGTCTTAATACGCCGATCCATGATAAATTCTGCAGGACTGAGGCCATTCTCCAATTGTGATACTCTATATGCCATTAAAGAAAAATAAAGATCTTAAGCTTTTCTGAGTCGCAACTTAATGGTTTTTACTGCATGAAACAATTACTTTTGGGGGTACCTAGAACTTGATTTGATATGGCGAAATACATAAAGCTTTCAGGATTTTGAAAATTCAGATGAGTTAATCGGCTCAAATTGAGACCATTGTCAGATGAGTTTTTTCATTATGAATCCCCCATTAGGAATCTCCTGTCTGACAAAGATTGATTTGCAGAGCAGAATTATTTCCGTAGAAGTTAATTTTTTCAGTTTTGCGATTTCTGGATATCGTGAGAAGTAACCGATCACGATTAAGTACCAGAATACATGAAGCTTAAAAAGACCTACGCTCATAGTTTCCCATGGCCATTCAGGAAATTCGGTAAGGATAAAAGGTTGATGACGATTAGTGGTCTCCTTGATGTGCAATTTTTTATAATTTCTTCAATTTCTCCATTCATTCCAGGCCAATAAGCGGACAATCTTGCTCTTGGATTGATATTTCATATCGATGATTCCAATAGATAAGCAATTTGGTTCTAAATTTTTCATTGATGGCCAGCCGTTAAGGATTAAATTTTATAGCTCTTTGCATGTTGTGTTAGACTTTTGTGATTGTCTTATCTTTTCTAACCTATTACATGAAGCTGGATGAGGAAATTACCACGCGAATATAAGCATCAATTTCTTCCTTCAATTCTTTAACATTTTCTTTAGTTTCCTGAGCTTTCTTAACAAGGTATCAGCCGCATGAAGTTTCTTTCCTGGTATGTGGAATATGGAATAAGAATATCTCATTATCCTCATCTTCAACCTCTGCAACAGTGGAGATAAGTCTTCAAGGATTCTTTGAGAAGATTGGAATTAGAGGTTTATGGTCAGTTACTAATCTAAAGTGAGTTCCATAGTTAGATAATTTGGAAATTTCTCACAACTCCAAGCTAGAGCAAGTGCATGGGCGTAATCTGGCGTGGGCAAGGGGGGAAGGGGGGGGGCATATGCCTCCGCAGTTTTCCAGGTGCAGGGCAAGACTTTGCCCCTCCAGTTTTTTTTGTATTGTTTAATGGCTAAGGTTTAGTTTTGCATTTTAATTTACTCCGCTTCTATTTTTTCCTTTTTTTATTATTTATGTGCTATCTTATGTGCGAACTATTATATAATTCAAAATTACACAGTCTTCACGTTTATAGCAGTAATTTCTATCTTACGTCTTTAAGATCTTCAATGATTCAAATATTTCCCCTGTCTTTTTTTTTTTTTTTTTTTTTTTTTTTTCAGCAAAGCAGAACTTATTTTTCTTTCCCATTATAGAGCCGTTCATATGCACGTGTGCAATAGATCTCTTGATAAACTGTTTTGTGACTTCGAACTTCGACCATTGTCTATCTTCTGGAATAAAATAACCTTTGGATAACATATATACAAACTTCCTGAACATCCCTTTTACATTGACCTCTAATTTCATGGTACCAGTCAAACATTAGACGATGCCTAAAATTCACTAAGTTTCACTATCGGAATTAATCGAGAACAGTAATATAAATCATAGGTTCCATTTATAGAACAATCCTTGTTTTAGTTATGTATTGAGCAGAAAAATTGCAATGATTACAGTGATTGTTAAATTTTTCGCTATTTTTTTTTTTTTTTTTTTTTTTGCTCATTTCCCGGCGAGTGTTTTACATTGGCAAACGGAATTCGGTTTCAAACTTTTAGCATAGTAATTTTTGTGTTCTGACATTCTTGAATTTTACTGCTTTTTAATGTGATTTTCAGTTTTTTTTTCCCGTTTATAGGCAATTTTTCTGCATTAATTAAAAGAATCCGGTTTCAATCTTGCAGGAACATATCTGTTACTGATAAAGCTAAATTTTCTTTAGATACGTTATCTTTATGCAGTTTTCATATTAAGGTCCATCCTAAATATGTTTCCAGTGCTACTGGTCCAGTCGAAAACATTCTCTGTGACCTGTCAATAATTTTACAATCGCATTTGCTTCAATCAACACTTGAAGCAACAGTAGTTGAAAAAAAAATTGTACAAAACCAGGCTTTTGTTTATATTCTTTGCTATTAAAATAATTCCCTATAGGGTTCCAATCGTATAATCTTGAGGACTTTACTCACCAATTTCCACCGCTATAAATTTTAAATCGGATTTTTTTAAACCTTTAACGACTTGAAACATTTTGCTTCAATAAATCTGGGAAAATGTCCTATCGCGGACGCCACAAATGTTAAGCAAATCGCACAAAATGATGTTATTTTAACACCTCAACTTTCTTAAGATAATGCGTGATAATTATTAACTTGAAGTAAGTCGAATTAACGTTATCGGGGTTTGAATCAGGGATCTCATGAACAATAGGCGAGCACGTTAACCTCGAACAAAAGGCGAAGCCAGTTTATAAGCTAGTAGCTCGCTTTATACTTTTCAAGTGAGATGAGATTGCTACACACTCCATTCCCGGTGAGGAAGACCCATTGTTGAAGCCCGTCAAACCATATGCATTCATGAGTGATGATGTCGTGTTACTGTACGCATGTGCTATGCGAGACGTGACAGGCTTTCTGCTGTCATGCGCATACATCATGCGCGGCATGACAGGCTTTGTGTTGTGAGCCTTTCACAGGCCTTGCATGCTTGAGAGGATTTTTTGTTGTTGTTCAGTCAGAGGCAAGGGAATTAATCCTGCCCAGTTAGCATACAGGCTTCTGTTGGTAAGTCAACAGAGCTGCTTGAACTGACTTTTCGGGAATTTTTAGCTCTATCTCAATTATCAAATTATGAATTTTCCTTAGGAGACGATATTTGAGAAATTTCTTTCTAATAAATAATCATTATATTTATATATCCATTATTCTATTGAGTTTATTAAAAATTAATTAAAAATAAAAGGAAGAAAAACTGTCTTGTAGGCAGATTTTATTTATGCGACAGAGTTGATTAGATTAATGAATACTATTTAATTTTGAAATTGTTTCTATAATTACACAGCAAACTTGTCCATATTTAGTAATATTTGCATCTTATTTAAACGTGTCTTTGCTTACATACTTCCCTAAATCCATGGTACGTTCATATATACCCTACCATTCAGATGTATTTGGCCCCCTAGTGGTAGAAAAAAATTATCCATGACTATTTTGAAACTTTACATGGATGATTACAGAATAATTATTGAGATCTTGAAAGACTACGTGTTTGATTCTTAATCAACGACATTGTAAAATATAATGTTAGAGTGCATTATATTGCTAAGGAGTTTTGGAAATTCTTACCAATTTTTGTTTAACAAGTATTATATTACATTCTGTAGATAAATATATTTTTAATAAGTATAAAGTCTTTCTAGTATCAATATACACTCATGTCCAAAATTAAGGTCACAAACTATTCTCTGTGTTACCACGAAATTTGGCACAGAGGTATATTACAACGGAAGAAAGATTATAGCAACATAACAATATGGAAAAAATTTTAATTGTGAATTAAGAAACAGGGTATATCAAAAAGTGTTAAATCATGAATCAGAGTTAAAGCATTTATCTCAGGAAAAGTCAGTCTAATATAGAGGGTGACCACCGTGCACTACTATACAAGCCTCACAACGAACTCTTATACTGTTTATGAGGGTGTCAATAAATGTTTGCGGCAACAAAGCCCATTCTTACAAAAGCCCGGCTTTTAACTCATGGCGAGTCCTGGGAGTGAGGTTATGCTGTGATATGGCTCTTCCTGGACCATCCCAAACATGTTCAATAGGATTCATGCCCGGGGACCACGAAGTCTAATTCATATGGCGAATATCCTCTTCTTCAAGAAAGTCATCAACAATGTGAGCTCTGTATGGCCTCGCATTATCGTCCATAAACATGAAGTCCGGACCTAGAGCACCCCAGAACAACCTCACGTTGGCTTCAGGGACCTCATCCCTAACGATCGGCGTCCAGTCGTGTGTGCCTTTTTCACTGCATAAATAGGAGAAACCTGTTTTTGTGGAGCCGAAGACATCAGTCTTGGACACAACAAAAATGAGGGCGTGTTCTTTTCAGTGATGGGTCTAGATTCACCATGCAGAGTGATTCTCGTCGAATCTTCATCTGGAGAGAACGTGGAGCTCGCTACCATCCCTCATTCGTAAAAGAAATCAACAGATTTGGTTGCAAAGGAATCCTTGTTTGGGGCGGCATAATGTTGAGCAGTCGTGCGCCACTGCACGTCTTCTATGCGGGTACTGTCAACGCACATCGCTTTAGGAATGAGGTCCTTGAAGCCTATGTGAGGCTGTTTCGGGGTACTGTAGGCCCGGACTTCATGTTTATGGACGATAATGCGAAGCCCCATAGAGCTCACATTGTTAATGATTTTCTTGAAGAAGAGGATATTCGCCGTATGAATTGGCCCGCGTGGTCTCCGGACCTCAATCCTATTGAACATGTTTGGGGTGGTCTAGGAAGAGCCATTGCGCAGCGTAAACACCCTTCCCAGGACCCGCCAGGAGTTAAAAGCTAAGCTTTTGGAAGAATGGGCTTTGTTGTCACAAACATTTATTGACACCCTCATAAAACAGTATGAGAGCTCGTTGTGGAGCTTGTACAGCAGTGCACGGTAGTCACACTCCATATTAGGCAGACTTTTCCCGAGATAAATGCTTTATCTCTGATTCATGATTTAACACTTTTTGATATACCCTGTCTCTTAATTCACAATTAAAATCTTTTCCATATTGTAATGTTGCTATATTCTTTCTCCTATTGTAATGCACCTCTGTGACAAATTTCGTGGCAACACAATGAATAGTTCATCAGTTTTCACAGATTTTATGTTTGTGACCTTAATTTTGGACATGAGTGTATTTATTTATTTATTTTTTCGCATCTTCTGCAGTTGGTAAAAATTAAATTCCTAATTTTGTTAATTTAGAACAATGCGCGTAGTCTTTTTCTTCAATAATTTCATTTAAAACATTTGTCTGCAAAGTTTCAAGAGATTTTAAATATTATGTTTCTCATACTAGCAGATGTCCGAACATCTTTTATTGATAGCATACGTACATACATATTTATATAAATCAACAATACTTATAATGCTCAAATATATACAAACACACACCTTACATTAGATTTAAAATTTGAATTTTAACTCCAGTGATGACTACGCTAAAGAAACTTTGCTTCAGAGCCTTTTGTACCGCAACTAGCCGATTTCATACATAAGATTATCGCGGAGCAAACTAAATGTGGATAACCTGGAGCCATCATATTGAATTTATTATATTTTATTATAGCTAATATTACTCACGTGTTGAATCTACTATGCTTTGGGAAGTATTTATATAGGAAGATCGAGAGCGGGTGTTACAAGGTTGTCACTGTCGACCAATTTTTGAAGCGAAAACTTCTTTAGGCGCGTTGAGCTTTTTTTGAGATGGAGAAAAACCACTGATTCGGAGACACTGTTACGTAACCTACATGCTAGCATTTTGGCACATAGACACTAGCGCGCCAAGCGGTGAATGACAGGAACTTTTCCCTCTTCAGCTCAATCGGCAAAAGAAGAACGAAGCTAAAATTCACTTTTTCTCCCGGCGTTCACACAGGAACACACACAAAATTTACATTTTCGTTGCAGTACGCTGTTGTGTTTATTGTTAAAGACAAATACTTGATACTTTCATTATTGAAGTGAAAGCTTCTTTGGGCACGTTTGGCATCTTTTGAGATGGGAAAAACCATTGAACTCGTGATACTGTTATTGTAACCGATACCTCTGTATATAAGTATGTAAGTGCATGTATTGTGCATAGTTCGGTATGAGGAGGGCGGGCAATTAATTGTTATTGATTGCTTAATCAATAACAACAATTTACAGGCAAGCGCGCCGCATGCTTGCCTGTGCGCTATTGGTTCCCGAAATACACGTACAAGAATTAGAAAAAGGAAATCTCATCAAAAACATCTCATGTAAAAATTAGCCAAGTCTCGTGACTCTTGCTAAAATAAAACTACCTTGCTCTAGCAAAATAAAATTATCTTTATTCAACAGTTGTTATTTATGTCAATAGTTGGCGGCAAAAGTGAACTATTCGATCAAATATCGGGTAAGTTTAGCAGAAAAACTCTCTTGTTTTTAAAATTCGTGTTATTTTTTGCGTTATGGTGTATGTCATAGCATCAAACTACAGAGATATTTCTAATAATATGGTAGTGGTTTTAAATATAGCAAAAGCATAAGCGCAATTATTTATCAAGAAATGTTAACATACTTGCAGAATTATTTGACTTGCAGAAATATTTAAATTCACCAAAACAACATTTGGTAAAACAAATTATTATTTTGTTTTTCGTCAGTTAAAATGAATTATACCGTATTCGTGACCTACCTATTTCGTGTAACTAAAAACCGATAACGCTGTATTTTATCGTGCTGATGGTCTGGTCAATGACCAACAGTATTGGCGAGAATTTCGATTACGGAAGATAAAATACGCGGCACAGATGTCAGATACGCACTTGGGTACCTAATTGACACCAAAATGGCGTTACTTTATTTTACAAGGTAACCCGGCTACTGTTGCTTATTTATTAATAAATTGTTCATTTACTTTTATTATTTTTTTTTTTAATTGTACATTTGTTTTGTTCTATAGTTATTAATGAAATTATCGTTTATTTATTGTTGTTTACTTTTTAAAACAATATAAAATAATTTAAAAATATATATTGTAACTGGTATTGGAAAACGGGCTTTCGCCAAGTTGACGTTAAAAAATCGCGCCAAACCTGGTTCGTATATCACATCTGTGCCAAATTCTCGGTTTTTTTATTTTTCGACTTTTTATTCAAATTTTCCGGATTTTTTAAATTTTGCCTTTCATTGTATCCCAAACACTACCTTCATATGAAATTTCAAGATTCTAGGGATACAGGATGTACCTCCGAGTTTTGATGATCGGTGAATCAGTGTCGAAAAGGCGAAAGTTTAAGTTCATATATCTTCTGAAATAAAAAAGATAGAAACGTGAAATTTCAGCATTTAGTTCCATTTCCACATTACTTTAGATATACGAAGTTTCAAGTTTCTGGGAATCACCAACACAAAGATATTGGGGGGTGGGGGGGGTCAAAAGTACCCTGAGTTGCTTCCAGAAAAAGATGCTTACGGCTGTGCTTTGAAGACTTGGCAGGGGCACTGCCGTGTCCCCAGATGCTTTCATTAGTGCTGCTACACAATTCAACGCACGTTTCTGTTAATTCAACATAGATATTATAATTGTGACAGTTCTTGAAATTCATTGTTTTCTTCTTTGATTTAGCTAGCTACATATAATGTATCATACAATTAATTTACTAATGTGAAGTGTTAATACTTATATACTATATATTGTTTAAATAAGAAATATTGTACTACAGTGCTTTTGAGTTTGAATTTGGAAATCTATCATTGCTGATAAATTAATAGAACTGCTGCTCATCATCACGTAAGTAAAGAATTATTTGAATAAATAAATAAATTTATGTAACACGTGGATAAAATGTGTATCCCTATATAGTATATATGTACACGTCAACTGTCTCTGTACCAACTGTTATGGTGCAGGAATGCAGCGCATGCGCGCCTTCTGTCTGCTTTTAATATCCAAACATTGAGCGCTAAATTTAAAACGTTATTATTAGAGAACGACCAAAAATTCGTTTTCGGCCAAAAATGGGAGTTTCGCCAAAAATTCGTTTTAATGATATCATCATACCATATCATATACCCATAAATGACGTCATTACCTACTATGACGTCATAAGAATACTGTCCATTCCGGCCACGTGACATACAAAAAAGTGAAGTGATCAAGAACGGAACTGTTGATGACAATGCGCTTTTATTACAGAGATGACAAAACTTCCAAAAAAAAAAAACAGTTTTCAAATAATCTATACTTTTGGTTTTAGGTTTCCTCAATGATGGAAAAAAATACGATTGTTTCTCACGAAGAACGAAAAACAAAAACACAGATAAATCACTCATTTGATGATGGAAAAGTAAAAGAAGAAAGAAATCGAAAAAACAGAGAAAGATGTAAGCGATACAGAGAAAAGAAAAAGAATGAGGTCGCAGCTCTGCTCATCAGTGGCTTTTCTGATTTCGAGGAGAAAGAAAGAAAGCAAAAAATTAGAGAAAAGACTACGCGATGCAGAGAAAAGAAAAAGAATGAGGTCGCTGCTCTGCTTATCAGTGGCTCTTCTGATTCCGTTGAAAAAAAAAAGAGAAGAAGAAAGAAGAAAAACAGAGAAAAGACTAGGCGATATAGAGAAAATAAAAGGAAAAAGATTGAGATTGAGGTTACTGCTTCGTCTATGGCCACTGTTGATTCTTCTAGTGATTCTTCTGGTACAAAAATGGAACAAGCAAGACAAAAACAAATAAACGCAGAAAAATGTAAGCGGTATAAAGATAACAAAAGAACATCAAATTTACAAACACAAAATATTTCTAATCGTAAGTACGTACCATAACAGATACATAGTTCTCAAATCGCGAGCCCATCAACAAGAGGTGTGCCAAAGGTACTACCAGTCATCCATACTTCGCAAATTGCAGGTCCATCCACCAGACATGTGCCATATGTACTACCAGTCATCCATACTTCACAAATTGCAGGCCCATCCACCAGATATGTGCCATACGTACCGCCAATTCTCCATAGTTCCACAATCGCAGGTCCATTATCAAGAGATGTACCTTATATTCCACCGAGTCATTCTAACAACAGTTCTCCCATTCACAGTATAGAAGATAGAGTACTACAAAGTCATCCCCCCTCTCAAATTGACCCACCCCCACCTAATGTAAATCTTCAAACATACACTGTTTTTCATGAGAATTCCTCTGCGCATCGAGAATTTGAAAAAGATTTTGTTGAAAATGTATTTGGCCTTGCTTGTGACATTTGCGACAGACTGTGGTTTAAAAAAGATTTAAAATATTTACCAAATAAGGATACAACTCCAAATATTGAATTTATAAGAACATTGCTCTCAAATACTGCTATACTGGAAATAAAAATATGTTCAACTTTCTTCACGGCAATTATACAGCAACGCAGTACTCCACTATCTGTTTACAATGTATTCAAATATCCACCAGTTCCTGAATGTCTTAAAGACTTTCCTTTAGACTTGGTAACTGAAAGGCTTGTATCTCCAAGGATTCCATTTATGCAAATTCGTAGGCTTCGGCATGTTCATGGTCAATATGGAATTTATGGGCAGGTCATAAATGTCCCGATCGAAGTAAATACAATGGTGAATCTGTTACCAAGGCAAGTAGATGATGATCATGCTATAACAGTTCATATTAAACGAAAAAGAATTCACAAATCTAGCTACTTGTATGGTATTATCAAGAAACGAAAAATAAAAGTGTGGCTACGATATTTAAAAGATACTCCTCTTTACACTTCCTACGGCGTTACAGTTGACGATCGATTTCTGAACGATAGAAATTTGGAAGTTGAAGATGAAATTGTCTTTGATGAAGATGGTGGCAATGACATTTTAGAACAAATACCAATTGATGAAAGTTTAGTAGCACAGCAGTAAACATTGATGTGGAACGACGATATGTACTTAAGAATCGCTCCCGGCGAAGGTATAGTTTTTTATTTTAAGTCTCCTTTAATTTATTGAAAAAATACAAAAAATATATGTATTTTTCTTGCTATTATTACTTTTTTTTAGGTAGTGTTCCAATCAGTCTGCTATTTGATGAACACGCTGAAGAAGTATCTTTTCCGCAAATATATTTGGGGCAATTTAAACATTTCCGTGAAGGCCTATCGGACACGCCTTTTATGATGGCAACAAGTGAACTTAGGAGATCGGATAGACGAGGGGTAACCTCTCAACACTTGTTATACATGGCTATGAAAATCATGAGGCTTAGAATTAAGCAGTCTCTTTCCATTGCATTCAAGCATGTTGGAAAAGGTACTGAAATTACTAAAGAGCAAATACAATCAGATGATTATATTCATGGCTGTATTGAGAATAATTTGGCATTTCTTCGCTCCATCCCCAATTCAGCATTTTATTGGGCAGAAAGAAAAAGAGATCTTTTTGCCATGATTCGACAATATGGTAAGCCGACTGTTTTCTTTACTATTAATGCTAATGAAATTGGATGGCCTAAGTTCTTGCAATTGTTGCATAATTTGAAACATAATGCGGAAATATCGGCTGCAAAAGCTGCAGATTTTCATTTCATTGAGAAAAGTACTCTTATAAATGAAGATGCAGTAACTTGCGCTATATATTTTAATAAGTTAGTCAATATTCTTTTGAAAATATTGCAATCAAAAAGGTACAGTCCATTCATAAAATACATAATTTTGCATTATTTCAAAAGAATTGAGTTTCTACATAGGGGTAGTCCACATGCGCATATTTTAGCTTGGTTAGATAATGCCCCGGAAGAGGCTCTTGGTAGAGATTACAATAAAGCCATTGATCTCATAGATTTTCTTACATCAGTATCTGATTCAGAAGCTTCTAGTAATATCGGATTACAAACTCACAAGCATACTTTTACCTGCTATAAGGGTATAACATCAAGAAGACAACAAAAATGTAGATTCGAAGCTCCATTCCATGCCAGTTAAGACAACAATGATTTTGACACCTATTAAAGAAACGGAGGATGGTTTCCAACACTACAGAACTAAATATAATGCAATCCGAAAAAATTTGGAAAATTACGAATACAATGATTTTCAATCGTTTTACAGTGAAAATAATATTGCTTCTGATCAGGAATATTTTCATATAACTCGAGCAGGAATTAATAGACCACGAGTATTTCTGAAACGGGAACCTTGCGAAAAATGGCATAATCCTTTTAACCCATTCATACTGAACGTTGTAAAATCCAACACTGATTTTCAATTTATAACTGAAGAATATTCGTGTGCAGCTTATGTTGTAGAATATGTGAATAAGACTAATAGGGGTGTTAGCAATTTGCAAAGAAAAATAATTGAAGTTATGGATGAACATCCTGAGTTCAATATTTTTGAGATTACTAAAAATAATAGTATTAATCTTTTGAACCAGACTGAGATGACGAGTCAAGTAGCTGCATGGTATTTATTGAGAGAGCCAATGTCAAAAAGTTCGACCATAATTGTCTATATACCAACGATATGGCCGGTCGAAAGGCAAAGAATAAAGAAGACCATGAAGGAATTAAGTGAACTGGGTGATGATTCTATAGATATATGGAAAGAAAATTGGTTCGACAAGTATGAGAAGAGACCTGACGATTTAGCGAATATTTCTCTTGCTCAATTTGTTTCGAAATATTACAAAAATAACAAGGGTGAATATGTACAACGAGAAGAACCAAGAGTGATACGATATCGTAATTATGATATAGCTACAGACTACAATGAATACAAGAGAGAAATGGTTACTTTACACCTCCCGTTCCAACACGAAGAAGCAGAAATTCTTGCAGAAATGCGGTATCTTCAGTTGTACGATGAAAATGAAGCACTGATACTAGAGAGAAGAAAAGAGTTCGAATCAAATCTTGACATCCAAAAAACATTAGAAATTTGCTGAGAGTTATGCCGTGAAAATATTCCCGATGACGGAGAGAAAATAAGCGACGTCGTTGGTAGAATTCCTGATGAAAATCCATTTTCTGAATTATATGACAATCCAAACGCTGATCTAAATGATGATTTACGGCTTGCGCTGTTTGATAAGCTTGGAGCTATTGCTAAAAAAAAGAAAATATCTTGTCTTATGAAGAATTTTATGCACTTATGCGCAGAGCAAACGAGGAACAGCGAGAAATTTTGTTTCACATTATGCATCGTTTAATATCAAAGGACAGGCTAATGCAAGAATCATTGCTGATTAATTTGACTGGACCAGCTGGAAGCGGTAAAACGTTTGTTATAAAAGCACTTATAGAGATTTACAATAGATTTTCAGATACCGATGGAATTTTTAACGCATACATTGCTTGTGCTTCAATTGGAAAAGCTGCTACAGCCATAGGTGGCACAACGGTGCATAATGCTTTAAGTATAACACTTTCAAGGCTATTGCCACTTAATATTGAAAAAGCTCATCAGTACAGAGCACTATTTCAGTTCGTTAATGTTATTATCATTGACGAAATAAGCATGGTTTCCGCTGAATTATTACAGCAAATTGACGCACGTTTGAGGCAAATAACTGGCTTGTTTGCAAAAGATTTTGGGGGATTGGATGTAATCCTTATCGGAGATTTTCGCCAATTACCCCCCGTAAAAGCTACGCCAATCTTCAAGCAAACTAAAAAAAGAATTACAGTTGAAACACCTTGAGGAAAATTTCAACAATTTGAACTGAAGACCGTAATGCGACAAGAAAACAGAATTTTTTCTTCAATTTTAACGAAGATCGGAAATGGAACTATTCTAGAAGAAGAAGAGTTGAATATGATAGAATCTAGATTTGTAACTAAAGAACACGCACAATCGGTATGCCCGGAAGGAACTAGACTTATGTTTACAAATGCTGGGGTTAACGAATACAACAGTGCAATTTTGAACACTTGTGGAAATAAAATTGTTTCATTAGCATCGGATGTTTTGGTTGGTTGTCATAATGCCGAGCAACAAAATTTTGTTAGGCAGAAGTTACATAAAATGAAACCAGATGAGACAGGCGGATTACCTTACAAATTAGTTCTAGTTCCTAACCGACCTTATATGATAACTACAAATATTGATGTCGCTGACGGTTTGTCAAATGGCACCGTAGGAACATTAGTTCACATAGAATCGGATGCAAATGATGAAATCATAAGACTTTGGTTGAAATTCCCAAATACTATTGATCAAAAACGTACAACAAAGTCGAGAAATCACATTGCACGCTTGAATATCGACAAAGACGCTGTTCCAATTTCTACTCAAACATCTTCAGTACCACTCAACAACAACAAAACTATAGTGTCGAAAAGAAAACATTTCCCACTTATTTCTGCTTTGGCTATGACGATTCACAAGTCTCAAGGAGGCACTTTTGATGCTATTGTTTATGAATACAATCGTTGTAACAAAAGAGAATTGGTTTATGTTGCATTATCAAGAGTAACAAATATAGAGTATTCGTTTTTGGTTACTCAAGAAGATACAAGGACGAGCTGGAAATTTCATCATGGCAGAGCAGGAAGCGTACTGGTTGATGATTCAAACGCAACAAAAAATCAAAAGAGATCAACGAGTCATCACGATGATTTATCAATGGAATTGAAACGATTGCATGAAAATAGTTTGAAAACCATTACTCAAACGTTCCTTAATTTCGTTTCTAAAAAGAATGCATTATCTTTTTTTTTCATTTAATTGTAAAAGTTTACGTGCGCATATTCAAGATCTAGCAATAGATTCTATCGTTAAAAAAATGAATGTGTTAATTTTAACAGAAACTCACATGGGTGACGAAGGTATAATTGACATTCCTAATTTCAACTTTGTTGCAAGTTTCAAAAGACACGATCACCCAGCAGCAGGAGTAGCTATTTATAAAAGGTTGTCTGATGTAACGGGCATATTTTGCACAAATCATATGGATGTGCATGTGAGATACACCAGTATGTTTAGTATTAATGCTTCTGATATCGGTGATATATGTGTTTGTCGTTGCCACTCTGAAAATGGACAGATAATTGTAATGGTTGCCATTTATATTTCAGCGAATAAATCTTTAAATGCAATACGAGAATTTTTGTACGAATTTTTTTTTATTTATTCTAAAGATGCTTCTGAATTACTTGAAGATAAAATTGGTAAGATATATGAAGATTTGCCAATGATTTTGAGTGGAGATTTCAACATAAATTTTGCGGATGATAAAAATCTACCACTAATTGAATTTTTACATAGTGAATTCCATTTAACGATGACCAATGATCGCAATCTTAGCACAATGATATGTAAAACTACAACTGATGCAGTCTTTATAAGATATTTAAGTAGATTCGAATCACAATTGTTTGTTTCCAATTTTAGTTACCATAAACCTATCGTATCAGTTCTGGAATATAAGGATAATAATGATGATGATAATGATGATGATGGAAGAGTTGTTGAAATTGTGGATGAAAATTCATAAGTTTCATTGATATTCACTTCAAAGAATACCAATTAATTAACTTTCATATTTCATATTTCTTGTTTCTGTAAATTTACGTTTTAAGCAATAGATTGCAATTTTTGTATGTAAAATTATATGCATTATTTTTCATGTATAATGACGCATTAAATGAAAATTGTAATATAATTTTGGTAGTAATAGTTTATAATAATGAATAAAAAAACACTACATTTAAAAGTATTTCCTGCAGAATAAAACATTTCCTGACGATTAAAAAAATACACACGTAATTGTTGAAGTTTTCACTTCTATTGGCACTCCTGGAGTGCCACTGTTTTTTTTTTTTCTACAACTATTTCAAAATAATAATCTTCGTGATAGATTTTTACTAATCATTTAAGTACGTTATCCAGGCTTACAAAATTCGGTTGAGAAAAATATTAAAATTTTCGCCAGTAACAGCCTTGCATTAGTGCACACCTTGAAAAATTCACGTAAACCCATGAAGATGCCAGGTATGCACTTTCTAGACTTGTGTCTTCTTCGCAGAAGATGAACTCGTACAGCAGAAAACAATCCTTGTCTAATGACCTTCATTGCATCACAGCAGTGGCGTAGCTAAGGGGGGGGGGGGCGGCTGCCCGGGCGCCGAGGCCAAAGGGCGCCAAATTGAGATAGTTTTAAACCGAAATTATCCCACATATTTTGACAATAAATAAAAATTGTTAATTTTTTAATTTTTTTTTTTTGTGTGTGTGTGTGTGACTGTGTGCGAATGTTTTCTTTAGTAAGAAATTTTATTATATCCAAATAATGAAGAAGGAAAAAGCTTCTGTAAATGTTTCTAGGGATGGTTTAACACACTTCGTACCTAAGATAATTATGTACCTGAATTGAGGCGAAAAATGATTAAACAAGGGGCGCCAAATTGAGAAGAGCTTTAAACCGAAATTATTTCACACACTTTGATAATAATTAAGAATTGTTGACATTTTCTTTCGTGTGTATGCCCAGTAGCAGAAATAGTGCAGCACGGTAGCGTGCGCTGAAGATTATTTTAAACCTTTCAGATTAATCCAATAACTTTAAAAAATGCTGGGTTTAAAAAATAGCTGAAATCTGCTTTAAGTCTCAAGATTTATGGTATTTGTTGTATCCTTATATTATATTTTCTTTATAAATGGAAGTGTTGCTTACTTTAAGTGTTTCTATTATTTCTTATGATAGTAGGCTTATTGAGTCGCAGATAAATTTTAGTTTGTTGCAGACTGACGTAGAAAATTCTGCTTCTGGGTGTGTATGTGTATGAAAGTTTTGAAGAGATTCAGTGAAGGTGGGGGTAATGGATCCACAATTGTCAATCGATGATGTAGGTATATCGATGATGTAGGTATGTCATAGTATCTAGCTTCCAGTTTATAAATCAAAAGGCCTGTTGCCGACTTGGCGTTACATTCCTGGTATTAAAGAGAACATTGTTCATTTGTATACCAGCTGACCCGCCAATCGATTTTTCCAAACAAGCCGCGTATGATTAAAACCTTTATTCATATTAAAATTTAAAAAATGTATAAAGAATCTTTCAAAATGAACCTTTGGTATGGATCCCCACTGTCTTCGGCAGCGTAGACCAGATCTCCTACGTACGCTTCTGTAACCACTAAAAGCCTACATTCAAATTTATCTCTTTCAAAACGAATTTCCGGCACGGGTTCCTCTTTCTGCGTCTCCGTATAGCAGGCGTGCTGCGCACGCGCCGAAAAATCTGAGGAAAATCGTAAGGTGTGTTGAAAGGGAAAAATTCCGCAGAAATCGGGCTCATGAAACCTCAAATAAAAATGCCCATTGACGGTGGAAGCTAGAACTATAAATTATAAGACAATCGAAAACCAAGTTCAATGAGCAAAATCCAGTTGAAATTGGGTTTATAGAACCCGAGATAGGAATGTGTCCCCTGCACTGGAAGATGGAGCTAAAAACAGCAAGAAAATCGTAAGCTAAGTTGGATGAATCAATTTCCGTTGAAATCTGGCCAATAGAATCCGAGAAAAGAATGCACCGTTAATGTTTGATAATGGTGGTAAAAGAAATCTATATTTTAGAAAACATACTTTTAAATGTAAATAAAGGGGGAAAACCCTCGTAGAGGAACTCTTAACTCATATCACGGGACCCTTGCCACAAAACACATTAATAATCTTCGATTAAATTGATAAAATGCTTTTAAATTGTGTTTTTAGCATTTGGCAACGTTTAATAGTTAAGTTGATTGTCTACATGTCATATAATCTCTGATCCATCGATTTTCGGAAATTAAAAGGGGAGGTCGGCCGGAAAGGAGATCTCTTTTTAGTTCGGTTTTTAATGAATGTTCGTCACTGTATGGTTCTTTCTCCGAACTTCTGAATTGTCGTCGGCAATTTTTTGAAAAAATTAAGAAAAATTACCGACCCAAAAATAAGAAATCTGAGCCCCATGTGCATCAAGATCTGCCTTGAAGTACTCTTACCCAAATTTTCAGACTTACACGTGCGGTAGATATTTCTAGCTGCCTCCGTCATACACACACAAAATTGGTTTTCACGCTGATTTTTTTTTTTTTTTTTTTTTTTTTTTTTAGCATTCCATATGAATATTTTCATGTAATGGGGGCTTCTGTGAAGCAATGCAAAATGGATTTAATTGGAAGAAAAACAAGGAAAGATATTATTTTGTCTTTATTGGAAATTCCATTTTTCGTCGAATTGGCATTGAGAAAAGTCATAAAATGTGGGCGACCTATCCCCAAATTTTCCCTTCTTAAATCGTATAAAAAACAAAGCAGGACTTTTCAGTCTTCCTACTACGGCCAGTACAAATAGCTGTGTTCTGCGCTTTAAAAGTTAAAATATTTCAAATATACTTAAATTCAGCGCATGTGCATTAGAGAAAGCTGCAGCTATATCTATATATGTAAGGAATAACTGAGATATTAATGAGGGGTAAAGAATTTGATTCGGAAACCTCTTTGGCAACCGAACTCGTTTATTTCCTTGCTGCATTTTACGATCATCTTCACGAGTTCGATCGGATGTCCCTCGAGCCATTTCCGTCGATTTCGAGACTTACATGGTCGTTGGCTGCACGCACCTATGGGCAAAATATAATCTTTATCGAGCGCGTCCTTGCTAATATGTTGGAGCTTTTAATATTTTCCAGCAGGGGGCGAAGGTATCAATTTGGAGGAACATTTAGTTTAATGGGTTAATTCGCTCTTGATTGATCGCTCTTGGTCGAGACTCGCACAATTTCCGGGATCTGTGACGTACAAGGCTTTAGCCACAAACGAAGGAGAATTGTCCAAACGTCAGCATTTTCTATCTTAAGTTACTCTCTGATTTTAATGGTGAACGTAAAAAATATTATGCTGGAAACAAAGTTACAAGGTGTGAAACGGATTTTAAAATATAAGATTTAAAGTTAGGAAAACGAATTTAAGAATTTTAATTTATATTTTTGAAATTTAATTTAAATTTTGAATTTTAAAAGGATTTTAATTCTTATCCCTTTCATCTTTATATTTAGTAAATATCCTTCTATATAAATAGGATAATTGTCATGCGACTGCATTCGTATTTATAAACCGATTTGGATGTGATTGGGCATATGTTAAGGATTTATTAAGATCTCGACCAAATTCGTTGGACATCTTGATTGCCATCTTGTTTCAAAATGGCGGCCCCTTAAAGATTTCAAACTAAAAAAATACATATACAAAAAATTATAAATGCAAGTTTATTTCTTGCTTAATCGTTAGGTCTTGATAGAAGAATTCAAGAACATTTTTGGGGGTTTTTTAAGTGAAAACTTCTTTAAGCGCATTGAGCTTTTTTTGAGATGGAGAAAAACCACTGATTTGGAGACACTGTTACGTAACCGACATGCTAGCATTTTGGCACATAGACACTAGCGCGCCAAGCGGTGAATGACAGTAACTTTTCCCTCTTCAGTTCAATCCGCAAAAGAAGAACGAAGCTAAAACTCACTTTTTCTCCCGGCGTTCACACAGGAACACACACAAAATTTACATTTTCGTTGTAGTACGATGTTGTGTTTATTGTTAAAGACAAATACTTGATACACACTCAGAAATGAATACTCAGATTTTACGAAATTTTCTTTGTTTTTGACGAAACGGTTTCCTGGAATATGCTCCGAGCGAGTATTTCGTCAAATTGATGAAATTACTTTCTTCACTTGTTTGACGATATAAATTTCCTCAAAAGTTTCGTCAAAAAAGGGCTGGTGGCGCCATCTATTGAACAGTTTGGAAGCTCCTCTACCAAGGGAAGAAAAAAATCACTTCCCGTTTTCCTCGGCGTGATTTGAACCCGCGGGCTTTGTGGTGGGAGACACTTGCTCTACCGATCAGGCTATTGGGGACTTGTCTGAATGTGCTTTTAGAATGATGTAATGAAAGCTGCCGCGTGATTATATTTTTATAAGATAGATTGTAATTTTATCGGTGCTGAAAGTTTTAGGAAGGCTAATTTATTATTATGTTTTTCTCATGGTCAATGAATAATTACAATATGGCTTGATTAAATCATTTATTAGTGAAATTTTCTTTGCTCGATGAATGGTTAGAATATGGTCTGGTTAATTTGTTGCACACAAATAACGAACTGTGAAGTGCATATTGCGTGAGATTTTATAACTTTGAATAGGTGGATAAGATTTTAACACTTTACTGTTTATAAAAGGGAGAGGGATCAATTATGTTTATTTTTAATCTGATTGAAAACAGAATATACTTCTTAAATAAATTTTAAAAAAAAGATATCCCGGATCTTTGAAATTTTATTGATTAAATTTTCTTTTTGGATGTTTTTGAACACAGGAAATATATACTTTTCGAATTAAAACATAACGAACAACAACATAAGTAATAATAATAATAAGCATTCCTAAAAATTTTAACAGCTAAAAAAATAACTTATGAAGAAACAATAACTACCTATATTTTAGTATTTTCTGAAAAGCACTAAAAAGTGCTGTTTTAAAAATAAATTATTACGGGACTAATACAAACAAGCAAATATCTGCTTGCTAAAATCGCAGGATTTGAGGAGGTACAGCAACGGTTTCCTTAAAATGCATTGAGTCTGACCGTGATTGAGGAAATCTTTCGTCAAATATCTGAGAGTTTACCTTTCCTTAAAAGTCACGTGATGGTGATAGGAAATGATCGTCAAAAACGACGAAATACAGCTTGAGGATTGCTAAATCGTCAAAAGTGAGAATTCTATTTCTGAGAGTGTACTTTCATTATTGAAGTGAAAGCTTCTTTGGGCGCGTTTGGCATTTTTTGACATGGGAAAAACCATTGAACTCGTGATACTGTTATTGTAACCGACACCTCTGTATATAAGTATGTACATGTATTGTGCATAGTTCAGTATGAGGAGGGCGGGCAATTAATTGTTATTGATTGCTTAATCAATAACAACAATTTACAGGCAAGCGCGCCGCATGCTTGCCTGTGCGCTATTGGTTCCCGAAATACACGTACAAGAGATAGAAAAAGGAAATCTCATCAAAAACATCTCATGTAAAAATTAGCCAAGTCCCGTGACTCTTGCTAAAATAAAACTACCTTGCTCTAGCAAAATAAAATTATCTTTATTCAACAGTTGTTATTTATGTCAATAGTTGGCGGCAAAAGTGAACTATTCGATCAAATATCGGGTACGTTTAGCAGAAAAACTCTCTTGTTTTTAAAATTCGTGTTATTTTTGCTTTATGGTGTATGTTATTGTATAATAATGAATAAAAAAACACTACATTTAAAAGTATTTCCTGCACAATAAAACATTTCCTGACGATTAAAAAAACACACGTAATTGTTGAAGTTTTCACTTCTATTGGCACTCCCGGAGTGCCACTGTTTTTTGTTTTTGTTTTTTTTATCTTAAAAAATGGATGAGTAGAGCAATTTGTAATTCTATGGTGGCTGCCATTTTGAAACAGAAGATTTTTTTCCCCCATAATCGGGCATAATTTATGAGTTTTAGCAAATGTGTTTTTTGTAAATATATTTTCATTGTTGCTAATCCCATACGCTTAAACAACAGTCATATCCGTGAACGTACGGCTAAGTTTTTGAAGTTCCCAATCAAATTCAGTACTGATGAATACTAGAAATCTTTTATAATCGGGTTCCACGCATTTTAGTTTCGTGTGTTTGAACTGAATCCTTAAAAACAAGGGAGAGTGAAGCTATCTTTTCCTCCCGGTACAAGCCAAAAAGACTTTTTTTTCGTCTTGAGGAAAAATAATGTGGTTATTTTTTTTATTTAGAGGGGGGAGGAGGGGCGCAAAATTTCTTCCTGCCCCGGGCGCCAAAAGACGTAGCTACGCCACTGCATCACAGTAATTTGAGAAACATGCTTATGAGTTCAGACTACTGTTATAATCTTCGAACTCACTAGATATTTATTGTAGAGAACACATCTGAGATGTCATACAGATTCAGCACCGAACATACCAATCTCTCAATAATCTAAGCTAATTGCAAGTCCTCTGATTCCAAATCTTGTACAGTCTTCGCCTGAACACTTGTAACGACGCCTTTGATTCACTATTGTGATCTCTAGCCATAATTAATGATAAAAATAAGTCAACGAGCTTATTGAACCTTCTGGAAAAGTGTATCACTCTTGGTTATAAGTTAAATAAAGGAACTATTTCAATTTGATGTGTTACTACTTATTCGTTGTAATACACTTTAAAAATAAACTTTCTCGATGATATATTATGTTAAATTTAGTAAACTCATATTCTACATTACGGTTTCACTCTCGGTGGTAAACAGGATGTTATTTAACATAATAATAAAATGCATCGATACTATAAAAAAGAACTCAATTTAATTCAGTCATAAATATAACAACCTCTCTAGACCGCGAAATAAACAAACTCTGATCTTTCTACGATGTTACAAACGATAAATAATAAATTCTTTGTTGCCAAACTACACAACTAAAACAAAATTATGAATAATATTACATAATTTATAATTGCGTGAAAGCGCGTCCTTGAACACTACTTTTAATTCAATTCTTTAAAAAAAATTCTATTTATGTAAGTTTCTACTACATATCACAAGCAAGCTTTAAAGAAACAATTCAATTAAACGGCGACAAAAGTCATCAAGCTACGAGATGAAAATATGATGTAGGACAATGTTATTAAGAGTAGATGAGAGAATGGCTAGTTTCTTGTGATCTCTAGCCATAATTAATGATAAAAATAAGTCAACGAGTTTATTTGACCTTCTAGGAAAAGAGTATCCTGCTTAGTTGTAAGTTAAACAAAGGAACTATTTCAATTTGATGTGTTACTACTACTAATTCAATTATTTTTTTTTTAAAGTTATCTTTATGCAAGTTTCTACTATAGCTTAAAAAAATAATTCAATTATACCGCACGGCGGCGACAAAAGTCATCGAATTACGAGATGAAAATATGATGTAGGACAAGGTTATCAAGAGTAGATGAAAGAATGACTAGTCGCTTCTGATCTCTGGCCATAATTAATGATAAAAATAAGTCAACTAATTTATTTGACCTTCTGGGAAAAGAGTATCCTACTGGGTTGTAAGTTAAACAAAGGAACTGTTTCAATTTTATGTGTTACTATTATTAATTCAATTCTTTTTAAAAAGTTCTATTTATACAAGTCTCTACTACATATCACAAGCAAGCTTTAAAGAAACAATTCAATTAGACGACACGGTGGCGACAAAAATGTCTACATCATCGAGTTACGAGATGAAAATATGATGTAATAAAAAGTTATTAAGAGTAGATGAAAGAATCGTCTGCCTCGGTACATCTGCATTCGATATGAGCAGTAGGTGTTACAACACGTCATTTTGGCGTTACTATCACGTCATTGAGTTACGAGATGAAATTGGGGCCAAATTAAAGAATAAATGTGGTATGTATTATAAAGATATGTTGGTCTGCTGGGAATCCCCAGCAGACTAAAATTTATGACAGAATCATTATTTAACGTTATTGTTAATAAACTTTTCCTACATCATTAATTCATTTTGAAAGTAGGTAACGTTTAATATATAGCACAATGTAATGTAAAATATTAGGTTTATTCGCTTCCAATTGTATCGAGGCTAACGAAAAAAACAGGCTAGCGCGGTGCATCCCACGTATCTTTTTTTACAGACCGCTAAAGTGACGTGACGCTGTTTTCGCACACCTTCATTGGTGCATTCGAGCATCACGTGACTCCAGCGGTCTGTAAAAAAAAAGATACGTGGAATGCACCACGGTAGCCTGTCTTTCTCGTTAGCTTCGAATTGTATTATATGGCGTCATTTTATATCATAAATTTTAATCTGCCGGGTGTAACTAGAATATGCTCAGGCAGACCAAAATATTTTTAAATACCATATTTAACTTTAAAGTTGGCACCAATTTCACCTCGTAACTCGATGACGTGATATTACTGCCAAAATGATGAGTTGGCGCATCCAGTTGCTCGTATCGTACCAAGATATGCTGAGGAATAGACTAGTCCTTCTTTCATCCACTCTGAATAATATTGTCCTACATCATGACTTTATCTTGTAACTCGATGACGCAGTCATTTTTGTCGCCGCCGTTCACTGTACATTAAAATTTGGTGACTCCCAACTCTAAATATATATTTTACTCAACAATAGCAAAGCAAGTATGCTAGTTTAAACATAAGTTGTATTAAAGTATTTATTTTTCAAATGTCCAAACGCTTTTTTCCTAGCTCAAACAGAAGTTTCATAAAGTGCTTTTACTAAGACAAACTTCCTACTAGAATAAACTTTACAAATTTTAATTACAGTTTAAATGACTAAATATTATTCAGCTGACAGTTAATAAACAAGTAAATTATCACCAAAGCTGTCGTAGAACTCACTAACTAGCTTGATCTCAAATCCAACTTCCTACACGCTACCTTGCACAAAGTATTGTAGAATCAACCGAAACGTCTACTTAAATTTGAATTCGTAGGGTAATACGTACACTATTGCCTCGTTGCCGAGTTTGCATTCCTACATAGAAAATTAGATGTATTCATAGAAAAGAATTAGTCTAACTCAGTGTTTCTCAATCTTTTTTGGTTGACGGCCCACTAAAAATATCTGGAATTATTTGCAGCACACCAGAATATAAAAAATGTAAAAGTTGTACGATACAAAATTATATATATATATATTTATTTAGAAAATTTATTCAGTGAGACGGATAAGCCTGTTTTCCTGAACAAATTAAATCAAAACGAGGTTTCAAAGTCACCAGACAAGTTTGCATTTCATCGTCAACTTTTAAGCCTTTCTCGTTTTTTGGACTTGATTTCTGTCAGTGATGAAAATCCATATTCACAGAACCACGAAGATGCAAAAAGCAGAAGAATTTTAATAGCTTTCAAGCTAAATGCGACAAGTTTTTTACAGGAAACCAAAACTCATCCAAATTTTTCTCGAAGAATGTTGAATTGTAAAACTTATCGTTTCTCAAATCAATGAGCTGTTCTTTTTCTGTTGTTGTCAAATTTTGTGTCTTGCAAATTACAAATGGGTTCATTAACCATTCATATAACTGAAAGCGAAGGAAAGTAGCTTTTAAGTGAGGTTTAATGTTTGTCAATGGTGCTTACAATTTCTCCTGCAGTTTTTTTTTTTTTTTTTTTTTTTTTTTTTTTCGGCTGATAGTCATTGACAACCGGAAATCAGTTAAAATTTTTATTTGATATTTCAGATTTCCGCGGTGTTAATTTTCCTTCAAATGACTTCAGTTTTAATGCTGATGTGACGATATTCTCGGATAGACCATGAAGATTTAAATTCAAAGAGTTCAACTTTTCAAACAAGTCCGAGAGAAATTGAACTGCAAGCCACCAAATCTCGTCATGAAAATTCAGAAGATGTTTTTTCGACGTCCGAGAAAAAAAAATCCCCTCTGCTTTTAGGTGTATGAATCCAAATTTTTCTCGAATTTCAAAACCTTTCCCTTCGAAATCCAACGCACTTCGGTGTGATATAAAAGAGTTTTGTTGTCGAAATCCATTGCGTCGCACAGCTGAGAGAAAATTCGAGATTTAAGAGGTCGACTATTGATGAAATTTGATCAAGTGGATGAGTTGATTCACAACATTCAACATATCTGAAGTTAAAGATTTGGAACGAGAGATTCTCTGTGAATCGTGCAGTGGACGCTTATACTAGGATTTTCTTGGCGATCAAATGTGCAATAAATCCTTTTTTGTTCACCAACATTCATGGATATCCGTCTGTGCAAACACCAATGCAGTTTTTCCACAGCAAACCAAAGCTTGAAATATTTTCTTTTAATACCTCAAATATGTCTTCTCATGTCGTCGTGCTCATCAAATCTTTGCAGAAAAGATACTCATTACCATCTTTACCAAACCGAATGAAAGCAAGGAGCTGTGTTTTTCTACTAATATCTGTCAATTCATCAAGAAGTGACCAGAATTCACTGTCGTATGATTCGAAATGCTCGACAATTTGTTTGTTTTTTTTAAGTCTGAAGATAAATTTTCGATTTTGCGTGACATTGTGTCATTGGATAAGGGTACTTGCTTGACCTTCTGTGTTGCTTCCTTTCCCAGCATTGTTTCAACAATGATAGCTAATGTTCGTGAATAATGAACATCGATGCATGATAAATGATGATGCATCGGTGTCTGCTTTTTTGCGTTTTGCTGTTAATTGTTCAACCTTGTAGCTGACAATCGATCCTTTTTCTGGCTCCTTTCTAACTCCTGAACACAGTTCAGTTTGCGCTACTTAACCACTCCAAACGATTCAGATTTTGAGCTCAAAATTTAAGTTTAAGTCTAAGCTTTTGAAAGCATGTAATGAGATACAAAAAATAACGGTAAAAAATAGTTGTTGGTTACTCCAAAGTCTAAAGCGCCCTCTATCGGCATTTTTTGAACTGTATCTTTAAAATTTATTATCAAGAAAATACTGACATAAAGAATAGTTTTAGTGAAAACCGCAAACGAATCGACCAATTTTTCCGTTTTTTATAATCATTTGAAATTTTGGTGCCTAAACTTTAAAGGCGCCTATATCCTTCAGAAGACGTTTGGGACCCTTGGTTTCCTATTCACTATTACTCGTCTTGATGTGTTCTATCACCCCCTAGCGTATGTACCATGAGTTTAGAAACACCCTGTATATACAATGTATGATAAACAAATATATTATATTGCATAAAAAGAACTTTTTTTTTGTATAATAAAGAAACATAAATCTATATTTATAAAATATTATACAGGGTGATTAATAAATATCGAAACAATAGGCTATCTCCTTAAATATTGCCCCTAGGCACATACTTCCAATTGCAAAATTTCATAAAAAAAGGTGCAAATTTTGATGTGATAAGTTTCAACTCCATGGGGGGGTCTATATGAGGAAATACAAAAATTAAATTTTTATACGACCCCCGTAGAGTAAAATTCCCAATTAGGAAATTTTTCCTTATCCATTCCTGAATTAAACAAAAAAAAATTCATCCCAATATCTTCAAAATTCGCAGAGATATCAAAATCCAAAATTCGTGACTTACACCATTTATCCATACCTCTCAGCGACGAATTTTTGACTCATTTTGAATGTAAGATAGGGATCATCCACAAATTGTACATTATTAAATGTCGATATAAGACAGTGCCTCTCCTTTGGACATAAAATAGGCAGCGTATAGATTTTACGTTAAACATGTTTTCAAACTATGCTGGTGGTCTGCACTAGAGATCTGCACCGGTCGAAATATCTAAGTCCGGTCCCGAACCGACCCATAGGAAAAAAAGTTCGTCCCTGCCTGGGAAAAAGTTCAAGCCATAGCCTGCCCAGGCATGACGGAATTTCTACATAGTTTTTTTAACTCAATATGGTTAAAAGTTGTTTCGTATGGAGGAGTTCTGACCAAAAATACTTATTCTACCTTTTCTTTTTTCCTGTTTATATTATAATTATTATTTTTAAAAAGTGCCAAAAGCTGTGATTGTTTGTTTTATTAATGAATTTCTATTTATGTGTAAATGATTCACTTCTCCTTTAATATTGCTAATCCATATTCCATGTGGGACACAATGAAAAAGATGGAATCACATAGGAAAGAAAAAAAAAAGCATTACAGACAAGTTCCCTTCTTAGGAGTTGTAAATGTAGTCTATTTTTTCTCAGGTATTATTATATTCATTTTCTATGGATCAAGAGATATTTCCGTTTAAAAGAGGATTCCGTCATAGGCAGATTTTTTTCACTAGTTTTACTGTATTTTAACTTTTGTGCCTTAAAATCTACTATCCTTTAAGAATGTGAATTTTAAAGTTTTATTGTAAAATAACGGTCATTTAAAAATAAATGCATTTGCTGTAAAAGTTTTTGGACTGAGCCAAATTTTAGTTCCTTTTGTACGGATCAGGTCAGTCAGAGATAATGATTTTAATACGGGTTGTCTCGAGACCGGGACTGAAAATTTCGCACAGGGGAGACCTAGGAATAAGGAAGCCAATCCCGGTTCGGTATAACCAGTGGCCGAGAGGTTCTGCTCTCAAAACTGGTAGACGGGAGGTTCTGGGTTCGAACCCAATCATGCCCTTCGGCCCAATCGTTCGGAGTTTTCAGTGGTTTTCTTTGAACCTTGGATATCCTTGCGTAAATACGGGTTAGATTCCCTTAGAAAGACCTCCACGGAAGGTACTCTCCCCCTTCGGCCCATATCATTAATGTAGATAATTGGCCGTCATAAATCACACCAATGCCCGGTTCGGTATAAAAAATTAGGCCCGGCCTGGCTGAGTCTTCAGAAAAAAGTCGCCAATCCCGGATCTGGCCCGGCCCCAGAATGCAGACTTTTTTAACGGCCTCGCCGGGACGATAAAAAGCCGGAATTTGTGAGGGCTAAAATTATGAAAAACTCTTAATCGCCATGTTAGAAAAAACATTGTTTCAAATTACACATTTAACATTTATTTATGGACATATGGAGTAAAAAGGAGGTGGAAACGGCAAAAGTTAAACTGAATCGGAAGTTTAAGCTACAGAAAGGAGTTACATTTTCACGTGCAATTTTTTAAAATGCATTTAAACATATTATTAGGAGCCAATCAATGTTTAAAACTTTAAATGCGTTTTTCTGCATGATGTTTTTATTTTCTTTTTTACCCTTTTTTGTCTTTAAATTATTATAAGTCAAGAATCATAAATAAAAAAGGTGTAAACTTGGAACATGCATTTCTTGATTATTTTACATTAATCTTGTTTCGGCAAATTTGAAAAAAAAATTTACTTTTGAAAATATGATTTTTTAAAAAATAAGTTACATAACTTTTTAAATAAATATTTTTAATATTTTTAAAATTAATATTTAAAAAAATCTTGAAACAAAACTAAAATTTTACTTTCCTCTTTAATTAAATGAAAAAAATTTGAAATCCGATAAATAATGTTTCGAGTTAAAGATTTTAAATTAAACCCGCTTAAAAAAATACCAATCATTTAATTTTTTTAAAAACTTTATGAGAAATATTAGGATATGATTTTGTTTGCAAATTATATGGTTAACCATCACAAAAAAAGGAAAAAAATCATAATTCTAACTCAATAAATATATTTTTTACATGTTTCCTAGAACTCTAAAGTAACATTGTTTCTTGGATTGCACGCATTTCAATTTGTGTCTAATCCCTTAAAACCGGATGAATTATTTAAACGGTCATTACTCTCCGAGTTTTTCAGATATGAAGATGCAGTTTTTTGTGTTTAATTCAGGAATGGATGAGGAAAGTTTTCCTGATTGGAACTTTTACACTACGGGGGCCGTATAAAAATTTAATTTTCGTATTTTTTCAAGTAGACCCCCCCACGGAGTTGCAACTTACGTCACTAAACTTTACACCTTTATTTATGAAACTTTGCAATTGGAAGTATAGGTGTAGGGGCAATATTTAAGGAAGTAGCCTATTGTTTCGATATTTATGAATCACCCTGTATAAAAGTTAACAGGAAATTTTCACTTAAAATTTCAATTACATCCAGTGGCAAATAATTACATATTGTATTTAATAATTATTGTTTGTAAAGTTTTAATGAAATAAAAATATTATAATAATTTATATTAATTATATTCTACATGTATATTTTCATACATTTCTGAAAAAAATGAATTAAAACTTGTGTCATAAAGTTGCCCCTTTAGATTTGAGAACAGGCTTATTCTCTCGAAAGTTATATCCATGCCAAAAGTTTCATATTTTCAGTATTGTCAGTATATTCATATGTTAAGTTTCATGTTTTCCGACTTATGCAGGGGCCCCATGAGAGTAATCAGGATTTTCATTAAAAGGTGTCAAATGATATAAATTAGCCAAAAGTGACCAAAATTCATATATTTTAAACATTTAGGAAGGGAGTGTGGTCCCCATTCCTCCCCCCTTCTGCTTCCAGTACACGCCCCCCCCCCCACACACACACACGCCCATGCAAAAAACAAACTAATCATTAGAAAACTAATGATTAAAATTTATTAGTATGCCATTGTTTTCAAAAGAAATTCTTCATTAAGGCTGTTCTTAACTGTTGTGCTCAACAGGCGCAAAACGTTTTGACACATTTACAAATTTATTTTTTAACGGAAAGATATAAAATTGGAAAGCCTGACCATGGAAGCAATTTGGAATTGAACTGTGTTTTCCATTTTTTATCAATACCAATCTTTACCTATTGAGTTAGAAGCGATTTTGATCACGTGACAAACACGTTTTTGGACCGCTTTTGAGTGTTATTTCTCCTTTCACGCGGAAATTCGGTTCAAAACGTAATTTAATTGACACTATTTTCTAAAAAATGTATTGCGTTTCCAAAAAAAAAAAAAAAAAAAAAACCCAGCTTGATCACATAGTTTCTGAACAACAATACCAGTTAGTTTCATGCATTTTCGAACAAAAATAAATTAAAACTTATGTCAGAAAGTTGCCCTTTCGGATTTGAGAACACTTTTAACGTTTTCCTCGTCATGTGGCATGTTAAAACCATTTTTGGAGAATTCTCTTTTAGACATCTTATAACATACAAAGTAAAAGTTTGCAAAAAAATACTTGTCTCAACCAATTTATCATTTTTTCTACTATTACCCTTTAAAACCCAACCCGCACGATCGTGCGGGTTAGACATTCATTTAAATGTTTGATTCAGAGTCGTATCTAATAAAAACTCGAATCGAACGATAGTTTTGATTTGCAGATAGAGTAAAGTATCATTTTTTATCAACAGGTAGCGATTGCACTCTATGTTTTACTTTCTACAGGCATTACTAACTTTGTTTACAAATACATCGGGTCTTTAAGGGTTATTCCTACTAGTATTTTTTCTTAAGGCTGTTCTCAAATCCAAAAGGACAACTTTATGACATAAGTTTTAACTTATTTTTGTTCGGAAATGCATGAAACGAGCAGATGTTGTTCCTCAGAAACTATGTAATCAAGCTGTTTTTTCCGTTTTTTTTTTTTTTTTTTTTTTCTCAAACGCAATAGATCTTTCAGAAAATAGTGTCAAAGTGGGCCAGTGGGCATTTTGAACTGGATTTCCGCGCGAAAGAATAATAATCACCCAAGAAAGGGTGAAAAGCGTGTTTGTCACGTGATCAAAATCGCTTATAATTCAATAATTAATTTATTTATCAGGAAATCGAAAACACAGTTCGATTCTAAATCGCTTCCATAGTCAGACCTTCCAATTTTATATCTTTCCTTTAAAAAATGAATCTGTAAATGTGTCAAAACGTTTTGCGCTTGTCTTGACCGCATCTTTTGTGATACCCCGTACGTAGATGTGAGCAGTACCGGGTACAAAATTTATGCATACATATATGTATGAAGTTTAGTACTAGCCACTTCCACATTATTCACAAGAAAATTCTATAGGTAGATAGAAGCCCCCCCCCCCCCCACACCACCACCACCACTAGAATGATGCTTGCCCAGGGGTCCTCTATACTCTCAGTCGGGCCCAGCAAATTTTATCGGTTTCGTTTAATTTTTTATGTCGTCCCGGATTGTTTAAAAAATTGTCCTAATTCTGCTTTTATGGCCTATTGGAGAGTTCAGGGGCGCGCCAGAAGTATCCGGCTCCTGTGTGCAGAGCTTCAATTGGCGCCCCATATTCTTAAACACCCCCCCCCCCTTATATAATTTTTTTTCAGTGATTATAAATGCATAGCTGCCAAGCCAACGTTCCGGTGGTTTTCTCCAGATCAAATAAAATAATTTAAACCAGAAAATTTATTTAATGAAATGTATCTTGTTTCTACAAGGTTATTTTTTATTTCACTTATTAAATTAAATTTTTGGTTTAAAATATTGTTATTTGACTTTAAAAATAAGGAATGTTGGCAGCTATACAAATAACGGACATCCCTAAAAAGGGAGTGCTTCAGCTGTTTGCTCCCCCTCCCACAAATGGCGTACCTCCTACATAAATCAGCTTCTTTTACCTCTATTACTCCCGGAATTTTTAAGGTCTGATCTTTATTTATATTTATACTTAAAACAGTTCAAATAAACTTTAATTTGGAAATATAGCTGTGTTGAATTAATGGTAGCACTATGACACAAAGAAAGGAGTGCTCGTAATACGGTAAATACACATAAAAGTAGAAAGTATTTTCTCAAATTAATGGTGTCCGTATTACATCGGAGCTTGTTATAGTACTTTTATTTATTTTAAAATAATGTAACATCAATTAAGATGCGCCTTAAACAATTACCCACACGTAGATTATAATCAGGGGGGCATTTGAAAATGTTCCAGTCCCGGAACATTTGATTTTATATTAGCAAATACGGAACCCCTATGCCGGCTATATAACAATTGTTATGAAAAATGCATATTTATTTTGACGTTTACATTGCTAAGAAGCTAAGCGTATCTTTACCTTGTCACACTCTTAACCCTTCCTTCTCTGTCGATTTTTTTATTTTTTGAATTCCCAATTTTCGTGCAATGAATCCAAGTTCTAAATTAAAAATACTAATAAAACAAAGTTTTGCTCTGTCTGTGCGCGATGGCTAGCAGAATCTACGGCACGTACGAGGCTCAAAATGTTTGTGACGATAGTCGAAAGCCTGTCCTGGTGCACCCAGTGATGTAAAATAACCACTTTGGGTATTTTTCTAGGTATTTATTTTTCAGTTAAATATAGCTGTGAAAAAATTTATAATGGATTGCTGAAAAAGAATGAAAATTTAGAACTTTAGACTTCCTACAACTCTTAAATTTTAAAGAACCTCAACATTTTACATTGAAATATTGAATTTAAATGTCGTTTTTTTTTATTATAATGAAGAATGTAAAAAAAATAATGTATTAATTCAGAAGAATTTTATTTAAAAAAACAATTTTAATTAAATTTGTGTAACAGGTGCACTTAATATATGTGCAATACTGATTCAGCTAATGTATATTAGTACGACATAGGTCACTTCAAGCACTACCACGGTAATACTATATTACGATAGCAGTTCTCCATTAAAGGGGACACATTCTCTAATTTTTCCTCAGAAGACTTTTCTTTCCCCGATACTCTTTTTCTCTGCAAATAACTACATCACTCTAAGATGAGTGCTCTCTAATTTCATATGATGGCCAATTTCATGAATAAATATCATTTGTATCTGATGGTTTTAAGGTGTAGCCGGTCAAATGAAATAATGACACCATGCATTTTACTCACCAAATTTTTCCTGAAAACAATTAAATAAACATTCGATAGGAAATTATGTATTCTTTCAAGTTATATAAAAAAAATCTTAAGGCTCATCTTCATACTTCTAAAATTGTACCGAACTCTGAAACTTTCAATACAAACGCAATAATTTTTACATCATATTTGGCTTTGTCATTAAATTTTACTTAAGAAAACTAAACAGAAAGGCATTTAGTCAAGTAGTTTAGGAATTGTGGAGATTTAAAATTTGAATCTTTAAAACAATATGTCACATGAAAAAAATAATTTTCTCCCCCACGAGGGGAATGCTGGGGTAAAGTCCTGCATCGGGTCGGGTTACCCGCTTTTACCCGAACCCGACCCGACTAGCACTCGGCGCTATATTTTCGCATTGCGGGTCGGGTCGGGTTGACTTTAACTATTTTTGTTGCGGTTCGAGTTGGCTTTCATTGTTTCGGGTTCGGGTTGGCTTTTTGACTCTTTCGGGTCGGGTTTGGGTTGACCCGATTGTTTAAAAGAATGTGGAAAATATTTTTTCACGTTAAAAGCCTATATAAAAACGCAGATCAAAGTTTCACAAAAGCAAAATGCGTGCCTGTCTGTTTTGTCTTTAGTCGTCCTGTCACGAGTCTTCGAAATATCAAATTGCATTATATTTTTATCGTATTTTAAAAATACAATACGCAGCAAAACGCTAAATAGTTCTTCCTGTCTATCACACAATAGTTGTCAAAGTTAGAAGTATCAAGACTTATAGAACATTAGCAAACACAATCTGTTTTGCAATGATTAAAAATGAATTTAACATTTGGAGATACAATAAATTTATTAATTTCTAACTACAATCTTACAAAATATAGTTGTTAAATGAACAACAAGACTTTGCAAATAACTCGGAATTATTTTATTAAATATTTTTCAATAATTGCCTTCAATAATTGAATTCAATCGGAATGAAAAACGCTGACTATTTATCATTGTGATCAGTCTTACCTAAAACAAAGGCCTTGTACCAAGTTTAATATTGCCATTGTGCCAAGTACGCTTTGAAAGGAGGTTACAAAGTTGCATGGTCATTTTGGTCTGTGCCACGTTTTTTCAGATATGTTTTTAATTAATATCTCAGCTAATTACCGACAATTCTTTTGGAAAATCATTATCGAGAGTCCTTGGATGATTTCGAGTCGATAGGTACCTCGAACTCTCCTTAACTCCCCTGCTGAGCGCCAGCAAGATAAAGTTTATGTATAAAGGAAAACTGCGATTTTCTGAAAAATTGTATGACCTAGGATAATCTCTATAGTTTTCCTGAAGAGGTTTAAATAAATTCCTATTACTTCTAATTTTTTCGTAATTTCATTTTCAGTACATTTGGAAAAAGTAGGAGAGACATAATTTTGCCATACATTTTCGACGAATTTCTGAAAATATAATTGTATCTATTATAGTTTATATTTTTTAGTTCTGCGTTACGAGGTTTTTCGAACGGGACGAGGCACTATTTTGTCTTAAATAGGTACCTGTTCACTGCGTGAAAATGGGGGGAAAGCTGCTAATTGTTGAGATTTGTTATGTAAATGTTTTTCTTAAATTTTGGAAAATTGTATGGAGTAGTAATGAACAAATTAAAACTTTAAAATAACCTCTACTGATAAAAAAAAAAAAAAATGAGTTAAGAGGAGAAGAGTGTGTGCTTAGTAATATCCAGGCCAAAATCTTTAAAACAATATGTCACATTATAAAATTAATTTTCTCCCCCATGAGGGGAATGCTGGGGTAAAGTCCTGCATCGGGTCGGGTTACCCGCTTTTACTCGAACCCGACCCGACTAGCACTCGGCGCTATATTTTCGCATTGCAAGTCGGGTCGGATTGACTTTAATTATTTTTGTTGCGGGTCGAGTTGGCTTTCATTGTTTCGGGTTCGCTTTTTGACTCTTTCAGGGTCGGGTTCGAGTTGACTCCGACGCGACTCTGTACGCGAGTGAAACTAGCGCTTGATCTATTATAATTTGTTCGAAGCAAATCTATAAAATATTCAATTAAAATTTCAATAAAACGTAATTCATTTTGAGGTTGTTCTCAAAAACATGTTTCCCAACTGTAAATGACATGAAACTTTCATACATGCTCATGGGCTCATTTTTATGCGTAAAAGCATACAATGTTAGGCATGGCTATTAAATTGGGTTGGAATCGAATGGCGTTTTTCATTTCTTTTTTTTTTAATGCATTGTAATTTTGAGCTCCATCCTATTTTATTTATTTATTGTTTTTGTTATAATGTAGCCGATTGCTGCGATTGATTTGTGCTTTTTTCGGCAATTAACTTTTACATGGGAACCGTGCATAACCTGGGGGCTTATGCTGCTGTACCATTGTGCCATTTAATATATACTACTCGTTTTTATGTCGTCAGTATGTGTATCACTACCAATACTACAGTAAGATAGAAGTGTTATATATTTTCAATTATTTGAATAATGGAGCCTTCCATGTTTGCCCCCAGCTGTAGTGCGCCCTGTTTTCTGAAAAGCTGGACAGGTCTGATCTAGAGCAGGGATTATTCAAAAGGGGCAATCGCGGTCACCCTTCCGATTTTTTTTATGCTCTAGCGCTTTTTGAAAATTTATTTTAGGCGCCTTACGACCGTGACCTTTCGACACCATGGTGCCTTTCGGTTTGAGACCCCCCCCCCCCCTACCCTAAAGCTACGCCGTTGACGAGCATCTGCAAATTTCATATATCTTAAAAGTAAAAATGAACTCATAAATGTGTCATCATAAATGACACATTTCGATTTTAAATACCGCTTTAATAAATTTTAATTGGATAAAAGATTTTCAAATTTTCCAGCTTCGCCTAAACTATTTGGCGCCTTTACTATTATGGCGCCTGTGTGCGGTGCACACTTTGCACACTGGGTCGGCGCGCCCCTGGGAGAGTTCAGTGCTTTGGCGAAGCCCCGTTCGCTGACCGCCAAAGAAAAAAAGGCAGCAAGACGCGAATGCGCCATATCTGTTCCAGCAATTTTCACACCCCACCCCTCTTGACCTTTGGGGAGGAAAGGGTAATTAAAGCGGGCTCCGTATACTTTTGCCGTAAAAAGATAGCCTTAATCCGTTGGGCTGGGACAAGGAAGCAACGGCGCGCTGGAAACGCTAATACAGGGAAAGGAGTAACAAAGAAGACAGCACATGATAAATAGAAAATGTCGTATCGTTGATACGATACCATGCAATTTTAATTATTTGTCAAAATTTCTCGCGGCACAGGTTCAGAAACACTTTCCTAACTTGATAGTTTTTGGATAGTTGACTGATCTAATTGAAAGTTAAGATTTAGTGATTGTTAGAATAATATATTTAGACTAACTAATACTTATCTAAAATTCATTCATTACACTTGAAAGTTGCAACCTTCACTACATTTAGCAAATTATCATCGTTACCTTAAGAACTTCGTACATCTGTTATCAAAAACTGGGGAAATTTTCCAGTTTTATTATCGACGTGTAAAATTTTCGTAGAGTACCTTTAAAACTTCACAACTTCCACTTATGACTAGTAAAGATTTCGCAACATTCAAACCTTGCATACTTATCAAGAAATGGTAGAATCAAAGACTTTTAAGATACATAAACCGGCAATTCCCATTCAAAAACGTGCGAAATCATGGCAGCCATCTGAAGTAAATTGAAACACCTGAGCCGCGAGGTTTGTACGTCAGCTGTGGTTATTTACCATTAAGTGCTATGGCTAGAATGAGCTTTAAAAATTAATTTTTATTAATATATATGAAGTTTATGGCATCTTTTTTACATGAACCTATTTTTTATATCTAAATATGCGTTATAAATATTGAATTTTCAGAAATAAAGTTAAATAAGGCGATTTATTAATAATTTTATGGATGGTTATGTTTGAAAAAGAGTATCTAATTTTAACATGCTTATAAACCGAAATAAAGGCGAAATTTATATGGAAACAGATTGTTAAAGATTATAATTTCACCTTTTTTAAAGTTTGACTTACAAAAGTAACTGGTAGGGAAGTTTACTATCTACGTTTTTAAAACTAATTTTTATGGAAAAAGGTAATTAAAAAAATGAATGTTAATGAAAGTAACACTATATTTTCATCCTTGGAGGATGTTTATTGAAATACTTACTTGCTATACGAAAAAAACAAAAATATTGATGAATAATAAGATTTTTTAAAAAAAATAATAATAATAAAAGGCTTAAATAAAATAACTTAGACTAATACTTAATGATCCGCAATGAAAAAATACGCTGATAAAAGCATTTTCTTAGGTAAATTAAAATATAAAACATATATACTACCGTACAACAGCTGTGAACAAAAATCCTCAGTTAAACTGACAGTTTGCCAGCCTATGTATCTTAAAAGTCTTTGGGTAGAATCAATTCCACAATGTGCTGCTACAGCGCCTAGAAGATACAGTGTGGAAAACGGCTATTCCTATAATGCTTTAAAAAGTGCTAAAAACTTGTATCCCATAAATCTCCAACAATGCTCAGCGGCAATATGCTGATACAAGCGCCATCTCGTAACTCTTTTCAATTTAAACCCTGTGTTTTCAAAAATTAATGTTAAATATCGGAAACTATAAATATAAGATATTTTAGTCTGTTATAAGCTAATTTAGTTAAGGAATGACGTGAAATAGGTTAAAGGGTCTCTTTTAGAATGACTATCGTTTTTAAATCACTGCGATGGCGCTACGATCGACATCTTGTTATTCAGCATCGTTGTACAATTATGGGATTCAATTTTTTAGCACTATTTTGTAGCCGTTTTCCACACTGTATCTTCTAGCGCTGTAGTGTTGCAGCTGTTTTGCATGCCAAAAATAGAGCAACAAAATATCAGAAGATGAGTCACCATCTAACAATAATAATGTGCTAAAGATGGTAATGGTATAAGATGACTAAAAGCTGTTAATTTATGTACAAGGAACTTAAAGTGGTCTGCTAAAAAGAAGAAAATTGATAATCAAAATCACAATCTGAGAATGTTTTTCAGTCGTTACTTTTTAACATTTCGTCACCACGTAACGTGTGACAAAACGTCTCAAATAAAGTGCCAAACGCTTTAAAATCTTTGTCTGTGCGTGAAAGGAAATTTTTAAATAATCACACAGATTCTCGCTCAAAGAATTCGTGTTCATTAAGAGAATATTCCAAAATTAGGAATCTATAATCACATCCCTTATACCAAATGCCCAAAAACATCCTGACACAATAAACGCAACACAAAGAATCGAAAAACTTAAAAAGCAATTTTACACTTAGCTGTTTATATCTTGCTACTGAACTTAACCAACTGGACTGAGATCTTCTGTTTACATCGATGTTTGGTGAAAAAAGTAAGATGACGTCATGTCGGGTTTTTCCGAGGCTAAAGAAAAAGAAAGGCTACCGTGATGCTTTACACGTATCTTTTTTTTTACAGACCGCTGGAGTCACGTGATGCTCGAATACACCAATGCAGGTGTACGTACAAAAAGAGCATGACATTAGCATGCTCAATTAGCTGCTTAATTCATAGATCCGATGTATATACAATATAGCGGTCTGCAGAAAAAGATATGAGGTATGCCCCGCGCTAGTCTGTCTTTTACGTTACACTCTTGTTTTTCGAAAGTTTCGGGATAACTTGGCTTCTGTGCATCGTAAGGCTTCGATATCTTAAATTTTTCTAGATAAATGTTTGACGCTAAAGTTGTTAGGGACATCCATACAATTTCTTTTGTTCTCCGTTCTAACACAGTGCGGATTTTTTACTTAAAATGGTTTTACCCCTTAATATAAGAACAAATAAGTTAAATGACTATGTTTTATATTGTGTTGAAAAGAGCTAATGACAGCCAACATACAATAAATGTATGTACCTATTCTATTAAAGAAAATCTGTATAACTGAAAGCAAAGATGTTCCTTTGTTGCGGTTCACAAAGAGATTAACCGTTTATCTACTGACGGTACTTATAAGTATCATTAAAATAACTTGCTATAAAATTCATTTAATACATCGATTAGCTGTAATACAGTTTAGAATGAGTTATAGATACTTTACTTTATCTTATTCCAAAAGCACACAAAACAAACTTGGTCACACAAAATAAAAATATTTTTAAAAGGATGATTTATTTTGCCTTTGCATCTTTTCAGCTTTCTTGGCGTTGGAGGGGGGGAGGGGGGGATTTTCAGTTCGGAAATATTTCTATATTTCTATTGTAAGAACATTATGTTTGAACATTTCCTAATTCTACAAAATACCAAGAAAAATATTTAAAATAAAATATTTGAGTGGGGTTATAAATATGGCACAAAATCCCTATAAATTCAAATTTAATTAATCCTCCTAAATCCTTTAATCATTCTAAAGTCCTTCTAAAATTTATTAAATCGTTATGTAAATCTTCTAATGTAGTTTAAACAATTCACAAAAAATGCTTTAGAAGATAAAATTTTCATGAATTCAAAATTCAGTACATAAAGGGTTAAGCGTGCCTATATTGTATGATGAAACAATGTGTTGAAAAATATGTTTCACAATCAGTTCTTTGTTTCAAATCACGAAGACTTGTTTTTCCTAATGTAATGGGCTGGTTTTTCCTCATACTAAATCTATATATTTAAGCTCTATTAACAATGCCCTCACTTTCTCTTGAAGAAATATCGAAAGCTAAAAAAACATGTTACTGCTTAGGTTAACATTTCTAGCGATGGTAGCAACTGTTTCTATTAATGCAACGTTACAGGAAGACATGGATGAAGCGAAAATGGAAGAAATGTATAACTGTTACTTTGCTATCCTCTGTGACGCAAGTACGTATCTACGTTTATTTCACGCTGTTATTCAACTTCGTTTGTTGACTGTCTGAATCATATCTTACAATACATCAGTTTTGACCCATTTCCATCGAACCGATTTTGCACAAATATTGAAACAAATTCATTGTCTACGGCAATGCAATATTCAAGTATTTTTAGGGCCGTACCTCATCAGGGGCAGGTTCAAGGTGCAAAAATCCGTTCATCGCACAGAAAGCAAATATCACAGAAACGAATCAGACAATAGTTATGCGAGAAACAAAAAAGTTACAACAATAAAGTCATAACTGTAAATATATATTGTCATAAATAAAGATACCAGAAATAGAAAGAATGCGAAACTACCAACCAAATTAGAGTTAAATAATATCTGACGTCCGTAGTTAGTAAGCTTCATATGTTCAAATATAATATGTATGCTGTAAAACAGCGATGACTACACATATGCCAATGACAACGTTGTTTGAAATGCAATTAAATCTTGGATTAAAAGAGTATTACTTGATTTTGTTTTAAATTACATTTCTTTTTTTTTTAATTACTATCTTTAATACCAGAAAAAATTTAAACTTATTATACATGAAAATGTAAAATTAAAAGAAGTGCAGAGAGTTGAAATAAATTTAGTATGCATCTGTTCCGAGACTTGAAATAAGGTTTTTCTTCTTCATTAGAAAATAAGATAAATGAGAGGACGGACATTTGCTATTTTCGAAAGACAAATGATATAGTATCAAAAATTTAAATACAGAACATAGTAGAAAGCAATAAAATAACGTTTTTTTTTTTTTTTTTTTTTACAAAATATAGAAAAAATTAACCGATTGTTCAATAACTATTTTCATTTATACCATTACTTTCATAAAGCTTTTCTTTAAAGATAGTATTTCCTTATTCTTCACATTTTATTTTATTAAACTTTTTTTTTAAAGTCTCATTTTCACCACCATGATATGATTAAATATATGATTAAAAAAACTCATTTGATAAAATAAAATTCAAAATTGTCCACATGAAAATGTATATAAAAAAAAAATTCACAGAATTGTACGTTAATATTGGTAAAATTAGTTAACTTTTTTTTATTTGCTTCAAACTAAGCCTGATTTCATTTCTTTTGTAAAGGGGATGTGCCCGAGACAAACCACAGGTGCATCTCGATCCCTTTCGCATAGGCCTTCGTTTAAGCTTGGCATAAACAAATCACTGAATCCTGAAAATTTTAACTTTATCAATAAGCATTATCGTTTCTTACTTTTAATTTAGCAAAGGATTGGTGAAATTGGGTGAATCAAAATATGAATTTCAGAAATTTCAAAAATATCGTATATTTTGATAAGCTTGCGATTTACTACAAAAATTAATCCAACAACCATGTAATTTAAAACTTCTTTCAATTTTTTGAGTTAATTATTATCTAACCCTGCTTAAATTCTTTAATGTATCTCTTATTGGGAAAAAATTCTTCTTCGCTGAATAACTGATAGACATTTTCCCGACCAGAAATTGAATTCCTTAATAAAATCCACTAGAATAATAAGTTAACTTCGATAATCCATTGAAATTCATCCTAAAACATTTCAATATATTTAAAGTAACTTTTTGTGACAGTGGCAACCAAGAAATATCGAATCTAGCAGATTCCGGTCACTCATTTTAAGCGCATATATAAATTCATTCCGAGAAACTACGCTCTAGCAAGCAATATCAATACTATCGACAATAACCAATACATATCTAAGCTCATCTTATTGGACATGATATGTCAATGTTTTGATATATTGCAATATATATGGACCAATAACAGCAACGGTAGAAGAAACGGGGGATAAGTGTTATTCAGTATTCATATTTGACGAACACTGGGATTTGTGGTTTGCAGGGATAGGAATGAACGCAGCATGTGAAGGTATCGGGATAATCCTTACTTGGAAATTTTAACGCAAGGGAGATTAGCAACGAGGGTAGATTTCTGTTTTATATGAAGCAGACATGTGAATAAATATTGGGAATTAAAACGGCCTATAGAGGCGCTGCTTGCAGTCTTCGGTACAGGAAAATCGTCCCTTTAATTTCTTTTTAACTAATGCTAAAGTGCCATTGAAATAAATCTTTATTGTAAATGCATTGAAAGTTTCAGATATTCAAATTCGGATAATTTTTACTTTGTCATATAAGACAGACCACAAATGTCACAGGAAATCTGAAATTGTGCAAAAGAATAATCAATCATTCTGAACAAATTTAAAATACATGCAATGCAATGCTCTTGCACTGGACTATCCTGAAGCGAGAAGTTACATCTGTTCTCCACCAGATGGCGTATTCGAGCGCTTGAATTGCTATATTGGATCGGACAAAAGAAGAGATGGGAAAGATACGGATATGGGATATTTGGCGCTATTTTCTGGGACTGTAAATCGCGGTGAGCGCAGAAGAATATTATTGTTAATGGGGTATATATCGACAGAGTCAGAGCTCAGATATCGCTATTGCGATAATTAAAAAATAGCAATATTTGACCGATATATTGATAAATAATCCACACTTAAGAACACCTACAGTCTCCTCATTTTATTTGGATCTTAATTTGTTTTCTAAAGGTTTGTTGGGGGGGGGGGGGGGGGGTAATTTCATTAATAAAAATTGTAACGAAGCATGCATAGGGAGGGTACAAATACGCATTGTTTTATTTTATAATGCCATACCTGTTTAAAATAGGATAAGAAACTTGAAGTACATATTTCACAAGAAGCTTTATGTCTGTGAATTAAAAACTTATTAATTAAATTATGCTTACCTTTTTAATCAAGACGAATACTTTAAGTTCACGGCCATTTCTATCCAGTGAGAATACTTCAAAATAATGACAGACGGTAATAGAACATATGATAATACACCCAACGTTTCAGATATATTCTGACAAGACATCATCAGGGGTTTCGTGACCTTTACGGAGGTTACATTACACACACCAGAGTCACTGTCACAAACACTAAACTGAAAACATTTCTGTGAGAAATCACAAAACTTCAAAAACAATATTGTAATGGATATGGCTCGCGTACCTAAAAAATAACGTTACGTTACATTAGCCAGCCATAAAACGAAGCAGATGTATCATTAGCCTCCGAATCATACAATTGATCATAGCATTCGAATTTGGTGTATTTCAAAGTTCAATTACAGTAAATAAGCTGAACCCATTCATGTTTTTATTATTGTTATTATTATTATTTATTAGCCTCCGATATGCTATTTCTTTCAGGCAACAATTAAAGTGACGTTCCTATAAAATAACGTCACGTTACATAAGCCAGCCGTAAAACGAAGTAGGTGTATCAATGTACGGTTAAATACTGATAATCTCTACTGGAATTTTTTTAACTTCTAAGCATCGCACATTTTCAATTTTTACTCCTTTCTATAGGGGAAAAAAAGTACTTTTAAGTGCAATTTGTTTGAAAACTGCATCTCAATTTATTTTTGACATATTACTTTGTTTGTATTTTTTAATGTCATTTCTGTAATGATGGCAACTGAAGTACTCCATTTCTGTTGAAAGAAAAGGGGGAAATAGTTGAAACATAGTAGATTGCTATATCTATTTGTTGCCATTTCCTCATAACAACTGAAAAAAAATACGTGCTATTTTGAAAAAATATAAATGAACGATTTGTGATAAAATATGGAGTTATTATAAACTATGTTTCATTTTAAGTATCCATATTAATATTACAAACAAATGAAGGCGTATGAATCATTATAGCCGATTTTTTTTTAAGAGTTTCTTGAATGATGACATTGCTTTTTGCTGGGTTTGTGTATTATTTGTGATAGTGACGTCATATGCATATTTCTCTGTAGACGCTTTTTAAGACTGGATCACTGGTAAATGTGAAATTCTTCAGTGGATGCAAATGACGTAATTTTATATAAAATAAAAGTGTGTATTTTATGTCTTAAAACTGAAATATATGTTTTGTACTATCTATATTTATACATATATTTTTTTTATTATAGTTATCGGAGGCGACACTAAATTCTGAAAAAGCAGAATTCCTGTTTTCTAGTTGTTATTTTTGGTGTACGAAGTGATGGGCGATTCTGGAAAATTTGAGAATCGATTAAAATCGACATCGTATAAAACAGAATCGATCGCAATAAGAATCGATTCCCAAATTCTAGAATCGATACTTGAATCGATATTTCGATGTTCACAGATTCACCCAGATAAGCTGAAAAATAGTACTAATTCCAAAACGTAGCGAATCAACAGGGCCGTAACGACTATCTCTCACCTCCATTTTAGTTGGCCATAGACAATGTTAGCGGCCCAGAAGTAAGTTACTACAGACCTTTAGTCAAAAAATAAGGTTTTTTAACTTTTAAAATTATTATTTTTAAGATGTAATTTTGATAATAATTTATATTATATTTAAATTTATCTTTAAAAAAATATCTCGGTCAGATAAAAAAAAAAGAAAGAAATGATTTTTTTTTTTTTCATCCGGAAAAGATGTACTTTCTACTCTAACTCTTATTTCCTTCAACCAAACAGATGGGGACTTTCTTCCTATAAACGTCATTCTTAAAAATGCGCAGATGAGCGAAATTTTGAAGGCTCTAAATTTATTTAAAAACTTAAATGGTTTTTCAGTCTTTTTAGGGTCTTCTATAAGTGTGGGGGAAATGCAAATATTGCAAATCTTCTTTTAAAATAGCTGTGATGAATGTAATTAACCAAGTATCTATACTAATTATCCCCCAATTAATAATCAAAATTCTCCTTTTAATAATATATTTAACTAAAATTTCTTTCACTTTTTAAAATATATATCTCCTTATCTCATTTACAGTTTATAAATATCTTTCTTTTTAATGTTTACCAAATATTTAGCTGTTAAGAAAAAAAGAAAAAAATGTTCTCATCCTAGAGCCATTAAGAATGAAATAACATACTTTTCTCTGGTTAACAAATAAATAAAAGTACATTCCTTGATTATATGTTTTTTTTTCTTTTCTTTTTCCCCAGCAGTAATCTAAAAACCATAAACAGTTATTGACTCATTCGCTGACATGCAGAGTGCACTCACTGAAACAATAATAAATAAAAAAGAAAAGTATCGAGTTAAACTGATGGCATTGAGCTCACAGTCTATTCATACTAATTGTATTTTATACTCTTACTTCAAAGAATGCCTTTCGAAAAATAAATTAAGGGGGAATCGCCACCCCCCTCCGTCACATCTCTATACTTAAACAATAAGCCTCCAAATCTCATCAGGGAAGCGCGTTATCAGAATAAACTAGTTACCAAATTTGAAACAAATCAGATAGAAAAACCCATATATCTAAATTAAGGGGGGTTAGCCCCTGTTCCTCCCTTTATACTTAAATAATGAACCTCCAAATTTAATCAGGGAAACGTCTTATCAGAATTAACCGGTATACCAAAATTGAAGCAAATGTGATAATTCTGCATGAAAAACCCATTTATCTAAGTGGGGGGGAATAGCCCCCGTACACCCCTCCTTTATGCTTAACCAATGAACCCCAAAACTAATCAGGGAAGCGCCTTATGAGAATGAACCTAGAAAAAAAAATTGAAGCAAATCGGATATTTCTATCGTGAGTTATCGCGTTACGTATATACGTACATACATACATACAGAAACTGCGGGCACATTAGCTCTCAGGCTTTGATAGCCTGTGAGCTAAAAAGAAAAGTGCCCAGTTAAACTGATGGCATTGAGCTCACAGGCTATTCACACTAACTGTATATTATGCTCTTATTTCAAAGAATAATGCCCCTCGAAAAATAAACTAAGGGGAGGGGGGAATTGCCCCTCCCCGTTTCCCCTCTTTATATTTAACCAATGACCCTCCAAATGTCATCAGGGAAGCGCCTTATCGAAATAAATCGGTATACCAAATTTGAAGCAAATCGGATACAAAAACCCATTTATCTAAATTAAGGGGGTATTAGCCCCCGTTTTCCCTTTTATATTTAACCAATGAACTTCCAAATCTAATTAGGGAAGCGCCTTATCAGAATAAACTGGTATACCAAATTTGAAGTAAATCGGATAGCAAAACCCATCTATCTAAATTAAGGAGGGTATTATCCTCTCGTTCCCCCTCCCCCCTTTAGACTATAACAATGAACCTTCAAATATAATCAGAGAAACGCGTTATCAAAATTAACCGGTATACCAAAATTTGAAGAAAATCTGATAATTCTGCATGAAAAACCCATTTATCTAAGTTAAAGGGGGGGACTAGCCCCCGTTCCCCCCTTTATACTTAGCCAATGAACCCCCAAAACTAATCAGGTAAGCGCTTTAGCAGAATGAACATAGAAAAAAAAATTGAAGCAAATCCGATATTTCTATCAAGAGTTATCGCGTTACGTACATACATACATACAATACCGACGGGCGCATTAAATCTCAGGCTTTGATAGCCTGAGCTAAAAAGTGCCAAGAGCGTGTAACTAGGGAGGGGGGAGGAAGGACAGAAAATAAAAGAGGACGTTAAAAGCTTTCCAATAATATGTTACACGAGATGGTTTGGAAGAAACAATAAATATGCCCCCCGGGGGGCAGGTATGTCTCAAACGGTGGGAGGAGCGACCTCAAATATATCTTTGGTCAAGGTTTCAAAATGTGGATTTATAATAAAATAGAACGAGAAATGGGCATTTTAAAAATAGCATGCATATTTTGATTGGCCCTGTAAATTAAGATTGGCGAGGAAGAAGGGGGGGGGGGGCGGAAAGGATTAGAAGGGATGAACTTGAAAAATACAACATAATAAACTAGTAACCCGAATAACTAGGCTTCTAAACAAAAGTATAACGATTTAACCTAGTATTGAATTCAGGGGGTGACCCGGGGGAACATTGGAATGGCCCTCCCGAAAGTTTTGAGATTTTATACTTTTTAATGGAAAAATGTGCATCCCCCCTTACGGAACTCTAAAATCCCCCCCCCCCCCCCCCGCCCCTCATTCCGACCGGAGCAGTCAAGAAATCAACCCGCCATTCAACACTGAACCTAGAAAGAAAAGAAAAAAAAAAGGCTCTTATACAAAATTTTACAGCAATTCTGCCACTAAAACAGTAAAATTGGAGGAATTTATTCAATCCGAATCGTGGATCATGCGCGATGCGATTTGAATTGAAGTAAATCAAAATATAACGATTTCAGCCGCATCTAAAAATCGGCATCGAATCTGAACTGAATCGATTCGCCCGAATCTAAAAAATTGAAGTAAATCAAAATATAGCGATTCTGCCCGCATCTAAAGATCGACATCGGCATCGAATCTGAACTGAATCGATTCGCCATTTCTGATCTTAATTTACGGGCTGCGGTCATTTTTTCTTGCTTTCTTTTGTCTTTAGAAAAAGAAAGCGTTGGATTCGTGAAAAATTTCGACTTCCGGTTTTCGAAGGATTTATAGTTTTAGAAGATCTTGTCTGGAATACGATTTGACTATTTTTATACATTGTCTGTCTGTCAGTCTGTCTGTTTGTCTCTGACAAAAAAATTGTGGGCGGTCTATTTCAAGAACTAATGCATGGAATCTGTTGAAACTTTAGATTCAATTAGACTTTCATATAAATTGGTGCTGATTACTTTTTGATGTAAATCTACCGACAGGTGGCGCTGCTATGTTGCATTTTTCCGATTTTCGCAATAGCTCTATCTCAAGAACTAATGCACGGGTTTTCATCAAACTTCACATTCAGTTAGACGTTGGCATAAATTGTTGCATATTAGATTTCGGTGTAAATCGCCCAACAGGGGGCGTTGTTATGCAGATTTTATCAGCAGTGTTGAATTCAGACAATTTTCTCCGGGAGGGATTTCTGCGGATCCAAAGAGGGACAGTTCAGAGGGGAAGGGGATTGGACTTTTGTACATTAAGCATAAAATCTCAAACCTTCTGGGGGGACATTTGAATGTTGCACAAGGGGGGGGGCGCACGTCCCTCCGGACTACCCCCGGAATTCAACACGTTTTTCTGGATTTAAACGATTTTAGGGATCATATCTCAAGAACTAATGAACGGAATTTCATCAAACTTAATACTCTGTCATAAGTTGTTCATGATTAGGTTTTCGGGTAAATGATATAACAGGTTGTGCTGCCATGCTGCTTTTTTTTAGCAGTGTTGAATTCAGACATTTTTCTCCGGGAGGGATTTCTATGGTTCTGGAGAGGGACATTCTAGAGTTTCGGGGGGGGGGGGGGGAATTGGACTTTTGTCCCTTAAGCATAAAATCTGAAATATCTTCATGAGGGAAATTTCAATGTTCCGTGGGGGGGGGGGGGGTGTCCACCAGTACCAGCCCCTGAATTTAACACTGTTTTTCAGAATTTACAAGATATTAGCGATAATATCTCAAGAAATAATGACCGGAATTTCATCAAACTTAATATTATGTGTCATTGACATAAGTTGTTCCTGAGTTTTTCGTGTTAATCATGTAACAGGCTGCGCTGCTATACTGTTTTTTTTTGCATGATATTCGTGATAGCCATATCTCAAAACTAATGCACGAAATTTAATCAAACTTCATATTCTGTTACACTTTCAGATAAATAGATCCTTATTAGGCTTGGGTGTATACTGCCCAACAGCTGTCACTTTTATGCTCTTTGAATTGGGATTTTCCGTCGCGGACATCTAGGCTAATATCAGACGAACGTCTTTTTGCACGCTTTTTTTTTCGCTCTTACACCGTCCCTACACATGCTAGCGAAGGTGTAGGGATGGCGTAAGAGCGAAAAAAGCGTGCAAAAAGAGGTTCGTCTGACATTAGCCTAAGAGGGTGTGAGCCGAAATTCAATGACTTCTTAGGAAAATGCAATGCTTATATTTTCTTTTAAAAGGCACATACTTCAACGAACCTATGCTTTTTGAATTCTCATGATGCGCATATGTTATCATTTAAATTTGACACCGTGATAGCGAATTTTGAAGTTTTAAAATTTATGCCGCAGATGAAAGTTTTGGGATTGGCACATCCAACTACTTTATCTTCAATTTTTGAAGGAAAATGAAAATGATATTACCTTATTTTGACTTAGAGACATCGATTAAAAAATTCATAGTATCGATTAAATCGAGTTGGCCATAGTATCGATTAAATCGATTAAAAAAATCGAAATCGCCCATCACTAAGTGAAGCATTAGATCGTATTGTGGTGATCGATCAAATAAGTAATTACACTTGTATTCCAATTTTGCGTATTTTAAAGTTCAATTGCACAGTGAGTAAGCCGAACCCACATATGTTTTTATTATTGTTATTATTATTATTTATATTTTAAATTCACATGTCAAGTGAAATGATTTTTCTCAACACCAAATAACTAAACCTCTAAACTTGATTCTAACAAACATTTCAACATAAATAATTATTGCTATGGTTGTTGCTATGAGACTTTGAATGAAAATATTCGCATTACGGGTCTCTGTGGCTGAATGGTTAAAGCACCACTCTGCTAATCGCTTGCGAGCGTAAGAGATTGCGGGTTTGATTCCCGCTGGTTCCATTGCATACACTCTTTGTGTGGAACTCCCAGGGTGTATTTCTCTTGTGTTGTAATATTTCCTTGTGCTATCTTCTCTCCGACTTATAAGCGGGCTCTCATGTCAAGCACACAAGTCGTATGTTTTTTGTTCACTAAATAAATAAATAAATTACGCATTACAACATAGAGAGATATGAAAAACTTAGAATAACTTTTCCCCTTGTATTTTCGGTGTTACAAGTTATTTTCAAAGATAGTTATAACGTTGTATTTATTATTATTTCTTTTAGGAAAACCTCTAGAATTAAGAAGAGTAATGATAAAAGCAGACCCTAAGGTAATTATTATTTCATTTTCTCAATTTATATATTTCATTTACTTTATTCAAAATTTATGTAGGATGATTTTATTTACTATTTTATTACGAATTATTATAGCGCAATATAATAAAATTATTAAGTTAATATATTAAAGAAAAATATGTCTCGTCTTCCTCCCTTTCCAAAGATTTTCGATATTCTTTTTTCCGACATCATGTGTATTTAAAACATAATCATCATACTCAAACTATAATATAAAACTAAGTTTATTTGATCGTTGTCGCAGCATCACTCAAAATTTACCGTAATATTTTAATGGGATTTTTACCAGAATATAGTTCGATCCGCAATTTATCACATAAGCTATCTTTGCGCCATTTGCAGCAGAATTTAAACAAATTAAATCGAAAAATTAAAGTTTTTACACTTTTTGATAAAAAATTTGGCACAGATGTCATATTCGCCCCATATTGGCGCGATTTTTTTTTTCGGTTGCCAATTTGGCGAAAACATCAACAGCATAAACAACATAATCCGGGTTACCACATCAAGCAAAATAACGACACTTTGCCGCCAGTTAAGTACCCGTTGTGTATATGACACTGGCGTCAGAAAAAAATCGCGCCAATATGGGGCGAATATGACATCTGTGCCAGAAATTTCCTTCACTTCATAGACTTTAATCTCGGAGGAGGCATCTTTAAAAATAAGCAAAAATGACATCACTTTTGATGCAATTGTTATAAAATATTTCTTTTCTACGAATCAAAATACACGTTTTCTTTTGAGCATGATACCGTTTACATGGAGCCCCACCAGTGGCCGAGAGGTTATGCTCTCGAAGCTGGTAGACGGGAGGCGCTGGGTTCGAACCCAATCGTGCCCGTCGGCCTAATCGTTCGGAGTTTTCGTTGTTTCATCGAACCGTGGATTTCCATGCGTAAATACTGGTTAGGTTCCCTTAGAAAGACCCCCACGAAGGGCACTTTCCTCTGGGCCTATGCCTATATCCCTCGAGTAGATAATTGGCCGTCAAAAATTGGACCAACCCAACTAATGCATGGAACTAATGCATGACTAATGCATGACTAATGCATGACTGCGCAAGAACTAATGCATGGAATTTCACAAAACTTTAGATTCAGTTAGATCTTGATATAAAATGGTGCTGATTACTTTTTGGTGTAAATCGCCACTTAGGTGGCGCTACTATGCAGCATTTTTCACGATTTCCGAAATAGCTATATCTCAAGAATTACTGCACGGATTTTCATAAAACTTCAGATTCAATTAGTCCTTGATATAATTTGGAGCTGATTACTTTTTGGTGAAAATCGCCCATTAGGTGGCGCTGTTAGGCAGCATTATTCATGATTATTGCAATAGCTCTATCTCAAGAACTAATGCACGAATTTTCATCAAGCTTCAGATTCCGTTAGTCTCTGGTATAAATTGGTCCTAATTAGTTTTTGGTGTGAATCGCAAAACAGGTGGCGCTGCTATGCAGAATTTTTTACGATTTCCGCAATAGCCCTATCTCGAAAACTAACGCACGGATTTTCATCCATCAAACTTCAGATTCAGTTAAAAGTTGGCATAAGTTGTTGATGATTAAATTTTGGTGTAAATCACCTAACCGGTGGCGCTGATATGCTGCATTATTTCAGGAAGTTTTGAGATTACCACTTCCGGCTAGTTTACTTTGTATCCATGAATGTTTATGTTAATTTTTCAATTATTTTTAATACTTTCCCTATTTAAATCTACCATAAATTGTTTGACTCTGAAGAGGTAGAATAGGTGCTGGTGATGATTGAACCAGGGCCTCATGAATATAGACCTGGAGGCGGCTGCACAAACTATCACCATATCAAGTTGGTGGATGAAAATCTAAAATTAGTCAAAGCTCGATTAGCATATAAATCGTTTGACACTGAAGAGGTAGGATAGGTACTAGTGATGATTGAACAGGGCTTCATGAATATAGACCTGGAGGCGGCTGCACAAACTATCACCATGTCAAGTTGGTGGATGAAAATCTAAAATTAGTCAAAGCTCGATTAGCATATAAATCGTTTGACTCTGAAGAGGTAGGATAGGTGCTGGTGATGATTGAACCAGGGCTTCATGAATATAGACCTGGAGGCGGTTGCACAAACTATTACCATATCAAGTTGGTGGATGAAAATCTAAAATTAGTCAAAGCTCGATTAGCATATAAATCGTTTGACTCTGAAGAGGTAGGATAGGTGCTGGTGATGATTGAACCAGGGCCTCATGAATATAGACCTGGAGGCGGCTGCACAAACTATCACCATATCAAGTTGGTGGATGAAAATCTAAAATTAGTTAAAGCTCGATTAGCATATAAATCGTTTGACTCTGAAGAGGTAGGATAGGTGCTGGTGATGATTGAACCAGGGCCTCATGAATATAGACCTGGAGGCGGCTGCACAAACTATCACACTATCAAGTTGGTGGATGAAAATCTAAAATTAGTTAAAGCTCAATTAGGATATAAATCGTTTGACTCTGAAGAGGTAGGATAGGTGCTGGTGATGATTGAACTAGGGCCTCATGAATATAGACCTGGAGGCGGCTGCACAAACTATCACCTTATCAAGTTGGTGGATGAAAATCTAAAATTAGTTAAAGCTCGATTGATTAGCATATAAATCGTTTGACTCTGAAGAGGTAGGATAGGTGCTGGTGATGATTGAACCAGGTATCATGAATATAGACCTGGAGGCGGCTGCACAAACTATCACATTATCAAGTTGGAGGATGAAAATCTAAAATTAGTTAAAGCTCAATTAGGATATAAATCGTTTGACTCTGAAGAGGTAGGATAGGTGCTGGTGATGATTGAACTAGGCCCTCATGAATATAGACCTGGAGGCGGCTGCACAAACTATCACCTTATCAAGTTGGTGGATGAAAATCTAAAATTAGTAAAAGCTCGATTAGCATATTAAATCGTTTGACTCTGAAGAGGTAGGATAGGTGCTGGTAGCTGGTGATGATTGAACCAGGGCCTCATGAATATACACCTGGAGGCGGCTGCACAAACTATCACCATATCAAGTTGGTGGATGAAAATCTAAAATTAGTCAAAGCTCGATTAGCATATAAATCGTTTGACACTGAAGAGGTAGGATAGGTACTAGTGATGATTGAACAGGGCTTCATGAATATAGACCTGGAGGCGGCTGCACAAACTATCACCATGTCAAGTTGGTGGATGAAAATCTAAAATTAGTCAAAGCTCGATTAGCATATAAATCGTTTGACTCTGAAGAGGTAGGATAGGTGCTGGTGATGATTGAACCAGGGCTTCATGAATATAGACCTGGAGGCGGCTGCACAAACTATTACCATATCAAGTTGGTGGATGAAAATCTAAAATTAGTCAAAGCTCGATTAGCATATAAATCGTTTGACACTGAAGAGGTAGGATAGGTACTAGTGATGATTGAACAGGGCTTCATGAATATAGACCTGGAGGCGGCTGCACAAACTATCACCATGTCAAGTTGGTGGATGAAAATCTAAAATTAGTCAAAGCTCGATTAGCATATAAATCGTTTGACTCTGAAGAGGTAGGATAGGTGCTGGTGATGATTGAACCAGGGCTTCATGAATATAGACCTGGAGGCGGCTGCACAAACTATTACCATATCAAGTTGGTGGATGAAAATCTAAAATTAGTCAAAGCTCGATTAGCATATAAATCGTTTGACTCTGAAGAGGTAGGATAGGTGCTGGTGATGATTGAACCAGGGTCTCATGAATATAGACCTGGAGGCGGCTGCACAAACTATCACCATATCAAGTTGGTGGATGAAAATCTAAAATTAGTTAAAGCTCGATTAGCATATAAATCGTTTGACTCTGAAGAGGTAGGATAGGTGCTGGTGATGATTGAACCAGGGCCTCATGAATATAGACCTGGAGGCGGCTGCACAAAGTATCACACTATCAAGTTGGTGGATGAAAATCTAAAATTAGTTAAAGCTTAATTAGGATATAAATCGTTTGACTCTGAAGAGGTAGGATAGGTGCTGGTGATGATTGAACTAGGGCCTCATGAATATAGACCTGGAGGCGGCTGCACAAACTATCACCTTATCAAGTTGGTGGATGAAAATCTAAAATTAGTTAAAGCTCGATTGATTAGCATATAAATCGTTTGACTCTGAAGAGGTAGGATAGGTGCTGGTGATGATTGAACCAGGTATCATGAATATAGACCTGGAGGCGGCTGCACAAACTATCACATTATCAAGTTGGTGGATGAAAATCTAAAATTAGTTAAAGCTCAATTAGGATATAAATCGTTTGACTCTGAAGAGGTAGGATAGGTGCTGGTGATAATTGAACTAGGCCCTCATCAATATAGACCTGGAGGCGGCTGCACAAACTATCACCTTATCAAGTTGGTGGATGAAAATCTAAAATTAGTTAAAGCTCGATTAGCATATTAAATCGTTTGACTCTGAAGAGGTAGGATAGGTGCTGGTAGCTGGTGATGATTGAACCAGGGCCTCATGAATATACACCTGGAGGCGGCTGCACAAACTATCACCATATCAAGTTGGTGGATGAAAATCTAAAATTAGTCAAAGCTCGATTAGCATATAAATCGTTTGACTCTGAAGAGGTAGGATAGGTGCTGGTGATGATTGAACCAGGGCCTCATGAATATAGACCAGGAGGGGGCTGCACAAACTATCACCATATCAAGTTGGTGGATGAAAATCTAAAATTAGTCAAAGATCGATTGGCATATAAATCGTTTGACTCTGAAGAGGTAGGATAGGTGCTGGTGATGATTGAACCAGGGCCTCATGAATATAGACCTGGAGGGGGCTGCACAAACTATCACCATATCAAGTTGGAGGATGAAAATCTAAAATTAGTCAAAGCTCGATTAGCATATAAATCGTTTGACACTGAAGAGGTAGGATAGGTACCAGTGATGATTGAACCAGGGCCTCATGAATATAGACCTGTAGGCGGCTGCACAAACTATCACCATGTCAAGTTGGTGGATGAAAATCTAAAATTAGTCAAAGCTCGATTAGCATATAAACCGTTTGACTCTGAAGATGTAGGGGTGATGATTGAACCAGGGCCTCATGAATATAGACCTGGAGGCGGCTGCACAAACTATCACCTTATCAAGTTGGTGGATGAAAATCTAAAATTAGTTAAAGCTCGATTGATTAGCATATAAATCGTTTGACTCTGAAGAGGTAGGATAGGTGCTGGTGATGATTGAACCAGGTATCATGAATATAGACCTGGAGGCGGCTGCACAAACTATCACATTATCAAGTTGGTGGATGAAAATCTAAAATTAGTTAAAGCTCAATTAGGATATAAATCGTTTGACTCTGAAGAGGTAGGATAGGTGCTAGTGATGATTGAACTAGGCCCTCATGAATATAGACCTGGAGGCGGCTGCACAAACTATCACCATATCAAGTTGGTGGATGAAAATCTAAAATTAGTTAAAGCTCGATTAGCATATAAATCGTTTGACTCTGAAGAGGTAGGATAGGTGCTGGTGATGATTGAACCAGGGCCTCATGAATATAGACCTGGAGGCGGCTGCACAAACTATCACACTATCAAGTTGGTGGATGAAAATCTAAAATTAGTTAAAGCTCAATTAGGATATAAATCGTTTGACTCTGAAGAGGTAGGATAGGTGCTGGTGATGATTGAACTAGGGCCTCATGAATATAGACCTGGAGGCGGCTGCACAAACTATCACCTTATCAAGTTGGTGGATGAAAATCTAAAATTAGTTAAAGCTCGATTGATTAGCATATAAATCGTTTGACTCTGAAGAGGTAGGATAGGTGCTGGTGATGATTGAACCAGGTATCATGAATATAGACCTGGAGGCGGCTGCACAAACTATCACATTATCAAGTTGGAGGATGAAAATCTAAAATTAGTTAAAGCTCAATTAGGATATAAATCGTTTGACTCTGAAGAGGTAGGATAGGTGCTGGTGATGATTGAACTAGGCCCTCATGAATATAGACCTGGAGGCGGCTGCACAAACTATCACCATATCAAGTTGGTGGATGAAAATCTAAAATTAGTCAAAGCTCGATTAGCATATAAATCGTTTGACACTGAAGAGGTAGGATAGGTACTAGTGATGATTGAACAGGGCTTCATGAATATAGACCTGGAGGCGGCTGCACAAACTATCACCATGTCAAGTTGGTGGATGAAAATCTAAAATTAGTCAAAGCTCGATTAGCATATAAATCGTTTGACTCTGAAGAGGTAGGATAGGTGCTGGTGATGATTGAACCAGGGCTTCATGAATATAGACCTGGAGGCGGCTGCACAAACTATTACCATATCAAGTTGGTGGATGAAAATCTAAAATTAGTCAAAGCTCGATTAGCATATAAATCGTTTGACACTGAAGAGGTAGGATAGGTACTAGTGATGATTGAACAGGGCTTCATGAATATAGACCTGGAGGCGGCTGCACAAACTATCACCATGTCAAGTTGGTGGATGAAAATCTAAAATTAGTCAAAGCTCGATTAGCATATAAATCGTTTGACTCTGAAGAGGTAGGATAGGTGCTGGTGATGATTGAACCAGGGCTTCATGAATATAGACCTGGAGGCGGCTGCACAAACTATTACCATATCAAGTTGGTGGATGAAAATCTAAAATTAGTCAAAGCTCGATTAGCATATAAATCGTTTGACTCTGAAGAGGTAGGATAGGTGCTGGTGATGATTGAACCAGGGTCTCATGAATATAGACCTGGAGGCGGCTGCACAAACTATCACCATATCAAGTTGGTGGATGAAAATCTAAAATTAGTTAAAGCTCGATTAGCATATAAATCGTTTGACTCTGAAGAGGTAGGATAGGTGCTGGTGATGATTGAACCAGGGCCTCATGAATATAGACCTGGAGGCGGCTGCACAAAGTATCACACTATCAAGTTGGTGGATGAAAATCTAAAATTAGTTAAAGCTTAATTAGGATATAAATCGTTTGACTCTGAAGAGGTAGGATAGGTGCTGGTGATGATTGAACTAGGGCCTCATGAATATAGACCTGGAGGCGGCTGCACAAACTATCACCTTATCAAGTTGGTGGATGAAAATCTAAAATTAGTTAAAGCTCGATTGATTAGCATATAAATCGTTTGACTCTGAAGAGGTAGGATAGGTGCTGGTGATGATTGAACCAGGTATCATGAATATAGACCTGGAGGCGGCTGCACAAACTATCACATTATCAAGTTGGTGGATGAAAATCTAAAATTAGTTAAAGCTCAATTAGGATATAAATCGTTTGACTCTGAAGAGGTAGGATAGGTGCTGGTGATAATTGAACTAGGCCCTCATCAATATAGACCTGGAGGCGGCTGCACAAACTATCACCTTATCAAGTTGGTGGATGAAAATCTAAAATTAGTTAAAGCTCGATTAGCATATTAAATCGTTTGACTCTGAAGAGGTAGGATAGGTGCTGGTAGCTGGTGATGATTGAACCAGGGCCTCATGAATATACACCTGGAGGCGGCTGCACAAACTATCACCATATCAAGTTGGTGGATGAAAATCTAAAATTAGTCAAAGCTCGATTAGCATATAAATCGTTTGACTCTGAAGAGGTAGGATAGGTGCTGGTGATGATTGAACCAGGGCCTCATGAATATAGACCAGGAGGGGGCTGCACAAACTATCACCATATCAAGTTGGTGGATGAAAATCTAAAATTAGTCAAAGATCGATTGGCATATAAATCGTTTGACTCTGAAGAGGTAGGATAGGTGCTGGTGATGATTGAACCAGGGCCTCATGAATATAGACCTGGAGGGGGCTGCACAAACTATCACCATATCAAGTTGGAGGATGAAAATCTAAAATTAGTCAAAGCTCGATTAGCATATAAATCGTTTGACACTGAAGAGGTAGGATAGGTACCAGTGATGATTGAACCAGGGCCTCATGAATATAGACCTGTAGGCGGCTGCACAAACTATCACCATGTCAAGTTGGTGGATGAAAATCTAAAATTAGTCAAAGCTCGATTAGCATATAAACCGTTTGACTCTGAAGATGTAGGGGTGATGATTGAACCAGGGCCTCATGAATATAGACCTGGAGGCGGCTGCACAAACTATCACCTTATCAAGTTGGTGGATGAAAATCTAAAATTAGTTAAAGCTCGATTGATTAGCATATAAATCGTTTGACTCTGAAGAGGTAGGATAGGTGCTGGTGATGATTGAACCAGGTATCATGAATATAGACCTGGAGGCGGCTGCACAAACTATCACATTATCAAGTTGGTGGATGAAAATCTAAAATTAGTTAAAGCTCAATTAGGATATAAATCGTTTGACTCTGAAGAGGTAGGATAGGTGCTAGTGATGATTGAACTAGGCCCTCATGAATATAGACCTGGAGGCGGCTGCACAAACTATCACCTTATCAAGTTGGTGGATGAAAATCTAAAATTAGTTAAAGCTCGATTAGCATACTAAATCGTTTGACTCTGAAGAGGTAGGATAGGTGCTGGTAGCTGGTGATGATTGAACCAGGGCCTCATGAATATACACCTGGAGGCGGCTGCACAAACTATCACCATATCAAGTTGGTGGATGAAAATCTAAAATTAGTCAAAGCTCGATTAGCATATAAATCGTTTGACTCTGAAGAGGTAGGATAGGTGCTGGTGATGATTGAACCAGGGCCTCATGAATATAGACCAGGAGGGGGCTGCACAAACTATCACCATATCAAGTTGGTGGATGAAAATCTAAAATTAGTCAAAGATCGATTGGCATATAAATCGTTTGACTCTGAAGAGGTAGGATAGGTGCTGGTGATGATTGAACCAGGGCCTCATGAATATAGACCTGGAGGGGGCTGCACAAACTATCACCATATCAAGTTGGTGGATGAAAATCTAAAATTAGTCAAAGCTCGATTAGCATATAAATCGTTTGACACTGAAGAGGTAGGATAGGTACTAGTGATGATTGAACCAGGGCCTCATGAATATAGACCTGCTGGCGGCTGCACAAACTATCACCATGTCAAGTTGGTGGATGAAAATCTAAAATTAGTCAAAGCTCGATTAGCATATAAATCGTTTGACTCTGAAGAGGTAGGATAGGTGCTGGTGATGATTGAACCAGGGCCTCATGAATATAGACCTGGAGGCGGCTGCACAAACTATCACCATATCAAGTTGGTGGATGAAAATCTAAAATTAGTCAAAGCTCGATTAGCATATAAATCGTTTGACTCTGAAGAAGTAGGGGTGATGATTGAACCAGGGCCTCATGAATATAGACCTGGAGGGGGCTGCACAAACTATCACCTTATCAAGTTGGTGGATGAAAATCTAAAATTAGTTAAAGCTCGATTAGCATATAAATCGTTTCACTCTGAAGAGGTAGGATAGGTGCTGGTGATGATTGAACCAGGGCCTCATGAATATAGACCTGGAGGCGGCTGCACAAACTATAACCTTATCAAGTTGATGGATGAAAATCTAAAATTAGTTAAAGCTCGATTGATTAGCATATAAATCGTTTGACTCTGAAGAGGTAGGATAGGTGCTGGTGATGATTGAACCAGGTATCATGAATATAGACCTGGAGGCGGCTGCACAAACTATCACATTATCAAGTTGGTGGATAAAAATCTAAAATTAGTTAAAGCTCGATTTGCATATAAATCGTTTGACTCTGAAGAGGTAGGATAGGTGCTGGTGATGATTGAACTAGGGCCTCATGAATATAGACCTGGAGGCGGCTGCACAAACTATCACCTTATCAAGTTGGTGGATGAAAATCTAAAATTAGTTAAAGTTCGATTAGCATATAAATCGTTTGACTCTGAAGAGGTAGGATAGGTGCTGGTGATGATTGAACCAGGCCTCATGAATATAGACCTGGAGGCGGTTGCACAAACTATCACATTATCAAGTTGGTGGATGAAAATCTAAAATTAGTTAAAGCTCGATTAGCATATAAATCGTTTGACTCTGAAGATGTAGGATAGGTGCTGGTGATAATTGAACCAGGCCCTCATGAATATAGACCTGGAGGCGGTTGCACAAACTATCACATTATCAAGTTGGTGGATGAAAATCTAAAATTAGTTAAAGCTCGATTAGCATATAAATCGTTTGACTCTGAAGATGTAGGATAGGTGCTGGGGATAATTGAACCAGGGCCTCATGAATATAGACCTGGAGGCGGCTGCACAAACTATCATCTTATCAAGTTGGTGGATGAAAATCTAAAATTAGTTAAAGCTCGATTAGCATATTAAATCGATTGACTCTGAAGAGGTAGGATAGGTGCTAGTGATGATTGAACCAGGGCCTCATGAATATAGACCTGGAGGGGGCTGCACAAACTATCACCTTATCAAGTTGGTGGATGAAAATCTAAAATTAGTTAAAGCTCGATTAGCATATAAATCGTTTCACTCTGAAGAGGTAGGATAGGTGCTGGTGATGATTGAACCAGGGCCTCATGAATATAGACCTGGAGGCGGCTGCACAAACTATAACCTTATCAAGTTGATGGATGAAAATCTAAAATTAGTTAAAGCTCGATTAGCATATTAAATCGTTTGACTCTGAAGAGGTAGGATAGGTGCTGGGGAGGATTGAACCAGGACGTCATGAATATAGACCTGGTGGCGACTGCACAAACTATCACCTTATCAAGTTGGTGGATGAAAATCTAAAATTAGTTAAAGCTCGATTAGCATATAAATCGTTTGACTCTGAAGAGGTAGGATAGGTGTTGGTGATGATTGCTCCAGGGCCTCATGAATATAGACCTGGAGGCGGCTGCACAAACTATCACCTTATCAAGTTGGTGGATGAAAATCTAAAATTAGTTAAAGCTCGATTAACATATAAATCGTTTGACTCTGAAGAGGTAGGATAGGTGCTGGTGATGATTGAACCAGGGCCTCATGAATATAGACCTGGAGGCGGCTGCACAAATTATCATCTTATCAAGTTGGTGGATGAAAATTTAAAATTAGTTAAAGCTCGATTAGTATATTAAAATGTAACTGGTCTGCCAAGTTATGTCTTGACGGAAACCACCTGTAGACCTAATTTTAGTGGTATTTTGATACGTTTATCATTGTGTTTTCCTGCACCCCAAGGTACGTAACATATAGAACTGGATGCAGGAAAACACAATGATAAACCTACCAATCAACCACCAAAATAAGGTCTGCAGGAGGTTTCCACCAAGGTGTGACTTGACAGACCATTTGGATTTTAATATGCGAATTGAGCTTTAACTAATCCTATATTTTCAGCGATCAACTCGATGAGGTGATTGTTTGTGCAGCCGCCTCCCAGTCTAATAGTAGTCGAGCAACATAGCGTAGAGCAAAAGGCCAAGCCAGTTACTCTCCTCTCAGCTATTAACTTGCTACATACTGTTCAGGTGAGATGGCATTTTAATACACACTCCTTCCCCAGTGAGTAAGACGTTTTACTAGCGACGTGCACTCGTGAGCGATACTGTCATGCGCATCTGTGATTTGCGACATGACAGGCTTTGTGCTATGAGGATTTCCCAGGCTTTGGATGCTGGGCTGATATGGATATGGTGCTGCCATCTTTTCGTCTTGAGAGGAGATTATTAAGGTTGCATGTTTGTCCGGGTAACCGATGAAGGAATCGGATAAGCGCTGACGAAGATTGAATCAGGGATCTTTTAAGCGAGCGACGTAGCGTCGAGCAAAAGTCTAATCCAGTTAGTCATTATATACTATTCATGTGAGATGGCATCACTACGCACTCCATCCTCAGTAAGGAAGACGCCTTGTTGACACCAAACGAGCGTTATGCGCTCGTGAACTATGCCTGTACCGTGCGCATGTGTGATGCGCAAAATGACAGGCTTTGCGCTGTGGGCATTTCACAGGCTTTTTGGGCTAAAAATGATTTACTTGTGTTGCCATCTGTTGTGAAGGTTGCGAGTTTATTTTCGTCCGGATCACTAATGTCGAATAGACACTGGCTGGTTTTGAACCAGTAACTTCATGAACTGTAGGCGAACCACATATCACCAAGCAAAAGGCCAAACCAGTTACTCTAAGCCAGTAGCTCGCTATATAGCACTATTCAGGTGAAATAGCATCGCTATACAACTCCAAGAATTATCACCCACCTCTCAATAAAGAGTTTTTGAAAAAAAATTGTTCTATTTGCTGCTTTCTCGTAGATATTTTATACTATTTTTATAAACTCTGTTTTTCTACAGTGCAGTTTAGCTCAATAATTAGTAGCATTTTTTTACTCATCTAAATTACTTAATACACAATAAAAATATCTGCAATACTACAAAAACAATTTTAGTATTTCACACGGAAAAACAGTGACCTCTCATACCCGAAAGCCACTCTTCTACTTGTGCACAAGTTACATCAAGTAATTTTATTTCTTGCCATATTACATAACTAAATTAAATAAAACAAAGAAAACTCTCACAAATTCATCCCTATGAATGCAAGCATGAAATCACTACTTATGAATAAACTGGAAAATTTATCATTTGACAAAGAACGGTCACACAAAGGAGGTTGGAATTTGGTCAATTTATAAGAAAAGAAACAGTTTGGGTGAATACAAATAAATCAACAATTTCGTTTGACAATATTTATAAGCATTTGACTAGCATTAATTTTTACATGACTTATTTTCCTAAGTGTAAATAGTTTTTCTCATCGTTCATTTTAACAAGAAATAATGTACTTTTTCTGTTAACAGCTGATAAAACTTGGTTTTGAATGGCTTGATGAACTTTTAAACATTAAAGGATCAGACACTCTAGAATTTTGGGAGAGTTATCCTGATTATAAATGTAATTTGCCTCAAGAGACTAAGGTAAGATCTTTTTAAATTCTGCACTAACTGATCCGCAAGGCGTTGCGCGCAAAAAATCTAAAATATCAACAATCGCAGAGGAAACAATATACTATTACTTAAAAGATTAAAACCGAATAAACTTCGTTGAAAAGAGAACAAATTGTTTTATATTGGGCTCTAAGATTGAAACCAGATTCCTTTTAATAAAGTGGAAAAATTGCAGCGACTCGCGAAAATATACTAAGAGTCACGAAAATTTATTTCAAAAATCGCAGAGGAGAAAATTTATTATATCTATACTATAAAGGACAAACTTGTCCATGCGTAACGCTGACGTCATTTTGACGGTGGCAACAGCAGGCGATTAAATTTAACTTTTATTAATTTTTATTGCAATTTTTTAAAACTTCTATAAATACCGCACATTTTCAATTTTTACACCGTCAAATAGGGGGGGGGGGGGGGGATGTACTTTCAAATACAATTTTTTTTTTAACTAAATCGCACTTTGTCTGAAAACTGTATCGCCGTGTACTCAATTTTTATTGTTTTAAAAATAATTTTCAAACATTATTTTTTTAAGTCTATCTCTTTGCGTGCAGACGATTACGAAATATAAATCCGTTTGCACTTAAAATAATATAAATAGCTCATATTTAGCAATATTTTTTTCCTGCTTATATTCCATAAGGAAATTAAAACATTCATCAATCAATAAAGAAAACAATAAAATACAGTATAACTTCAAAAATCCGGCACCATCGGGACCGAGACTATGCCGGATTTTTGAAGGAATATCAAAAGTAGTACTATCTATCTATATTATAAAGGACAAACATATCTGTGCGTAACGCATACGTCATTTTGCGAATGGCAACACTTTGAAATTTGAAATAAAATTTTGGTTTTGCAATTCTCTCTACTGCAAATTGTTTAACTTCTAAACATCTCATATTTTAAATTTTTACACCGTCGTATAAGGGAAAAAAATGCTCTTTTAAATGCACTTTGTTTGAAAGCTATATCTCAATTTATTTTTGAGATATTAATTTTATTGTGGTTTTTAATACCATTTTTCTTATCGTGGCAACAAAAGTAGACTCGTTATTTCTTATCGTTCAACAATAGAGGAATTCAGTTGAACGAATTGGCAGATGAACTTGCTCGCCACCTAAAGAACCCAGCGGGATCTATCAGGCTAGTCTCACCTGAAGATATCATCAGAAAGTGGTACAAAGAGAGAATCACCGGAGAGTGGTTAGCAAGTGGATACATCGCAGACTTTCCCCCATCTCACAAAGAGGAGTTGGGCAGTGTTGGGTATGAGCGCGTCCATTGAACGAAAGTTCACGAACTTAGTTCACTATCTGTGAACGTTGAATTGAACTTGACTCACTTTTTCACGAAAACTCAATTTTTTTCATAAAGTTTTTTTTTTTTTTTTTGTAATTTTCCAGCCGTTAAGAACACGTTTTTCCCATTAAAATGCCATTTAGAGGCCTAAACCGACTCGGGGCGGATCGAGTCTGATCATTAGTTTTTCTGGGTCGTGCCCGGGCCTTGCGTTCTCTGGAGGCTCGGCCCGGGCCGAACCGAATTTATTTCTGGACCTGTGCTTCATTCTTCCTAGAAGTCTGCACCGACCGAAATTTTCGGGCCCGGTCGTCCCTGCTTGTATGAAAATCATTGATCCGTCCCTGTCTGATTCGTGCAAAAAACTTTTTATAGAAGAACCTCTTTGGGTCAACAATTTTTGCCGAAAATACATATGTTTTTAAATTACCATTATTCTACAATTAAAATTCTCTTTAAAGAATAATACATTTATATAGGGGGTGGGGGTTACAGTACTGTAAAACCTGTTATAAGAATCTGTTTATGGCGAAATCCTGTTTAAAACGGGAAAATTTCTTGATTGGTGCAAAATGGATATAATAATTCTTTGAAAATAAAATATACTTTGCAAGAGACTTACACAGACCTGGTAAAAAAGGAACCTAACTATAACGAATTTTTTCTCTCCTCTGTGATTCCGTCTTAGAAGGTTTTTCGATATGGAATTTTTCAGATTTTTAGTTCTCCAAGCCGTGTAATGGTATTAATAATAATTCAGATATTTACATACAAATAGAGATCCATTAAAAAATCAATATAGTTTACAATAGGATATATACCGGTGTCCCAAAAAGGACTGACTGATTTTAAAATTCAATAACTTGTAAACGGTGACAGATATTTAAAAAATTCTTGCAGGAGGGTGATGCATAAGGTCAAAAGTTTTTTTACAGTGATTTTCAATTTTAGTTCCAATTACAAACAATAGATGGCGCTGCGATCGATAGACGCTAAATTCAGGCTCGATTTTAGGTACTTCGTGGCCCGGATAATACATTTCCATCTCCTTTTTCCGCATAGAACAAGATAAAGGACCAAAAATCGAGCCTGTATTTAGCGACTATTGCTTACAGCGCCATCTATTGTTTGTAATTCGAACTAAAATTGAAAATCACTGTAAAAAAACTTTTGACCTTATGCATAACCCTCCTGCAAGAATTTTTTAAATATCTGTCACCGTTTACAAGTTATTGAATTTTAAAATCAGTCAGTCCTTTTTGGGACACCCGGTAGAAAGAAATGTAGTTGAAGCAGTACTTTGGAACGGATGTCCCTGTACTATACAGTCTATGGTAGAGGTCTGTTGGTGCCGAAATTTCAAGGCCCAGGCCCGGCCCGATTCATAGAAGAAAAATTCGGTCCGGCCTAGTATAAAAATTAAAAGTTCGGCCCGAGCCTGGCCCGCACAAAATGATATTGGCCCAGCTCGGTATAAAAGTTAAAAATTCGGCCCGAGTCCGGCCCGGCCCGTAGAGAAAAATTATTAGTCCGACCCGGCACAGTATAACAGCTAAAAGTTTGGCGCGAGACCGGCCCGGAAAACAGTTAAAATCTCGGCCCGAGCCCGGCCCGGCCAGAATGAATTTCTTTAAAACATTGATTTTTACGTCTATTTGGTTAAAAATTTCTCTCATACGAGGAATTCTGACAAAAAATATTTACCTTTGCTTTTTATTGTCATGTTTATGGTTTTCCTTTTTATAGAAGTTATAGTGATATTTATTTTTTAATATATCGCTATTTGTTGCACATAAATGTTTCTGTTATCATTAATATAGTTAATCCATATTCCATGTATTGGAGATTTAAAAATCTGAAAAATGCTATACAGTAAAATCTTCTAAGATGGAATTGCATAGGAAAGAAAAAAATGCGTTAAAGTTCCCTTCTTAGCAGGTGTAAATGCATTATATATTCTTTTCTTACGTATTTTATTACATTCATTTTGCATGGATCAACATATTTTTCAGGTTAAGACAGGATTCCGTCATAGGCAGGTTCTTTTTCACACGTTTTACTACATTTTAATAAGCCTAGAAATATACTATTCTTTATAGAGAATAAAATTTAATGTTTAATAGTTGAATAATGGTGATTTAAAAATGGATGCATTTTTTGCACATTATATTTTGATTGCATTCGTGCATGCGCAGTGAAGCATTTTTTAGTAAACCTGCTCACTTTTCATCCAATTATTATTATTTTTTAATTCTGATTGCAGGGTATTGTTTACAATGTTGTTTGTCATATTTTCTGAAAAGAACATTTGTTTATATTAAGAGCACTGCAAATTATAAGCAAAAAACTTGGCAAAATTTGGGATTGTTTTTATAAAAACCTTAATTTCTCTACTAGTATACATGCTATCCTCATAAAAAATGAACACAGTTTATTACTATAAGCCTCTTAATAATATTCTACAGTTTGAACGCTTTTGCTATATTAGTTTTTACAGGGTTATCCAAAAGATATTCGTTCTTTTTCAATTTGTTGACGGTCACTTATGGGGTTTCGGAAAAAAATCTTCGCGGAAATATAGGACATATGCTATTCTGTTTACACACCTGAAGTTTCAGGGTAATTCCTCATGTGTTTTTCTAGATATTTAACAAAACGTCTAAAATCGCAAGTGACCAATCATCATTGGCCATATAGTGTATACACACGTAATATGTGTATGCGTACATAAACTATCACAACTACTGTATATGTGTTTTAAGTGTGTCAGAAACGAATTGTTCTCAATATTTTTCATATTCCGAGCGAAGAAAAAATTGTTGTTAACTGTACAATAACGAAAAACTAATCTATGATTGCATTTCTTATGATATAAAAACTGGTGGAACCAGAGAGAAAAGTAAAGCTCGATCTAAAAAAGTTACAGTAAAAAATTTTCAAATAGCTTCAGTTTAAAAAAGTAAGTAGTGCGTAGAAAAGTAGTGGAATCAAATTATCTGTAAAGCTCATGAAATTAGCCAAATTTTTGCTGATAGCTGAAAATGTGGACTGAGCTTTACTGGTGCCTTAAAATCAATCAGGGAAGTAAAGGCATTTTTAACTCATTCGGAATTCCAATCATTCATAACCAGTTTTAAAATTTGGGCTCATAAGAATAGGTTAGAGGTTGATTTAGAAATGAGCGAGAACACGAGAGGTACCGAGAACATGAGAGATCGTTCAGTACGAAGTATAGACCAAATTCCATTCCAGGGGTCACTGATAAGCCTGAAAGATCAAAGTCCAAAATAAGCCCAAAACCCTAAGCATGTACGATTCAACCATATGCTAACTACTTGTCTGGCTTAAGTCCATTGACATAAGGCTCTCTTTTCACTGTAATTACATGAAATAAAAATTATTAAGCTATATGTGTTATGTCAGAAATGTTAATAACAACAATTCCTCAACAACTTGACTATATTAATGTTATACTTAAAATATTACTTCATGGTTTACATTCTTTCATCTTTGTGGAGTTTAGCTTGACTTGATGCAATCATGTCCACAATTCTGGGCCTGACAGAATTTTTTTGTTCATAACTACACATTCTGTTTACTATACTCAGTACTCATTTTGAGTGGATAATATGATTTTGAATATAAGGCACCAGTAAAGCTCAGTCCACATTTTCAGCTATCAACAAAAATTTGGGTAATTTCATGTGCTTTACAGATAATTTGATTCCACTACTTTTCTACGCACTACTTACTTTTTTAAACTGAAGCTATTTGACAATTTTTTACTGTAACTTTTTTAGATCGAGCTTTACTTTTCTCTCTGGTTCCACCAGTTTTTTATATCATTTCATATCTTTTTCAGATCCTTTCAGGAACTTAATCAACCAACTTCAACTAACCAATCAACCGCCCCAATTAACCAACCAATGATCCCAATTAACCGGCCCAACCAATTGTCCCAATCAAAAACTAACAGAAACATTGGTTTACCAGTGTATTTCAAGAGCTCTGATGATACTTATTGCTAAACCCCATATTGGGATATTGACCTATACTTTACTCAGGACTGACCGCCAGACTAGTCTTTAGACTAAGTTTTATACATAGTGTGATCTCTTGAATTTTTCTGCTATGTACGTACGCTCTTCTGGTTTAAGGGACTATGCAGTATCCTAGGCCAACCCCTCAAACATACAAAAAGCTAAGGTAAGAAACAGTCATAAGAAATGAATTAAAACTGCGAAAAAACTATAAAAAGGGAAAAATTCTGTCTTTGTAACTCAATAGGAATTTAAAATTAAAATAGTCTGAAAACGACTGAATGCAGAAAAATGATCAAAAGTGATTGAAAATATTATACAATACACCGGTAAATAATATCAGAAATATTACTAATATTGGATATTTATAATAATATTTCGGAGTTCAAACTAAAATATCACGATAATGTCTAACATATTTACATCTAACTGTAACCATTGATCAAAAAATCAGGAAAATTGGAAAGTAGGTGTCCTTTGTAAAGTATGCATTAATTAAGGAGATAAATTACGTAAACGAGTCTATTGACAATTGTTGTATTTCGTACGGATAAATTATATAATTGAGCCTACAAACATTTGGCGCATGTTACCGGGTGTCGTTTAGAGCATAATTAACTTAACCGTAAGCGCAGGCACCTATTTTTGTAACGTTAACACACGCGTGGGGTAAATCTCACCTCACTTTGTCTCCCATTATATTTTTGACTAAATGCGCTTTAAAAATTCTACTACTCTATATTGTAAAATGCATCAGTACTACTTCTTTTTAGGGAAAAATCAAGCGTTTCATATTTATTTTCCGCTTTTATAACAGTTTCTGTAAAACTGGCGGTTTTTTTCCCTTAGAAAATATGCAACGATTTGTTTTACCTCTTAAAACATGAATTATTTTATAAAATTTACAGTAATTACATTTAATCCACTTTCAGCAACATATGAAGGCAGTTTTTATTTCACTCTTTCAGTAAAATTATTTTAGTGCGTGTTATCCCGTAACGAATGAACATATCGAAATGTAACGTTTGTGCACGCGCGGGATTATTTAATCCCAAAAGACATATTTCTACTTTTCTAGTCAACAAACTAAAGACATTCCTTCATACAATCTTTCTCAACCTTGGCCTTGAAAGGTACAAGGAAGGTCAGAAGTGTTTCCTGATGTAATTTTGAAGTTTTTTCACCTGCATAACCCCTTCTCCCGCAGGTAAACGCAACGTCTCCCGCCAGTTGGACCGTCCGCATACATACTACACCATAGAATGGAAGAGCATATAGAAAAATTAGCTTTGCTAAAATGACGAATTTTTGAAGTTTTTTCACCTGCATAACCCTTTCTCCCGCAGGTAAACGCAACGTCTCCCGAAAGCCAGACTGTCTGCATACGTACTACACCATAAAACGGATGAGCATGTAGAAACCTGAGCCTTGCTGAAATGACGTAATTTTGAATTTTTTTCATCTGCAAAACCCCTTCTCCCGCAGGTAAACGTAACGTCTGCCGCCAGCCAGACCGTTCGCATACATATTACACTATAAAACGGAAGAGTATATAGAAAAATGAGCCTTGCTAAAATCAAGTGACGAAAACGTTGCTAGTTCTTAGACCAGGGATTGCGAACCTTTTCACGTCCAAAGTAACGGGGACAGCCTCTGGTAAATTAAAAAAATAAATACTTTGAATTATAATTTAAGAAAAAGACTTTCTTAAAAATTGTTCAATTAATAAAACTTTAAATTTTGTATTTTTCTCGGTGGATTAAAATAAATAAATAAAATTTTCTTTTATTCTAAAAACAAATATTTTTTTTAAATCTAAGGGAACTTTTATTTTTCTAAAACCGTCATTGATTTTTAAGAAATAATCCATTTTCAGCTTTTCAAGGAGCTTATTATAATTGGCTGGAAGAAATTACAGTTAACATTTGACAATTATTTAGTTATTTATTAGGAAAGAACCGAACTGAATAGATAGATACACACATATTTAAATCATAAGAATTAAACAAGATTTTTACATTTTACTCCTGCCGGTTTATAAAGGACGGTTTAAATTGCGCTGCCAAGCAATATCTACATTTTGCTTTTACTTTTAAGAATATACAAAGTGTTTTTAAACTAATGGAATAAACTTTCAGGTGTACTTGTGAAAGGAAATAGGTCACAATTCACTTGTTTAGTAAAAAATGCATTGTGCTTCACTAGACGTTTTAGTTCACAAATTTAACAATAATGAAGATACTATAGTGAGTCTTTGATCATATTAACTTTGCTTTGTATAAATATGAAGACATCATTGGTAAGTGCCCTGAATTTTGGTTGGTGAAACGCTGCACAACGTCACCGACATTCCGTTTAAATAAAGTTTTCTAAATAATATTTTTCAGTGACCAACTACGAGGAATGTGTATACGATGTGTATAAATACGCGATAGTGTCAAAGTGGACGTTTTGAACCGAAGTTTCGCGCGAACGTGGAATAACCACTCAAGAAAAACATGTTTGTCACGTGATCAAAATCGCTTATAATTCAGTAGGTAATTTATTGATAAAAAAAAATTGGAAAACACAGTTCAATTCCAAATCGCTTCCATGGTCAGATTTTCCAATTTTATATCTTTCCGTTAAAAAAATTATTTGTAAATGTGTCGAAACGTTTTGCGTTTGTTGAGCAGAGCAGTTGAGAACAGCTTTAACAGAAGATTGCACCGGCATTGCAGAAAAAAAGAAAAAAAATCGTATATTTTGTGTTTTTTAAAGACGTACTTACCGGGAAATGAAAATACGAAGGTTTTCATTTTTTCAATTCATTCATTTGTAATCATTACAAGAGACTGCATTGCTGGTAATTTGTTTTACGCATAACTCAAGAACTACTTGGTGGAATGCTCTACAATTATTATATATAAGCATAACTCTTGTGCTTTATATTACAAACTTATAGAAATCGATTTCCGTTAAAAAATTCATAGATTGCAATTCACATATAAATCCCTTTGTTACACAAATTTCCATTTTTCATATGTTTACTGTGATTTCAAATCCATGCTGCACTTGTGATGGGGATTGTTTCATAGATTTACTGGTATATGATGGTTTATACAGCATTTTTAATTTGAAGAAATTCCTTTATTATTTATACATTCACAATTTTTGTTGATAATTTGTAATGGTTTTTTATATATAATGGTTTAATCTTACAAAAAGTTAATATCAGTTCACTTGATTTTATGGTTGTTTGGGCACAGGGGAAAATAACTTTTAGCTTTAGCTTATTTTTCCCACAGAAAACAACCATTTTGCTTATATCATTGAATTCTGTGCCCTTGATAACGTAATTCAATGTATAAGCTTTTCAATTTTTGTCGGTGTCCACTTTTTTCTTTTTCTTCCATGATATTTCTTATATTATTATTATTTTTTTTAATACTTACAGCTTTAATTCATAATAATGGACGGTGGAAGGTTATGTTTAACTAATGGTTATATATATATATATATATTTTTTTTTTTTAATTAATTACAAATATTTTTTTCGGAAGAAATTAGGACTTGTAATCTAAGTTCTTTGATAAAAAAAAAAAAAAAAAAAAAAAAAAAAAAAAAATCGATTTATAAATGTTTTAAGTATGTGAATTATAAAATCACAGCTTATTCTAAAAAATAGTTCTGGAGCTATGCTTAAAGAACTAACCGCATTGCAATCTGCGTTGTAATGATTAAAATACATTTAACATTTAGAGTTCAAAATTTTAAATATCTATAAACTGTACATTACTGGCACGATTGACTTCCAGTTTGCTACCCTAAGTTGAAATTTAACGAGAAAACTAAATAATGTCAAAATAAGGTGCTCGTATTGAAAATTTCACAGTTTGAAATTTGAAACAATTTCAGTATGAAGAAGACCCCTAAGCATTTTTTTAGTATATATAGTCAAACCTCGTTAACACGAACACGCTTAACGCGAATTACTTTTAGTACGAACTGTTTCCGATTGCCCCGTCCTGTTGTATATGATGTATTTAAGTTCGGATATCACGAACTACTTTTAACACGAATAAAAAAAGTTTGACTTTGAGTGTTCGTGTTAACGAGGTTCAACTGTATATATATATACAACATACATTGAAGTAAGACATATTTGCCTATTTCAAAAAAAAAACTGCCTATTGTTTTTTTTTTATTGTACAATGGGGTGATTAAAATGTATCTCTTTCCTTCTTTCTTTCTTTTGTTCGACTGCACTTTAATATCTTCAGATTTACTTGATAGTGTACCATTTATTTATGAAATTTGTCACCATATGAAAATAGATAGCACTTAGATAACGCATATAGTTATTTACAAAGAAAAAAGTATCAGAAAAGAAAAAAAAAATTCTCTCAGAAAGATTACAGAATGAGTCCCTTTTATTAGAGAAGCGTACGTAGTACTAACACATTAGCTGAATTGGCGCATATTTCTTGAACATGTGCGGTGCCCATAAGTGTACCTGATACATAAATTAAAAAACCCAATTTCACTCCATCCAGGCAACAAAATGGATGCTTATATGGATCATCCCGAGGCAAATCCACCATTTCAAAGAAAGGAATAGTTTTTCTCCCGATGCGAGGTGGGGGAGAATGATGAATGGCTTTCTTATTATAATAAACCACTCATACTACAATATATATATTAAAACACACATACACACATAAATAACGCCTGCATTCAACAGTTAAAGGTATATATAAATATTATACAGACATACAAACAATAAATACAATAAACCCAACTGGAGGGTTTATTGTATTTATTGTTTGTATGTCTGTATAATATTTATATATACCTTTGGCTTTCTTATTGTTTGATTTGAACCGGGACCCTTGGGCCGGAATCTATGCCATTATAGGGAAGTGGGAGGGTGTCGCAGGCAAAAGTCTGTGGCAACAAACAAGGGCGGCGCCAGAGGGGGGACCGGGGGGCATATGCCCTCCCGTCGGGCACACCTGGCCCCCACGTCGGGGTCAAATTTAATCGTCGTCGGGGAAAATTTTTTGACTTGAGTCTTGAGTCCTGCATCGGGTCGGTAATCCGATTTTTCCTGCACACGACCCGAGTCGGGTGCAGGTTAATTAAAAAAAAAATATCTTAGTTTAGTTTATAGAAAATGCGACCCACGGAATAGCAAGGCGCTGATTTTTTTCTTCGGAAATCGGATTGGCTAGAACCACATGTCGGTTAAAGGCTGTCGCACAACGGCCGGATGTTACCGAAAACTTTATACATTTTGCCTAGAGCTCATTCATGTGCACTCCTGTTGTTTATTCGATTGACCGCAAACTTACGCGCCTAAGAAATACGATTTCAAGAGGAGACAGGACGTTTAAATTCATCTGCTCGCATCGATCTTCTTATTAAAAAGCGTAGGGTAAGTATTTTTTATAAATGAATGAGTAAATAAAAAGCGAATTTTGTATAATTATTCAAGCAAACTTAGTATCAAACTAAAAATTCCTTCTTTGTTCATTAATTTCAATATACAGTGAGTAGAGTCTCATTTTATAGATATTAATCTCTATTTAATATATGAAAGAGAAATGGAAGGTATAAATAAGAAAATAATTATATACATACATAACTTCATTGTAAACTACGGGAAGATGTGTATATAGCAAATACTAAAATCCTGCATCGGTTCAGTTAACCCGATTCTACCCGATCGTGTTGGCCATTGGCTCTAAAATTTTGCTGTGGATCGGGTTGACTAGTGTTTCCATTTTCGGGTTATCTCAGATTAGGGTTTTTGTTTCTTGGGAGTCGATTCGAGTACGCCAAATTTTTCCAAAGGAAAGTCCGCTCCACCAGTGGCCGAGAGGTTCTGTGCTCTCGAAGCTGGTAGACGGGAGGTGCTGGGTTCAAACCCGTAGGCCCAATCGTTCGGAGTTTTCGTGGTTTTCTTTGAACCTTGGATTTCCATGCGTAAATACGGATTAGGTTCAATTAGAACCCCCCCCCCCCCACACACACACACACACACGAAGGGCACTTCCCCCTCGGGCTTATATCCCTCGAGTAGATAATCGGCCGTCAAAAATTAACCCAACCCAAAGCAAAGTCCAGATTATTGTTTTAAATGATAAAAAAAAAAAAAATACTTGTATATGAGTAAGTAAATGTGTGTATTTATTTTTTGAAATATAAAATTGATTTTAGACATATGATTGCAAACTATTTTCCAGAATTGTTTTACATTTAGGATTGATTTTTTTTTTTTTTTCATTTTATGCTTAGGATCAAGTTGCAGGTTTGAAAAAAATATTTTGTCGATTTCGGGTCGGTCATAACTCGAATCGTGCAGGGTTGTAATTAACAGTTCGTGTTTAGAGTCGTAGATTCGTATTTAGAAATTAAAAAAAATCGTGTAAAACAGAATATCGGCTTACTTGATAATTTAAACTTGATTGTATTGTTAGACTGAACAATTTTAATTAATAACTTAGTTATAATTTGTAGAGTTCTGTATGGGCCGAAATTTCCAGGTTCGGGCTCAGCCCGACTCGTAGAAAGAAAAGTTCGGCCGTATACAAAAAACAGTAATGGGCCGACCCGGTATAAAAATTAAAAGTTCGGTCCGAGACCGGACCAGAAAAAATTTAAAATCTCGGCCCAAGTCCGACGGAATTTTACGTCGATTTTGTTAAAAGGAGTTCGGACCAAAAATACTTATTTTAGCTCTTTTTTCATGTTTATAATTTTCATTTTTAAAGAAGGTTGCGATATACATTTTTTTTTAATGAATCTCTATTTGTATGTTAATGTTTCAGCCATAATTAATATCGTTAATCAAAAAATTGGAGACTTAAAAATCTGAAAAATGCTATACAGTAAAATCTTCTAAGACATCGCATAGAAAAAAAAAAAAATGCGATTTAAACAAGTTCTCTTCTTAGCAGGTGTAAATGTATTATATTTTTTTTTCACGTATTAGTATATTCATTTTGCATGGATCAATACATTTTTCCATATAAGACAGGATTACGTCATAGGCTGGTTCTTTTTCACACGGTCCCACCAGTGGCCGAGAGGTTCTGCTCTCGAAGCTGGTAGACGGGAGGTGCTGGGTTCGAACCCAATCGCGCCCGTCGGCCTAATCGTTCGGAGTTTTCGTGGTTTTCTTCGAACCTTGGATTTCCAAGCGTTAATACGGGTTAGGTTCCCTTAGAAAGACCCCCACGAAGGGCATTCCTCCCCTTAGGGCCTATATCCCTCGTGTTGATAATTGGCCGTCATAAACACAACCAACCAGCCAACCAATCTTTTTCACACGTTTTACTGTATTTTAATATTATTGCCTAGAAATATACTATTCTTTAAAACGAATAAATTTTAATGTTTAATTGTAGAATAATGTCGATTTAAAAATATATACACTTTTTGCAAAAATTTTTGACCTGGGCCAAATTTTACTGATTTTTGCACGGACCAGGCTATACCGAGACAATGATTTCATACAGGCTGATCGAGACGGGACTAAAAATATCGGCTTATGAAGACCTAGGAAGAATGAAACCTGCTTTATCTCGGTACGAAAAAAAGAAGTTAGGCCCGACCCGGCCGGAGTGCCATGAATGAAAATAGGCCCGAGCACGGCCCGTGCAGACCTCTAAACTTTGACTGTTTCCAAGTAAGCATGAATTTAAAGATTTTTTTTTTTAGCATCAACAAGACTTTTATGATTGATCTGATATTAATGAACTTTTACATTCTAAAGCTATTTTACAAGTTTTCCTTTAACTTACATTTTTCTTCAGAATTATGTATTTCAGTTTTAATCTCAGATTTAAATTCTGTATCTTATCAGAAGTTAGAGGATCATGCTGTCTGGTTTCGATCAATATTCTAAAAAAAATACGTGAGTTGAAGGTGTTTCTTCAATTGCTTTTATTATTATTATTAAAACACGAAAATTCCTGTTTTGATTTGCCCATTGTTCTCAAATCCAAAAGGGCAACTTTCTGACATAAGTTTTAATTTATTTTTGTTCGGAAATGCATGAAACTAGCAGGTGTTAATGTTCCGAAACTATGACATAGAGCTGTTTTATTCGTTTTTTTGCAAACGCAATAGATCTTTCAGAAAAGAGTGTCAAAGTGGGCGTTTTAAACCGAATTTCAGCGCGAAATGAGAAAAATTAGTCAAGAAAGGAGGAAAAACGTGTTTGTCACGTGATCCAAATCGCTTCTAACTCAATAGGTAATTGATGGCTCCAAAAATGGGAAAACACAGTTCGATTCTAAATCGCTTCCCTGGTCAGGATTTCCACTTTTATATCTTTTCGTTAAAAAATGAATTTGTAAATGTGTCAAAACGTTTTGCGCTTGTTGAGTAGAGCAGTTGAGAACAGCCTTAACGTAAAAATTATCTGAAGTTACATTTTCGTCAAATCACCGGGGTGTTTCCGTAACTGTGCCACATGTTACTTTTTTGTATCAGAAACTGATTTTTTACGCATGTCTCTTTTCCTCCAAAACACGAAAAGTTCGCGAACTGAAGCTCATTTTTTTTTTTTTTTTACCCGACTGAAAAGAAGGGTTATGTGCTTCACGCGTATCTGTGTATGTGGATTTCTTTATACCCTCGAAACATCCCAACGGCTGGATGGATTTTAATGAATGAGGTCTCTATCGATACGTCTTAACGGCCCGATGGTTATAGACTAGTTTTGTTTTTATAAATTCTAAATGGCGGCCGTAAAATACAAAATGGCGGTAGGGACGAAAAAAAATTACGCACCCTATTGAGTGGCCTATCATTGGATAGGTCTTTCAAAATGAAGACGATGTTTCATTGACTATTTTACAGTCAGAAGCTCCGTTAAAATATTATACAACCTGGAAGTTGTGTATGTATTGTGGATCTCTAGCTTTACTGCAACTCTAACCATCATAGACATCTATAGACCGCATCAAAACAGTGTTTATAGATAGGAACTAACAGTTAAACACAACTTAAAAGTCATCAATACAATTAAATAAAAAAAAATAGGTAAGTAATATAAGCAAGTAATATAAAAAAATATATTTTAAGTCAATTTCTACTTAGGTCAATAAGAGAATTTTTTTTCTCCCATTCTTCTTTCCTTTTGAGTGGCGCTTAAAAAGCCTTGATCAAGAAGAGGGCTCTCTCGGTCTTAAAAAACCTTGATCAAGAAGGAGGCTCTCTCGATTATTGAAAATTAATTAATTTAATTTAATTAATGAATTAATATTTGAAAAAAAAACTGGACTAACATCAAGTGTCACCCAGTACAAGTTTAAAAAAATTTATTTAAGCTTGATTAAATGAATAATAAGTATTTTATTAACGATTGAAAATTTGAACAAGATATAAATAGCGAGAGTGTTAGCTAACAGTAGGAATTGAAAAAAAAAATGTTTCACATTGATGAGAAATAATTAATTAGTTCGCTTTTTACGCAGTCGGGTTTTTTGATTTTTTAAATTTAATTGTTTATTTAGTTCTCCAGTCAAAATACGGAATTTTCTTCAAATAACAGAAAAATCTGTTCCAACCACAGGCGCGTTCCGGCAACTTGCTGCCTGTGCTTTTTACGTTTGACGAAATGTTTTCTTGGGAGTGTATGTAATAATTGCGCTTTTTCTTAAACGGCTGAAAGGCAAAATAATGAAAATATAATAAAACGCGGTATTTGTAAAATGAGCATTATTGTCATAAAATTACTGTTAATTATTTAGAAAACTCTAGTTCGACTAATTAATTTCACACCATACCTTTATGGATAAAGTATAATTCACTTACATTCAATACGATGAAAGGAAGCTATTTAATACACCAACCTGTTGAGATAGAACGACAAAGAATTGGAAGAACTTTCCAATTTAGACAATCTTAGCCTGTTTTAACCGATATTACGAAAATTTTCAGTTTAAAGCGTTATTCGATTACACTGGTTCCGTTTTAACAGGTTTTATTGTAGTGCTTAAAATTTCTCGATTTTCAAGCGTCTGTCCGGCTTTTTTTATCCGACTGCCAAGAAGGTTTATGTGTTTCACACGTATCTGGGTATGTGGATTTCTTTATACCCTCGAAACCTCCCCAACGGCCAGAGGAATTTTAATGAATAAGGTCTCTAAACCGTCTCGTCTTAACCGTCCGATGGTTATAGGCTAGATTTGATTTTAAAAATTCAAAATGGTGGTAGACATGAAAAAAAATTTACGCACCATATTGAGTGTTATATCATTGGATTGATCTTTCAAAATGAAGACGACGTTTCATTGACTATTTTACAGTCAGAAGCTCCGTTTAAATAGGACACAACCTGGAAGTTGTGTAGGTAAGATCTCTAGCTTTACTGCAACTCTAACCATCATATCCATCTATAGGCCTCATCAAAACAGTGTTTATAGATAGGAACTAACAATCAAACACAACTTGAAAGTCACCAACACAAGTGAATAAAAAAAATAGGTAAGTAATATAAAAAAATAGTTTAATATTGATGAGAAATAATTAATTAGTTCGCTTTTTACGCAGTCAGGTTTTTTGATTTTTTAAATGTAATTCTCTCTCTGTCCCGCTGTTTGACCTGACAACACTACTTACGAGCCAAGCTGGAATTAGCTCAATTTTACAAAAAGAATGTCTAAGTTATTGTTTGACATGAAAAATTATATATTTATATTTGAATGAGTCGCTTTACGTGTTTATTTTCTACATATAAGATAGAATTGATATTACAGATATGATTGCTGACTATTCTTTCATAACTGTATTAAATTATAGATCTTTTTTGTGTCGAGTCGTGTTCGGGTTGAAGTGTTTCCGTTTAGGGTCAATAGAAAAATTGTTGTCGTGTTTAGGTCGGGTTTTGCGTCAACGGAAATTTTTTGTTAGGTTTCAGATTGACTTTAAGTTGAACGTTTGGGTCGGGTATAACCCAAACCGCGCAGGAATCTATTTCAGATAAAAAACTACGTATTTGAATATGAATGACTCCTTGCATGTTTATTTTTCCACCATAAAAGATAACATTAATATTGGAGATATGATTGCAAACTATATATTATAATTACATTATAGTGTGGATCAATTTTCTCTGATTCCGGGTTTCAGGTTGGGATTGGAATTAAGTATTTCGCGTTCGATCGGGTCGCAGATATACAGAATATTTTTGGTTGCAGCTTTGTTTTAAATAAAATTTACAGGGCTTCAAATTTTATTTATTACCCGGGAGGGACCCTAGTTAGGTGTAACGTTTAACTGCTAGTTTTCATGATGACACTTTCACTAACAAATTTAAATAATTTTATTTTAAAATAATTTTTGGTCACTTTATGCGTTTTTGATAGGGATTTGTCAACTGATTATTTTCAGTTACCTCCGGCATTAAAACACGTGCTCAACCCGGCCGGAACATGAACCGCGTTTTGAAAAAAATTGGTTACCTGCCTTTTCCTGATGCGCGACTCTTTGGTTCAACTCATAACCGGAGAACTGCTCCATACTTTGTCTTTCACATACTGCTGTGTAGGGTATATGCCATCTATGTGCACGTAAAATCTATAATATTGAATGACCGCTTATTGGGAGGTTGCTGTATGGAAGAAGAGTACGAAGCAGAGTTTTTCCTTTCGTGTAATGCTCAAAAGTGTGAAAACCCTTTCTGTTGTGGATTCATCCGCCTATAAAGATTAGGTGACTAGTGAGGTGTTTCAAAAATAACCTTAAGAGCTTTTTTTTTTCACTTTATTTATCTACAATATTCTTTGACAAGCTTCGAAATTTATGTTTCGAGTAAAAATCGTTTGGCCCTCTGCAATTTATCTCTAATTTAAATAGCATTATGAGTGTTACAGATCTGCACGTTTCGGGATATGTCAAATCCGAACGCGAAAATTTTATGTTGTTCCCGTGATTGATCAACATATTCCACCTGTTATTTAAAAAAAGGGGGAAAAAGAAACAAAGAAATGTTTTAATGTTCATTTGCTCCAAAAAAATTCTGAAGTATAAATACAGTCCCGGTCCGGCCCGAATCTACAGAAAAATGCAAGACCCGGACGTATCCCGGGGATAATGAAGTTCAGGCCTGGACCAACTTTTCAAAAGCTAAAATTTAGCCAGAGCCCGTACCGAGTTTTCAGATAAAATTAACGAAAGTCCGAGTTTTATGAAAGAAACTTTTACCAAGTTCGGGCTTCGGAACAGGCTAGGGCTCGTGGAAACCTCTAATATATATTTTGAATTCGGCCCCCCTGTCGGGGATACTGTGCCCCCCCCCCCCCCCCCCCCCCGTCGGGCAAGATCTGGCGCCGACCCTGGCAACAAACACGTCAGATAAGAGAATGATTTTGAACCTGAGTCTCGATACTGCCTGAAGCGCGAAGGGGATATTTTATTGTACATTCTGAGTCAAATACTTTTCTTTTTTTTTGTAAGAAGATCTTTGGCGGCAGACGTCTTTACAACAAATTCCAGTAAGTTACAAATGAAAAACACGTTTTCTGTCGACTGTCTCGTCTCAACAATATTATCTGACTACAGTCTCATGTAGTACATATAGAAGCCTAATTACCGCACAGGCCAACTAATCCGTGGCCTTGGCCCACTGCTGAGGGAGGCTCAAATTAAATAAAATGATTTAGAAGAAAAAAATTAATTGCAGTTTCTTCCAGTTATTTTCGGAAAACCAAAAACGATTTTCGTTAACTTGGCAATCGTATGATAATCAAATGATAACCTCTTGAATACTGCCGGGAAAAAAAAAATCTAGCTAGTATTTTGGTGCGAGGAGGCCTGAAAAGGTGCTGTGCCTTAGGCCCCCTAATACCTAATCGGGCTCTGCATAGAATGCTTATATGTATGAGAGAGAGTAGGTTACATTCAAAAGTATTCACAGGTAGAAAGGCAGTTTTATTATTGCGTTAACCTAATCGTCATGAATAAACGTTTGTTTAATTTGCATACCTAAGTATGACTTCGTAGGGGATGTGGGGGGGGGGGTGTTACATACATCATTTTAAAGTAAACTTCATTTCCAATCGTTCGGTACCAGTAACTTTGTTTTACGATAATTTGTTGAGGAGTTAGTAGGGGGTAGTTACTTTTTTTTTCCCACGACTGTACCTTTCAGAAATATTTTGCAATCATATTGATTTTAGAAAATTTGTAATATGAAATAAATATTTCTTTACTTTGGAATAGTTCCTTATTCTGGGAAGAGGAAGAGGGTTAGAGGTCTGAACGGACCCGAAGCCCGAATTTGAGCTAATTTTATATCATTTGATTTCTGACAGGAGCATGCATAATTGTGCCTAGATTAATTCTTTCCGTGCTGAACCGGCAACGAGCCTTAGATTTTTTATGAAGATTCCGGAACTTTTTTTTTATATATAAAAACCCCGATAAAACATTCCATTGTTTCATTTCCTTCTTTACCTTGACAACTCTATCTAGCGAACACTCTTCAATCCCATAACATCTTCATACATTTGTATGTTTTAGTTTTTATTTCTGAATAACGGACCCTGCGGCTGGCAGCTAAATTCATGGATCCCGAGGTATCCGCTACTCAGAGGTTTTACTACACAGAGTGTACATGTCCAATCTCAACGGTGTCCCATACCTAATTCCTAATTCCTAAGCCGTTAGGCATAGACATATAGTTCCAATTACAAAGTTGAATAAATGAGATACAGAAGTATTTTAAAAGCGATTTCAGTCAATAAAAACATTTCTTAAAAAATATATGAAATTTAAATTTTTACATCGTTCCCCGATCCTGCAATTTATATTTAGTAAAATGTCCTATTACTCTAAGAAGTGAGACAAAAAAAAAAAAGTCTCATTCTTCTATGATTAAAACTGTCCGAGTAATAGCTGTTTATTGTTAAAGCATATTTTTTTCTGCGAAATACGAGTCATTCACAAATTTATTAAGTTAAGTAATTAAAATGTGTATTTTTATTGCGAAAACTGGAAAATATTATTATAAATGTATCAAAATGAAAAAAGATCAAAATGCGATTTTTAAAAAATTAATTAAAGCATGGACCATGGATCTGTAATCCTTGAATTTTTTTTTTCGGTGTGTGTGTGTGTGTGTGTGTGGTGGGGGATTTGGTATGCAATGTTTGTAAATGTTTTTTTAATATTATTAATCTATTGTAAAAATTTCTACTGATTACAATCAATATTGTAATCAATATCTTTTAGAGTCGAATAAGATTGGAATAAAAAATACATTTGCCTAAATATTTACTTTATTTATTCGTATCTCAGTTTTAAGACATACAAAACGTTTAACTTTTTGAATTGGAAAAGAAAGGGGCCTGACCTTAAGAAAATGATGCAGGTCCGGATTTATGTGAGAACAACAGAAGAAAAAGCAATGGGGCCTTCAGAAATTGTAGTATAATTTTGAGAATTTTTTTCTTTCATGAGAAATGGAAAATTTATAGTTTATAAATAAATTATTGGTTTTAAAAGAATTTAACTTCTAAAGTAATAAATAATTTTTGAAGCTATGTTTAATTCATTTTGATTTATATGTTTGAAAAAAAAATGCATAATTCTCATTCAAATAGCAAAAAACTGAGCAGTTTTTTATTCTTCTACTAGCAAATCCCGCGGCTTTGCTCGCGTAATATTCGACATATGCCACGTGATTTTTATATGTCTAATTTTTATTAAAAGAAATTATACTTTTAGGAATAATTCAAAAATTACTATTTAAAACATAGTTTGACTAAACTTCATTTCTACACTGCATTAGGCAGAAATTAGACTTAAATTAATAAAAAAGAAATAAAATAAATGATAATTTAGAAAATATTTATGCTCAATTAATACGCTTATTTCAGTATTCATTTGAAGTTTTGAATATTTTAAAACCATCTTCTTACATCTTAAAATTAACCATCAAGTCAAATTCCAAGTCCTACCACCTCTCTCAACACAAAGGGCTATGTTGAAATAGGAACTGTCACCATTAATTTGCCAACATTAATTTGATATCGGTTTGTTATTTCCTAATATTCCACAGAAACGTAATTTAGAAATCTTTTACAGGCCTTTTTTAGAACGTTTATTGTTTCTGTTAACCCTAGGTGGTAGAATTATCCGCATAAAGTATAGTCTGCTTAGGATCAGAGATTGTTACCATTGATTCGCTATTATTACTTTTATAATCGGTTTATGTTCCCTGAAATTGCATAGAAATCGTAATTTAGGACTTTTTTAGAACGCTTTTCGCACCTCTCCTTCGCTTCACCCCTTTTTAATTCGAATTTATTTTCGACTGTCCTTCGAGGGCATTTACATTTTATAAGTAACTACCGTGCCATATTTAAAGTTTCTAGCCTCTTCAGTATCACCGAATATCGCAATTTAGAGAGTTTTTTGCTCCTGAAACCCTCTGGTGGTAGTGGTACAGACATAAAATATAGCTTATGTTTGAGCAGGTTCTATCATTAACAATTTGTCACCATTATTTTTTTAATCGGTTCGGTATTTGATAAGAAACTGCATAAAAATTGTAATTTAGAACATTTTTAGAACGCTTTTAGCTAACTTCATCCTTTTAAATTTGGAATTTTCTTTCGACCGTAATTAGACAGCAGTTGCATCTTCTAAGTAAATACTATGCCATATTTCAAAATGTTAGACCCTTCAGTTATGCAAAAAACGTAAATTAGAACATGTTTTGCTCTTGCACCCACAGATGGTAGTGACAGCAACATAAAATATGGCCTATGTTGGAGCAGGGACGGTCAACATCAATTTGCAACCATTACTTTTGAAATAGGCTTGGTATTTCCTGAGATTGAGTAGAAATCGCAATTTAAAACGTTTTCAGAACGTTTTTAGAACGCTTTTCGCGCATTTTCACCCCTTTTAAGTTTCCAATTTTTTCGAAACTGTTCTTAAAGATCATTTATATCTAATAAATATGTACCTTGCCTAATTTCAAGTTGCTAGCCCCTACCGATCACCAAAATCGAAATTTAGAACGCTTTTTGCTCCTGCAACCTCCAGCTGATAGTGACACCGACATGAAATAGCGTCTATGTTAGAGCAGAGGTTGTCAGCATCAATTTCCTACCATTACTTTTGAAATGAGTTTGATTCTTCCTGAGACTGCTCACAAATCGGCATTTAGAATGTTTTTAGAATGCTTTCCGTGCATTTTCACCCCTTTTAAATTTCAAATTTTTAAAGAAATGTTCTTAGAGATCCTTTATATTTAACTGGCAAATCTAGCGGCTTTGCTCGCGTAATATTTGAAATATGCCAAGTGATATTTATATGTCTAATTTTTATTAAAAGGTACTAACTAAATTTTTATTTTATTAAAAAGGTTTTATTTTATTTTATTAAAAGGTTTTTTATTAAAAGGTACTTGTTACTTTTAGGAATAATTCAAAAATTACTATTTAAAACACAGTTTGATTAAACATCATTATTACACTGCACTAGGCAGAAATGAGACTTAAATTAATAAAACCAAATAAAACCAAATAAATGATAATTTAGAAAATATTTTGAAACTTTTATGCTCAATTAAAACGCTCATTTAAGTATTCATTTAAAGTTTTGAATTTTTTGGAAACCATCTTCTTACATCTTAAAATTACCTATCTTGTGAAATTCCAAGTCCTACTACCTCTCTCAACATAATGGGCTGTGTTGAAATAGGAACTGCCACCATTAATTTGCCAACATTAATTTTGAAATCGATTTGTTATTTCCTAATATTCCACAGAAACGTAATTTAGAAAACTTTCAAAGGCCTTTTTTAGAACGTTTGTTGTTCCTGTAAACCCCAGGTGGTAGAATCATCGGCATAAAATATAACCTGTGTAGGATCAGAGACTGTTACCATTGATTCGCAACTATTACTTTTATAATCGGTTTATATTCCCTGAAATTGCATAGGAATCGTAATTTAAGACTTTTTAGAATGCTTTTCGCACCTCCCCTTCGCTTCACCCCTTTTTAATTCGAATTTATTTTCGACAGTCCTTCGAAGGCATTTATATTTTATAAGTAACTATATACCATGCCATACTTAAAGTTTCTATGCTTTTCAGTATCACAGAAATCGCAATTTAGAAAGTTTTTAGCTCCTACAACCCTCTGGTGGTAGTGGCACAGACATAAAATACAGCTTATGTTTGAGCAGGTTCTAGCACCAACAATATGCCATCATTATTTTTTTAATCGGTTTGGTATTTTATAAGTTTGCTTAAAAATTGTAATTTATAACGCTTTTCGCATACTTCATCATTTAAATTTGGAATTTTCTTTCGACTGTTCTTAATAAGCAGTTGCATCTTGTAAGTAAATACCACGCCATACTTCAAAGTGTTAGACCCCACAGTTGTGCAAAAAACGCAAATTAAAACATGTTTTACTTTTGCAACCCTCAGATGGTAGTGACAGCAACATAAAATATAATCTATGTTATAGCAGGGACTGTCACCATTGATTTGCAACCATTACTTTTGAAATAGCTTTGGTATTTCCTGAGATTGAGTAGAAATCGCAATTTAGAACGGTTTTCGCGCATTTTCACCCCTTTTTAAATTTCCAATTTTTTTCGAAACTGTTCTTAAAGATCATTTATATCTAATAAATATGTACCTTGCCTAATTTTAAGTTGCAAGCCCCTACCGATCACAAAAATCGAAATTTAGAACGCTTTTTTGCTCCTGCAACGTCTAGGTGATAGTGATACCGACTTAAAATCTTAGGAATCCTTTATATCTAATAAGTAGCTAATATTTCAAATTTCATATTTCTAGGCCCTTCCTTAACGCAAAAAACCACAATTTAGAACGTTTTTCTCTTGCACCCCCTTTGGGGTAGTGGCACCGACATAAAACATAGCCTATGTTGGAGCAAGGCCTGTCACCGTCATTTTGACACCATTATTTTTCAAATCAGTTTAGTATTTCCTGAGATAGTGTAGAAACCACCATGTAGAACGTTTTATAGAACGCTTTTCGCACATTTTCACCCCTTTTAAATTTCGAATTGTTTAAGAACTGTTCTTAGAAATCCTTTATATCTAATAAGTAGCTAATATTTGAAGTTTCATATTTCTAGGCCCTTCAGTAACGCAAAAATCGCATTTTTTGAAAGTTTTTTGCTCCTGCATCTCCTTTCGGGTAGTGGCACCGACATAAAACATAGCCTATTTTGGAGCAAGCGTTGTCACCATCATTTTGACACCAATATTTTTGAAATCGGTTTGTTATTTCCTGAGATTGTGTAGAAACTACCATTTAGAACGTTTTTTAGAACGGTTTTTGTGCATTTTCACCCCTTTTAAATTTCGAATTTTTTAAGAACTGTTCTTAGACATCATTGATATCTTATAAGTACCTAACATTCCAAATTTCATATTTCTAGGCCCTTCAGTAACGCAAAAATCGCATTTTTAGAACGTTTCTTGCTCCTGCACGCCCTTTGGGTTAGTGGCACCGACATACAATGTAGCCTATGTTCTAAGTTGGACTAACACCGTCATTTTGATACCATTACTTTTGAAATCGGTTCGGTAGCTCCACTGCTTACCTCCTACAAATAAACAATTTTTACCTCTTTATAATAGGAGTATAGATAAATCCAAAGGATTTTTCAGAAAATGCTGTCAAATTAGGTGTTTAAAGTCATTTTCGAGATTCGGCAGCCTGTGAAGCGCTGCCGTCAAAGAGCAATAATTTACAATAATAAAAGATGCGTTAACTTTGTGTGCAAATGAAAAGGTCTATTCGATTCTTAAGGAATTAAACGTCCAAATTCATAATTATGCATTCATATGCAAAAATGAAAGAGACAACTTTTTTTCTTATCTCAGGCGTTTAATTTTTATCAGCGCTCGGCTGAACAAAATCCAGGGGAAAGGGAACAATAATTTTGGAATAAATGTGTTAGCTGTAGTCGGTAGCCCAGATCGGTTTTTTAAAACGAAGAACATGAAATAAACTAAACTAGGATTTATTTTAGAACTCCTCGTACAAGACAGTTTTAAACAAATAAACTCACAAGAGCATTTCAGAAATTTTAACAATTAAGAAACATGTAATATTGAAAAAAAAGTTTATACCCTTTGTCGCTTACAAGTAGCGACTCGATAAAATGATATCTACCCGATAAAACTTTACCGTCATAAAAATCAGCGCGTGAAAATAATTTCTTTACTTAGAAGGAAAACGAAAATCATTTTAGGTAAAAATCAACAACATTTTATTTCCGCTTTCGTGCCGAGAAGTATTTCGACACATCTTCAACGCACGCTCATAATTTACAGACTGCCACAGAGAGAGGGGGCGGGGGGAAAACATATTTTCTTTTCATTTAATCATGTACATCTCTGCATTGTGCCGCCCTCTGTCTGTGAATATTAATAAACATTAATCAAATTCACGACAACCTCCCACCTTGAGTTTTCGTCAGACAAACTCAACAATGGGTACAACAAAATACAAAAATAAAAAAAAATGTGACCAATACTTACAGTACACAGCCAAAACATACAATTCTAACATTACTTTTTTCAAAACACGCAAATAAACATTTTCTTCTGCAAAATTCAAATAAAATTAAACATATTATTACAGATTCAAATTAACACAATGAAACATATGAAATATACTAAAAAATAAAAATAAGGTCTACACTAAATAATAAAAATGAAGGAAAATGTCTATTCAGTTCAAAGATATTTAAAGTTTGTAGCGAATTGGAACAGTCACTTTTCTGCCACTTCTTGTTCGCACCACTGGATCATTAGATAGTTCTTTTGGGATCTCTAAATTATACAGTTTTTGCACAGGTCTTAAAAGTTCACCACTTTCAGTTTTTATCCGTGCAACTCTTGGATGACCATCTTTTCCAGCAATAAGTTCTTGCACACGGGCTAAAGTCCAATATGCACGTTTTTTATCAGATTCTATGAGTACTACATCACCAATGGTTAGTTGCTTGATTGACTCATTCTTTTGTATAGAACTTTGTTGGCGTAATTGCCCTAAGTACTCAATACGGAATCGTTTTCGAAGGTGTTCTCGAACGCTTTGCCTATACTTAACTCTTTTATTTAATTCTTGTGCGTTAATTGCATCAAAATCTACCACATCTGAAGATCTTATTTCCTGTAGGAACATTGATGGTGTTAACGGTGCTAGATCGTTCACATCTTCTGTAACATACGTTAATGGTCTAGCATTCACAACTTGTTCACAATCACAAAGAATAGTGATCAGTTCTTCATAAGATAATGAAGCTCTACCTAGGACTTTTCTCAAGATGCGTTTCACCATTTGTATCAATCGCTCCCACCAACCACCCCACCAGGCAGCGGTAGGCGGGTTGAATTTCCAGCGAATCTTTTGTGTTGTTGCTACGGCAGAGATTTGCTCCCAATCTATTTCTGAAAAGGCTTTGTCTGCACCGACGAAATTTCGGCCGTTGTCAGAATACACTGTGGTTGGTCTTCCTCTTCGGGCTATAAAACGCCTGAAAGACTGGAGAAAAGCATCAGTTGACAATGATGTCACTAATTCTAAGTGTATGGCCCTATATACCGCACAAGTGTACAGCACAATCCATGCTTTTTTCTCATTCCTTAGATATAACGGGCCGGCTAAATCAACTCCAGTTATTTGGAACACTGCAGCGTCTTGAACTCTATCGGCTGGTAATGCAATAGGAATTGACTCTGTCTTCTGAGCACTAAATCTTCTGCATCGCACACATTTCTGAACTACTGCTCGAATAGTTTTCCTGGCTTTCAGGATCCAGTAGTCTTCTCGTAACGATGTCATCAAAAGATCCACTCCAGCATGTAAAAGCTCTTGGTGTTTCCAGGAGATCAGTCGGTGGACTACAGGATGGTCAGAAAGTAAAAGAACTGGATACTTAAAATTGATAGTATCTTCTCTATAAATAACTTGCGTTTTCACTCTTATGATACCATCTTCATCTAGAATTGGTCTTAAACTAGGAATCTTCTGATTACTCTTCTCATCGAATCAAAATCACCAATCTCTGGATCAATCATCGAATCAGAATCTCTGGATCAAAATCACCAATCTTCTTTCAGCTTGTTCTAGTTCAAAACACGTAAGTTCAGACACTTCTTTTGAATTCGGTTTTCTTGCATTGTTTATGAATCTTAGGATCCAAGCGATCAATCTTATGATTTTCTTGTATGATGAAAACCGTCGATAATACCAATCATCAGATTTTATGTTCTTGTTCATTGCTGAAATGACACTCTTCCGTTTTTCAGCATTAATAACTTCTTCATCTGGAGCTTCGACACTTTGAGGCCAAGTAAATTCTGGTTCAGCCAACCAGGCTGGTCCCTCCCACCATCTTAGCTGTAAGAATTGTTCTACGGAACAACCTCTAGAAGGGAGATCAGCCGGGTTAAATTTTCCTGAAATGTGTCGCCCCTTTTGAGTTAAGGATCTGATTTCTTCTACACGGTTCCAAACCAATGTTCCCCATCTTTCGTCTCGTTTTATCCAGCTTAAAGCAGTGGTTGAGTCAGACCAATAAAATATCTTCAAATTTGGAATTCGTAAATCAGATATGACCCGACTTCCCAACCTGGCCCCAATGCAACATGCTAACAGCTCTAAACGTGGTACAGTTAGGTTCTTAAGGGGTGCTACTCTTGCGCGTGACTGTATAAAAGTCACCAGAATTTTATCTTTGGTCTTTACTCTCAGAAAAATGCAAGTAGCATATGCATGTTTACTGCCGTCACAAAATATGTGAAGACCTACATCATCACGTTCATAATTATCAAAATTCATCCAGCGCTGTAATTTTATGTCAGAAATCAGTTTCATTCCCTGCACCCACTTTAAAAATTGTTTAGCTAAATTTGCTGGCATTAACTCATCCCACTTAATTTTTAACTTCCAGCATTCTTGTAGAATAAGTTTAGGGAGCAAAGTCACAGGTGAGGTAAATCCAAGAGGATCAAAAACCTTCTGAGCCAATGAGAGTAGAGCTCGTTTTGTAGGAACAATTTGTTCTTCCTCAATAGGGCCGATTTTGCAAGATAGGGTATCGTTTTCCAGATCCCAGTTTAAACCTAATACTGGTGTCATCTTTACTATTGAATTTTCAGAAATAATTGGAATGGGATAATTTGACAGCCATCCCCTTAGATTAAATTTTGCAGAGGACAGTAACATTTGAGACTCAAATATAAACTTGTTTAATTCTTCAACTGTATTGAAACTGTAAACACAATTGTCCACATACATAGATTCATTCAAAGTCTCTGCTGTAGAAGCAAAGTCATCAGGCGCACTTTCTAAGTGATGTTTCAATGTAGCCGCTAGTAAAAACGGGCTGCAATTGATCCCAAAAACTACACGTTTATGTCTATAAATTATATCATTTTCCCATAGAAATCGCAGAAAGTCTCTATCCTTTTCTTTAATACCAATTTGTAGAAATGCCTTCTCTATATCAGATACTGCACCAATAGGAAATTTCCGAAAACGGTGCAAAATTGAAGGAATCATTTCAATCATACTTAATCCCTTATCCAGGCAATCATTTAGAGAAGGGGAGCCTTTAACATGAGCCGAAGCGTCAAAAACTGGTCTAACTTTAGTAGTTTCACTCGATTCTTTAAATACAGGCCTGTGTGGCAAATAATGTACTTTAGTTTGTTTATTATCAACCACCCTTTCAATTATTCCTGCATTTATCCATGAATCAAATACTTCGCTATAAACCTCAGTTTTATTCAAATTTGATAACTTTTTCTTTGTTGTGGCAAGCCGTTTTTCGGCCAATTCTCTGTTACTAGGTAAGCGAGCATTATCTAGCACCCAAGGCAATGCTACTTCGTACCTCCCTTCTGAATCTCTTCTTATGTTATTCTTAAAATGCTGCATAGTTTCTTCATGAATCTCAGATTTAGTTTTAGATTCTACTGGATCAGTTATACCGATAATATCCAGTTTCCACAAATCAGCAACGGAACTATCGTTCCAAAGTGATGAAATAACCATAAGAGAATCATTTGTTTCAGATTTAACATCTGGAATTTTTCCCATTAGAGTCCATCCCAAATGGGTTTTTACAGCAACCGGACCACTTTTTAAAATTTTAATATTTCCGGTGAGTAATTTTCCCGCCACATCAGAACCAATTAATAATTTAATTTCATTTTCGGTTTTACATACACTATTTTCTACATCAGAAATCTTAATACCACATTTATTCAATTCTGATAACCAAGGCCCATTTGGCACTTTTTTTATTTTAGAACAAATAACAGGAACACCTAAAACATGCATATCACATTTATAACTATTATCCATACTACTCAAGTGAATTCTATATTTACTATGCTTTGTTTCATTTGTTTCAACTCCACCAAATAATTTGTGAATTAAATTAATTTCACCAATACTTTTATAATTCAAATACTTAATTACATCTTCTGATAAATACGAACTTTCTGATCCAGTGTCGATAACTCCACGCACTATTTTCTCTTTACCATCGTGCTTTACACGTACATTCAAAGTTTGGAGTAACACAGTTGGATCCGAACCTTGAGTAGTTAAAACAGTATTACTACTCCCTGACTCATGTTTGCGACTTTCAAACGCCGCATTACCTTCTTCATTAAAAACATTTTGACATAATATAAAATTATGTTTTTTCCCACAATTTGTACATTTAATTTTAGCTCTACAGTTGCGTGAAATGTGATTCTTCTTCAAGCAAAGGAAACAAGCCCCCCTTTTCAAAATTAAACTACGTTTTTCATCAAAAGAAAGCGAATTAGCTTTAAAACATTTTTCTGATAAGTGACACTTGTCACAAAATATACATGTGTCCTCACACTTTTTGACTAAATTTTTATCCTTAGACTTATCACTTATAAACAAATCATTAGCAGTTGGCACAGAATTGCTTTCATTGTTTAATTTATTAAATTTCTTAGTGTTATCAAAGCTAAGACTAGAACGCGCTAAAAGAACACGTTCTTCTGAAATTACTTCGTTTTTCAAAAAGTCAAGAATAGAATTTAATTCACTCTTACCTTGAGCAGTCTTCTCACGCTGTCTTTCCCATATACGCAACACATCATGAGGCAAACAGGATTCCACAAGGGGAAAAAGAATACTGGCGTACTTGTCTTCTGTAACGCCTAGAGATTCCGAAGACCTAAGTTTTGTCTCTAGGTTATCATATAAAGATGATAAATTAAATTCTCTTTTTGATGCTCTGTTATTGGTCAACACTAGTTGTAATAAGTCTCTCACGTATATTTGGATTAGTGTGTCTTCTCTTCCAAATCGTTCTTTAAGATGCTGAATTACTTTCGGATAATTGTCCGCGGAAACTGGGTAACTATTCACGATTTGTGAGGCTTTAGATTTCGGCGTTATCGCCTGTAGAAGATAAACAAACTTTGAATGGTCATCTAAAACGTTATCCTCATGGATTTTTCTAAAAGAGTTCCAAAAATTCAACCATAGTCTTGTATCGCCATCAAACGGCTGTAGCTTTATTTCTGGTAGGCGAAGAGGTCGGGACGTCGTTCTTTCACCATCTATAAAATTCTGTAAACGCTGTTCTTCGATAGGCTTAGTAAAAATTTGCTTCACCTTTTGCTTTATTGCAATCAATTTTTCCGTATACTCTTCACAAGCTTCAAATTCTTTAGAGTAATCTTTTTCAACAGCATTGTTATTTAACATAAAATTTAATATTTCTTCATCCACCGCACGCAGTCTAACACTTTTGTCTTCTAGCTGATTTAAAGCTTGCTCAATCAAATTTATATCAGGGCTTGAATTATTTAAAGCATCATTTAATGCATTATATGTCTTCGTAAATGCGCTTCTAAGAGGAGTTCTCTTTATTTTTAACTCATCCATAATTGGTGTTTTAAAAAGTTCCGGTTTGAATCAAAACTAATTAATTACTTCACGCGTCCGTTGTTCGGGCGCCAAAATGTCGCTTACAAGTAGCGACTCGATAAAATGATATCTACCCGATAAAACTTTACCGTCATAAAAATCAGCGCGTGAAAATAATTTCTTTACTTAGAACAAAGCCCTTCAAGGGCTTTGACTTAGAAGGAAAACGAAAATCATTTTAGGTAAAAATCAACAACATTTTATTTCCGCTTTCGTGCCGAGAAGTATTTCGACACATCTTCAACCAGGGGTGCCCAGAGAGGGGTTTGGTGACGCAAAATGCGTCATAAAATTTATTTTTGGGGGGGGGGAATTTAGAGAAAAAGTACATTTTTGGGGGGGGGATTTTTAAAATCTTAATACTATTTCCTTTTTTTTTTCCCCCACTATTAAAAAAGTTTTTGATTTTTTTAATACCACTTTTAACTTCTTTTCAACATTCAATTTCCAGAAATGGTCATGTTTTTTTTATTCTTTAAATTCTAGATAAGGGCAATAAGAACCGATTTTGCATCTTAATATCTTTGAAAGTGCGGGAATAAAAAAAATACTTGGTATACAGGTGGGAAAATGTTTAACACATTCTGAACGTGGAAACCCACACAGCCCGCTATTCCCCCTCAAAGGTCAAGATGGGTGGTGTCGGGCTGTCAAGTGAAGGAACGGGGAGCTTTCCTCTTTGGATTAACGCATTCGATTAATCTGCAGGGATATAGGGGCATCCATTTTGTAGCCTGGTGAAGTATAGAATTTTAAAAAAGGATTTTTTTTTTTTTCTCTCTCTCTTTTTTGTTTAGAACTTTTATCAAATGCTACATTTCTTTAAAAAGACTACATTATGATGGAATACAATAATTTAAAAAAGTTCTTGGAGTAAAAAAACTGTGTCTGTAATGTTTCTCTCTTTTTTAAACATATATATTAGCCTTTTATTTCGTTTCATTAAAATTCTGCCACAGTGTTTTTACAGATAATTCAATTATAAGGGAATATAAAAATTATATAATACGATTTTAATTAGAATATTGTTCTAAACAATCTGTGCTGATGTACATTTTTTTTTTGGATGAAAAGGCATTTTTTCTTTTGGGAATTTATGTCATTTTCACCAACAGAATTGTCTATGCGTTTAAGATTAGTGCATCATTTCCATCAATTATTTTTAAATGTTTCAGATTTTAGTTTTATTGGTTAATTTTGATTTCAAGGGATAGAAGAAAAGAAATTTAGAAATAAACTAATAAATTTTAGGAACTTTAAATGCAAGCTAATGTTTATTGAATATGACATTATACTGACGCAATCACACTAACTTGTTCCATATATGAAAATGATCTTTTCTTTTGAAAATGGTGTCAATTTCATCATCCGAACTAATCTCAAAAATAAGATTATGTCGCCTTTTAAGGGCTTTATCAAAGAAATATGTCCCTCCGACAACACGGAGCTTTTAAATATTTACGGACACATTTTTAAATGCAAAAGCATGACGTTTGCAGTCATGACTACTGAAGCGATTTGGCATCGCATAATGTTTACCAATCGTTGATTAATGAGTTACTTATATATTTATAAGCGATTTTTTCCACATGACGACAGGTTTTCCTTTGACAGTATTTGATGAATGATCTTTTGCTTTTATTAAAAAATGGAAAACACTCGATCGCATGGTATCTGCATGAAAACACCTGCCAATTTCATGTGTTACAATATTCCTTTAAATATGACTACATTTTCATTTGTGGAGTACCCTTCAATCTACTATAATCAAATTTTATTTTTTGAAACATCTCAAATTACCATGTTTAACAATCCGGCGAGGTTAGGACAGGGTTTTGAGGACTTAGCTCGTAACGGCCTCTAATACATAAAAAAAAAAAAAATACTTTGAATTATTATTTAAGAGAAAAACTTCCTTAAAACTTGTTTAGTTAATAAAACTTTAAATTTTGTATTTTTCTCGGTGAATTAAAATAAATAAAGAAAATTTTCTTTTATTCTAAAAAAAATATATATATTTTTTTTTTTTTTAATCTAAGGCAACTTTTATTTTTCTAAAACCGTCATTGATTTTTAAGAATTCCTTCTTAGCTTTCCAAGGAGCTTATTAGAATTGGCTGGAAGGAATTACAGTTAACATTTGACAATTATTTAGTTATTTATTAGGAAGGGACCGAACCGATAGATACACACATGTTCAAATAATAATTGAAAATATATATATATATATATTTTACATTTTACTTCTATCGGTTTTTAGAACTCTGCACGGGCCGGAATTTCCAGGCCCGGCCCGAACGAAAGCTATCTTGGCCCGGCCCGGTATAAAAATTGGAAGATTGGCCCGACTCAGTTTCTACAAAAATGTCCGTTTTTTCTCGACATACAATTAAGATTCTTTTAATGAATACTACATACATATTTATGGGAACATTTTACAGTATATTTTAGATTACTATGTGTTCACAAAACATAAAATACATAACAGTAAACATTAACGGTTACTTACAGTGTTTTAGTCATCGTCTGTACTGACATTTCAAAATTCAATTAAGGATTCATTAAAAGATTAATGTAGTTCAGAATAAAGGATTAAAAACATGATAATTTTTGAAGCTGTATAATAAAAAGTAGATTTGTGAAAATATTTCTCTCATTTTTAAGGCTTTTCTCAAATCCAAAGGAGCTACATTTCGACACATTTATGAATTCATTTCTTTTTGGAAACGCGTAAGATTGGCATGTATTCTTATTCGGAAACTATGTAAATGTCTTTTTTTTCTTAAATTAAAGCAATATATCTTTCTGAAAATACTGCCAAAGTTAGCGTTTTGAATCGAATTTCCGCAAGCGATAGCACAGGAAAAGAGAAAAACGTGGCAGTCACGTGACAAGAATCTCTGTTATCTCTATAAGTGATTTATCAAGTATGGAGAAAGCTATTCGTTTCCAAATGCCTTCAATAGTCAGGCTTGTCAATTTTATGCCTTTATAGTTAAAAATGTGTCTAAAAGTTTCGCATTGTTGAGCGGTGAATATGAGAACCACCTTAAGGTATATTTCCAAATATACAGCTAAGGCTGTTCTTAACTCCTCTGCTCAACAAGCGCAAAACGTTTTGACATATTTACAATTTCATTTTTTAACGGAAAGATATAAAATTGGAAAGCCTGGCCATGGAAGCGATTTGGAATTGAACTGTTTTTGCCATTTTTTGATCAATCAATTACCTATTGAGTTATAAGCGAATTCGATCACGTGACAAACACGTTTTTCGCCCGCTGTTGAGTGCTCATTCTCCCTTCGCGCGGAAATTCGGCTCAAAACGACCACTTTGATACTCTTTTATCAAAAATTTATTGCGTTTGCAAAAAAATGAAAAAAAAAACAGCTCAATTACATATTTTCTGAACAACAACACCAGCTTGTTTCATGCATTTTCGAGCAAAAATAAATTAAAACTTATATCAGAAAGTTGCCCTTTTGGATTTAAGAACACCCTTAACAGAAGTTCATTATCACTATTAATAATCTTACATAACATAATGCCTATCCTACACATCCTGAGATCGATTAAGACCAGTTTGGTCCCGGCACGAGTCTGCTGAGAAAAATTAAACCCGGAGCCAAATCTAGTAACTGTACGATGCCGTTCTCTGCGATGGACATGTTACATTTCTGTATTGATGTTGCTAAACTCGCATCGGCTCGTGATGCACATTTATACTTCTCGAGAAAATCATAGTCATTGTAAATGGCTCGTATTTTATCTGTATCACTTGAATTCTTATATCGGGCCGATAGGCCCTTCTGCCGGCCCGGCCCGTTTGAAAATTCGCCTTCATTCCGCCGGGTACGGGCCTCGGGCCAAGCCCGGGCAGAACTCTAGTCGGTTTATAAAGGACGGTTTTAAAATGCTCAGGCAAGCAATACCTATATTTTGCTTTTATTTTTAAGAATCAAGGTGTTTTTAAACTAATGGTTTTCCGGCACATTCACAGACTTTATTTTAACGTAAAAACGTGAAACTGGGCAGGAATGCAAGTGATTTGGAATCGAATTTTATTTTTCATTTTTCAAAAAATATACTTAATCGAGTTACAGGTGTTTACTCTCTTATAACAACTTTTGTTGGTAAATTCCGTTCAAATCGCCAACTTTGACACCCTTTTCTGCCACTTTGTTTGCCTTTATAAGAAAAGGAGAAACGCTGTTAGATTTCGTATTTTCTTTCTTTCTTTCTTTTTTTTATATATATATATATATATAAACGCGCTTGCCAGTTTTGTGCTGTTAATAATAAAAACGTATTTATGACTGTCTCAGCAAGTATCCAGTTTGAATTTTATACATATTAGTTGAAATTAAGGATTGACCGAAACGAGTTTTTAAGACCGAAAGAAAAACTGAAACCGAACTTTGGTAATCTTACTATTTTCGGCCTAAAACGAAAATGTTCTATTTTTTTAAAGTAATTAATACATAGATAATTATTGATTAATTATATGTGTAATTAAATAAATTGAAGAATTATTATGTTTTGAAATTAACAGCACAAATATAATTAAAAAGATTTACTAAAAGACGTATAATACACTTAAAAGTTAACACTTTCAAAACATTAAATACAATTCTAAAAGTCTAAAACCTACAAGTTTCACAAGTAAAACAAGTTTCACAAGTTTCAAAAGTAAACTTTTGAATTTTATAAACTAATAAGTATTTTTCTCTTTTTAACTGAAGTAAGACCCTTGATGGTGGCTGAAACTTGTAAGTTTTAGACTTTTAGAATTTTATTTATTGTTTTGAAAGTGTTAACTTTTAAGTGTATTATACGTGTAATTATTATACGTGTGGTCCTAGTTGGCTCTCTGTGCTTCTGGCCAAAACTTTTTATTTTCATATAAAATAAAATATAATTAAATCAGTGTCTAATTATATGAATTTCATCTAATTAAAAAATATTTTAGGTATACATACCTCGATTTACCTTTTATAAAGATTTTTGTAAATGATAATCTGTTATACCAATGTATATATTCTAATATTATTCCGTTATACTATATTCAACGGGTATTCGAAACACTTCTGCGGTTTCAAATCTATTACTGTTAAGTCTGCAATTTTTAATGAGCTTGTAAAAAGCGTCTTCAAAGTTTAGTCATGCATGTATTACTTGCTTTATAATTTATTCCACATGTTGAGTCAGTTATGACTGATAATTATAAACAGTGAAATACACAGCAACAAATAAAGAGTGTTTCATTTGAGCCGATACAGCTCAAATCAATGAGTTATATTGAAAATTTCCAAAGGAAGAAACGAGATATTTGGAATAAAAATAATTTCGGACGAGTTTCGGTGAGGCCGAATTTTTGGCAACATTTTCGCCGAAAACGAAACTCCGATTTTGAGCCAAAAACGAGAACGAAACCGAATTTTCGGTCGATCTCTAGTTGAAATGTTTGGTTTACACACCGAATTGTTGATTTGATCGACGAGTTTTTGCTTTTCAAAATTTTAAGTTCTAAATTGAGTTTGAAAAAAATGCTTCGTTTTCACTTTTATCAGTTTTCGCGTGTGCTCTTAATTATTTTCATAATAATTATTTAGCATATAATGCTAAGCACTGTATTATTATGAAAATAATAAAACTTTAGCGTATAGTTTGTTATATTTATATGATACAGAATATTTCAGCATTACAGTTTATGATATATTTATATGATACAGAATATTCAATTAAACTATATTCGACTAAAACGTGCTTAATCAATATATATGTTTTATTATCGCATGCTTAACAGAAGATTGCATCTGCATTGCAAAAAAAAAAAATCGCATATTTTTAGTTTTTTAAAGAGGTACTTACGGTGACTAAAAAATACTCGACAAATGAATGTTGTTAATGTAGAAGAATACATGATTTATACAGATTTGTAAGTGTGTAAATTTATGTACAGATAATTGAATCAAAAATCAAATGAATCAATTTTTTTTTTTGTTGTTTAAAAAATATTTCATGTATATAGAGAGAAAATTAACTTCGTTTCACACTTCATTATTATATTTGGTAATTCATGCCACATTACTGTTTTGAAGTACATTTTAAAGAAATGTATTGCTTTTTTAATTAGCCTCTTTTTTTTTTTTTCTTGAGGTATTTAGGTTATAGATTTAAGAATTTACAGTCGGAAGTGAAAATTTTTTTTTTTGCTATATTCTCCAAGAAAAGCATTTGAAACCCTTTGTGAGCATATAAGTCGCTATTTATTAATCGCGTGTCAATAAACTAACGACAACAATATTTGCCACATTGAGAGGTTGTCTGAACAATCCGATGAATGACATGAAGTTGACATTTGCTTAAAAGTTCTTCCAGATTATTCCACTTTCAACTGAAATGCATTTTGGAAAAGAGCAAACAGCCTTTATGCTTCTAAAAGCTTAAATAGTAACAAATAATTGACTATTGTATGATTAAAGATCTGACACCAATGAAGTCGGTGTTGTTTAAAGAATCGGAACTAAAAGTCGGTGTCGTTTAAGTTCTTTCAATCCTTTTCTGTGGGTTAATGTATTTTTGTGCTGATTCCGAAAAAAAAAAAAAAAGAAAAAAGAAAAGAAAGAAATTAAGAAAGAAAAGAAAACCCATTCTTATATTTTACTCATACGAGTGTTGTGATTTTGTTTACCTCAAGCAATCAGTTAAAAATTATGGAGCAACGACGAATATTTGAGGGAAAGAATGGTGCAAAATACTTTGTATATGAAGAGCATTTATATAAGTTAAAATGCAACAGGAAATTGCCTAAATATTTTTTATGCAATTTTCGAAATTGCAAAACATCCATATTAGTTAGTGAAAGTAATGACGTTATCCGAAAACGTGGTGACCATTTACATGAACCCGAATCCGTGAAAGTCTCGCCCGTTATGTGTATCGCACAGATGAAGAACAGAGCTATATCAGAACCAAATGTTCCGCTTCTTCAAATTTACATTCTCGAGTTTCTATATTTATACCAAACATGTAAAAGTTTAACCTTTCAAAATTTCTGAAACTAATTTTAATTTTTTTCCCCTTTTAAACCTTAAAAAATATATGGCATTTTGTTTAACTGCATTTAAATAGTAAAATAATTGTTAAAGTTTGTGCATAGTATATAAAATTTTACCCTTCAAATAAATTATCATGAATGCATTGCAGTTATTTACAGTATATCTTGAAATAAAATTTTGAAAATATTTTTCTTTTCATTTGTACATTATTTATATACATTTAAATATAACCATTAATAAAGCATAATCATCCATAAAATTACAGTTGTTGCTTGTATTAAATCATGTTATACAATGTATAATATATTGTTGTGCATATAATATTAGATTAAATGAAAGAAAATAAAATGAAAAATATTTTTTTCGGAAGAAATTAGGACTTGTAATCTAAGTTCTTTGATAAAAAAAAAAAAAAAAAAATCGGTTTATAAATGCTTCAAGTACGTGAATTATAAAATCACGGCTTATTCTGAAAAATAGTTCTGGAGCTATGCTTAAAGAACTATAACCGCATTGCAATCTGCGTTGTAATGATTAAAATATATTTAACATGTAGAGTTCAAAATTTTAAATATCTATAAACTGTACACTACTGGCACGATTGACTTTCAGGTTGCTACCCTAAGTTGAAATTTAACGAGAAAACTAAATAATGTGAAAATAAGGTGCTCGTATTGAAAATTTCAGAGTTTGAAATTTGAAACAATTTCAGTATGAAGAAGACCCCTAAGCATTTTTTTAGTATATATATATATAGTCAAACCTCGTTAACACGAACACGCTTAACGCGAATTACTTTTAGTACGAACTGTTTCCGATTGCCCCGTCCTGTTGTATATGATGTATTTAAGTTCGGATATCACGAACTACTTTTAACACGAATAAAAAAAGTTTGACTTTGAGTGTTCGCGTTAACGAGGTTCAACATATATATATACAACATACATTGAAGAAAGACATATTTGCCTATTTCAAAAAAAAATAATAATAACTGCCTTTTCCTTTTTAGGTGCGTTCGTAATTATATAAATACGTAGCACCTATAGTCGTCGTTCAGTCCGTCCGTCTGTCCGTCCGTCTGTCCGTCTGTCCGTCCGTCTGCCCGTCTGTCCGTCTGTCCGTCCGTCTGTCCGTCTGTCCGTCCGTCTGTCCGCATGTAACAGAGCAAAAACTACCCAACCGAATAGTCTGAAATTTCAAATATGTGATTGTTGCAAAATTTTGTCGAGCCATTTCAAATTTTATGAAAATCGGATGTATAGTTTAATTACAGGGGCAGTCAAAAGTTTTTCTTTACATTACGGCCAATGGGAAAAATTATTGGAAGTGGATTTTAATGATATTAGAGCCTTCCGAATGATCTGAAATTTTAAAGATATAATTGTTGCAAAATTTTGTCGAGCCATTTCAAATTTTAGGAAAATCGGACGTATAGTTTAATTACAGGGACAGTCAAAAGTTTTTCTTTACATTACGGCCAATGGGAAAAATTATTGCAAGTGGATTTTAATGGTATTAGAGCCTTCCGAATGATCTGAAATTTTAAAGATATAATTGTTGCAAAATTCTGTCGAGCCATTTCAAATTTTAGGAAAATCGGATGTATAGTTTAATTACAGGGACAGCCAAAAGTTTTTCTTTACATTACGGCCAATGGGAAAATTATTGCAAGTGCATTTTAATGATATTACAGCCTTCCGAATGGTCTGAAATTTTAAAGATATAATTGTTGCAAAATTTTGTTGAGCTATTTCAAATTTTAGGAAAATCGGATGTATAATTTAATTACAGGGACAGTCAAAAGTGTTCCGAAAAAATTATTGGAAGTGCATTTTAATGATGTATCAGACTATGCACGTTAGGAAGTGCAAAAAAATTATACATTCAGTACAATATGGGGTGCAAAAAATAATTTTAAAACTAGTTATAGTACGAACGCACCTCATTTGCCACGTTTGACGAGCAATTTCCAACTTGTTTTAGGTGCGTTCGTAATTATATAAATACGTAGCACCTATAGTCGTCGTTCAGTCCGTCCGTCTGTCCGCATGTAACAGAGCAAAAACTACCCAACCGAATAGTCTGAAATTTTAAATATGTGATTGTTGCAAAATTTTGTCGAGCCATTTCAAATTTTATGAAATTCGGATGTATAGTTTAATTACAGGGACAGTCAAAAGTTTTTCTTTACATTACGGCCAATGGGAAAAATTATTGCAAGTAGATTTAATGATATTAGAGCCTTCCGAATGATCTGAAATTTTAAAGATATAATTGTTGCAAAATTTTGTCGAGCCATTTCAAATTTTAGGAAAATCGAACGTATAGTTTAATTACAGGGACAGTCAAAAGTTTTTCTTTACATTACGGCCAATGGGAAAAATTATTGCAAGTGGATTTTAATGGTATTAGAGCCTTCCGAATGATCTGAAATTTTAAAGATATAATTGTTGCAAAATTTTGTCGAGCCATTTCAAATTTTAGGAAAATCGGATGTATAGTTTAATTACAGGGACATCCAAAAGTTTTTCTTTACATTACGGCCAATGGGAAAAATTATTACAAGTGCATTTTAATGATATTACAGCCTTCCGAATGGTCTGAAATTTTAAAGATGTAATTGTTGCAAAATTTTGTTGAGCTATTTCAAATTTTAGGAAAATCGGATGTATAGTTTAATTACAGGGACAGTCAAAAGTGTTCCGAAAAAATTATTGGAAGTGCATTTTAATGATGTACCAGACTATGCACGTTATGAAGTGCAAAAATTATACATTCAGTACAATATGGGGTGCAAAAAATAATTTTAAAACTAGTTATAGTACGAACGCACCTCATTTGCCACGTTTGACGAGCAATTTCCAACTTGTTTTATTGTACAATGGGGTGATTAAAATGTATCTCTTTCCTTCTTTCTTTCTTTTGTTCGACTGCACTTTAATATCTTCAGATTTACTTGATAGTGTACCATTTATTTATGAAATTTGTCACAATATGGAAATAGATAACACTTAGTTAAAGCATTTAGTTATTTACAAAGAAAAAAGTATCAGAAAAGAAACAAAAAAATTCTCAGAAAGATTACAGAATGAGTCCCTTTTATTAGAGAAGCCTACGTAGTAATTACACATTAGCTGAATTGGCGCATATTTCTTGAACATGTGCGGTGCCCATAAGTGTACCTGATACATAAATTAAAAAACACAATTCCACTCCATCCAGGCAACAAAATGGATGCTTATATGGATCATCCCGAGGCAAATCCACCATTTCAAAGAAAGGATTAGTTTTTCTCCCGATGCGAGGTGGGGGAGAATGATGAATGGCTTTCTTATTGTTTGATTTGAACCGGGCCCCTTGGGCCGGAATCCATTCTGAAAGGCAATTAGGACCGCAAGACGTGATAAAAGGAATAGCTTTCCAAAAGCGTCTTAAGTAATTTATTATATTGTTTGACAGGGTCGAATCGTACAAGTCCGAGTGAAAAAATCCATTCTTGATGGGTATGATAAGAAATAACAACAAAATAAGCATTTCAGAGGAAGAGACAACGCTAAAATTACTTGACGATTTTCAGAAAACTAGGATTTAAGTACAGTATACTTTAGTGATGTTAGAAGAGTAGTATTGTATGTCATTAAAACAGTATAAGGTAAACAACCTGTACAGAGAAAAAGACTTCCAGCTAGTGATGGGCGAAAACGAGATGTTTTTATAGATTTTATCGATTGTATGGACATCTCGATATTTTTTGATTGTGCAAAATTTTTCTCGATGACTCCAGTTTGCCAATGCTTTTATACCATAACCGATTCGATTTTATCAAGAATCGTCTGCCGGAAAGCTGAAATGAGTCGGGTTAATAAGGACTAGATGGCTACGCCCGCTAGTGCGCCCTTTCTTTAATCAGGGCCTCTAATTTATACGCAATCGTGTAATATGAAATCTCACACTGGGTCCCCGCTGCATACTGCACCGTATAGAAGGCGTGGTGTGCACACACTGCAAAATCTTGTAAATAAAAAAAATCTCGAACCGGATCCTTTGAGGGGTCAAAGGGCGGGCACAGGAGCTGCATAATATGAATAAGTGGTCGCAGGGATTTCAAACGATATATCACATGAGGGTTATAGGCAAAATTTAGAAAAGTGTCCCCGGGAGGGCAAAGCGTACGTGTAGGAAGGGTCATCGGAGGGGTATAACATCAATAAGTGGTCACAAGCCTTTCCAACCAAATGTCACATGAGGGGTCTTGAGCTAAATTTGTAAAAATGCACACCGGGGTGACAAAGTGGGGGAAAAGGGGCGCGGGAGGTGCATAACAGGAGTAAGTGGTCACAGTCCTATCAAACAATACGTCACATGAGGTGTCTCAGCGAAATTTCCAGAAGTGCCACCCGTGGGGGAAAAGTGAGGGGAGGGACACCGGAGGTGCATAACATCAGTAAGTGGTCACAGGCCTTTCCAACCAAATGTGACATGAGGGGTATCGAGCTAAATTTATAAAAATGCCCCTCCCACCGTGAGTGCAAAGTGGGGGGAGGGGCGCGGGAGGTGCATAACATGAATAAGTGGTCACAGTCCTTTCATACAATATGTCACATGAGGGGTCTCGGTTAATTTAGAAAAGTGCCACCCTGTGTGTCAAAGTGAGGAAAGGGGCACGGTAGGTGCTTAATATGAATAAGTGATTGCAGGACTTTCTAATGATATATCACATGAGGGGTGTCGGCAAAAATTAGGAAAGTGCTCCCCCCGGGGGTCCAAATATCGCAACCCCCCAGGAATTCAGCCCCCTTTTAGAAATTTCATAGATTATAATATTTTTCGGAAAACTCCTTAAAAAATTCGAATTAAAATGATGAAAACGCAAAAAAGTTCAAAAACTGGGGCCAAATTGGGAAGGGGAGAAGAAAGTCTCATAATATGAAAGAGTGATCCGAGGGCTTTCCAATGATATATCACATGAAGGGCTTAAAAAAGGTTGAAAATCCTCCCCCCCCCCCGGTTTGTTCACTCTTTCGGCCCGGAATTCACGCATGCCCCACTTTTAATTTTTCATATTTAATAAATAATATCTACCGGAGGACTCCATCAAAAAACACATCTAAAATTATATTCATTGTAGAAATCACTACGGTTTTAAAAATTTGTTCGCCCCCCCCCCTCCTCTTTGAAATTTTTATATTTAATAAATAGTATTTAACAGAGGGTTCCAGGTATGTGACAGCTTGATAGGGCTAAAATAAGAGGAACTTTGAATATTACGGCTTCATTTCACAGCTCGTTGTCATGCCTCTTTCTCTATCTCGTCTCGATAAATCTTCTCACATCTCTTCTCTGCCGAGAACGAGAAATTGAATTCTCGTTCTCGGCAACCTATGAAAAGGCACTAATCGAGAACAACATATCGAGAAGCGAAGAAAATTGATTTCTCATTCTCGGCCAACATACGAAATGTTGAAAAGCGCGAGAGGAATAATCGGGAAGTCAAAAGTCGAGATGAGATTTGCGGAAATGCCAGAGAAAGAGAGAAATGAAGCTTTCAGAGTCAACTTACCGCATTTCTGGTTTAAATCTTTGTTTCTCGAAGGAATGCATTTGCTTATCCAATCTCTTTTTGTTATTAACCGATATGAGTTAGGAGGTATAGTGGTTTATTTATTCAGTTCTGTATAGTCCTAATTTCAATAATTACTGTTGAATTTAGTGTCATTTTGCCCCGAATTTTCAATGTTTCTCTAACTTTAGCTCTGTCAAGCTGTCCCATACCTGGGGCCCTCAGATAAATATTATTTATCAAATATAAAGATTTCAGAGAGGAGCGCGAGAATGGATCGACGGGGGATTAATTTTCAAACTTTTACCTAACCCCTCCTGTGACATATCATCGGAAAGCCCTTTGACCACGCTTTCATATTATGAACCTTTCTCCTCTTGGAGTAAATTTCGGGAGGGGGAAGCAGTAAGGGGATGATTTTTTTAAATCGTTGCGATTTCTACAAGAAATATAATTTTAAGTGTTTTTTTTTTAATGGAGCCCTCCGGTATTTATTAAATATAAAACTTTAAAAGTGAGGGTTGCGTGATTTCCGGGTGTATTCTGGTAAGAAAGAGTGAACCCATGGGTGAGGGGTAAATTTCAAACTTTTTGGACCCATCATGTGATATGTCATTGGAAAGTTTTCGGACCACTCTTTCATATTATGAATCTTTCTTCCCTCCTCCACAATTTGGCTTCCCGGGTGAGGCGCTTTTCGAACTTTTTTGAAATCGTAGCGTTTTTATCATTTTAGATCGGATTTTGTTACGGAACCCTCAGATGAATAATTTATAATACATTAAAATTTCAAAGAGAGAGGGGAGGGCTTATTCCGGAGCGCGCAATAGTTGGAATCCTGGGGGCACTTTTCTATCTTTTGCCGTCACCCCCTCATATGATATATCATTGGAAAGCTCTGTGACTATTACTTCATGTACATACCTCCCGCGCCCTTCTCCCCTTTGACCCCGCGGGGGTCACTTTTCTAAATCTAGCCGAAACCCCTCATGTGATATATCGTTGGAAAGCCTTATGACCACTTATTCATATTATGCATTTATTGCTCCTCCCCTACTTTCCCCCCATGGGGGTCGTTTAATGCATTCCAGTAGATGGTCTTCTAATAAAGGAGAAATCATAGAACTAATCTCAAATGACGTAAAAACACCAATAAAAAATATTGATCCTATTTACCATACTTTCAGTTCATGTTTTTGCCACTAGGGGTGCTTTTTATTCGAATTTCTTTGACCAATTTGCTGCTAATTGTCGAAAAATTCTAATTATTGATATTAAACTCTTCTTACCGTTTCATACCTACTCGCGACTTTTCAACTTTTTGCAACCAAACAACGCCGTTACATGACTTTTCCACTATTATGGCTCCATTATAGCCTCCCTTCGGTTTGTTGTTTTTTAAATCCATCTCTTTTCAGTTACCATGTATTTACTAAATACTGCTTTATAAACATATAAAAACAATGATTTTAATAAACGATTGTAGAACATATGGATTGCAGGTTCTCGGAAGTAATCGATGACTATATCGATTGTGTTTTTTACCGATTACTATTTTTTTTATTGGTCCACGAATTATTTTAGGGGGAAGGGATAAATTTATAGAAAAATTAGAATTTTTTGGGAGGGAAAGGAGGATTAATTACTAGGTAATAAGACTGAAAAATTATAGTGTGAAAGAAAAACATACCTATACAGAATACAGGGGCTTACAATAGATTAGGACTATGTTTTAATGGTGCAATGTCTGCCATTTTATAAGAATCCGTACTTGTATAAGAGTATATTGTATGTTGTTAAAGCAGTATAAAGCAACACTTGTACTGATATAAATGCTTCAATCCACAGTTTATTTTAGGGTTGGGGGTGATTTAGAGAATTTTTTTGGGAGGGTGAGATTAAACTGTATGACTAGATAGTATTAAAAAAAATGATTGGGAAATCTTAAGCGTTAATGTTTAATCTTAAACAAGGGCGTATGTGCATGCAAATATATTTGATATGCGTTTGATATAAACGACTCGTCTTTAATATTTTAGTTTTCTTAAAACAATATGCAATTTTTGTATTTAAGATTTATTTTGTAATAATTTAAAAGATTTTTATTTTAAATACTTGTAAGTAAATCTTTATTTTCATAAAAAAAGTAGCTTTATTTATTAAAACGTATGTAGTGAACACGGGCTTGTCAGTCAGGACTTATAAATGTGAAAACAATCAGATTGCTAATAAGAAAAAATGTATCTTTTATTATTTATTACGCTGTTAAAACTTTTATTTCACGTTTGTATGACAGTACGTAAGAATACTATTATTAAATAATTTAATAATAAGAATATATTTTGCAATTGATTTTCTGTTTAGGGGGGGACTCAGTGTTAATGTATGAAGATTCTTTGGGGGGGAATTTGCGTCATTGGGTTTGGGGGGGATGGTCACCACTGTCTTCAACGCACGCTCATAATTTAGAGACTGCCACAGAGAGAGGGGGCGGGGGGAAAACATATTTTCTTTTCATTTAATCATGTACATCTCTGCATTGTGCCGCTTTCTGTCTGTGAATATTAATAAACATTAATCAAATTCACGACACCCTTTTTTTTTTCAAAATTGGAAAATGAAACATTTCATTTTTTTTTTTTTCGTTGTATAATGTAAATCTGAAACGCATGAACCTAAAAATAAATAAATAAATAAATAAATAAATAAATAAAATTAAAATTGTCTTTTCTGGGGACAAAGGATAAGCTGAGAAGCAGAGATATCATGCCAAAAGAATTTTTGTTATTCTTTCTCTCTGTTGTTTAATTATTTAAGTTACTTAGGATGAATAAAGTTTACCCCCTTTTTTTTCAAAATTAGAGACAAATAAAATGTAATTTAATTTCAAAATGCAGGTGGCAGACTCCGAGACAGTGTCTATACTTATTTGTACATATCAAATAATCCATGAAAACTAAAGCTGTAATTATAATTATTACGCTATCGCCATTTTGTATAAATGAAAAAGTATCAAAATTAAAATGATAAAAATAAATTTGTAGACCATTGAACATTTGAAAATGTATCTCCTGTGCTCATTAGATTTCAACTTTATTTTTTCTTTCTTTTTGTATACAACCATTTCATTAACAAATATAAATAGAGTAGGCGAAATTTTCAGGCCGCGTGCGATCAGTATACAATCTTTCTTTTACACCGGTAAAAAAATTCAAACTTCGGCCCGAACTGCTCCGAGCCCAGCTCGCCCCACCAGCGGCTGAGAGGTTCTGCTCTCGAAGCTGGTAGACGGGAAGTGCTGGGTTCGATCCCAATAGCGCCCGTCGGCCTAATCGTTCGGAGTTTTCGTGGTTTTCTTCGAACCTTGGTTCTCCAAGCGTTAATACGGGTTAGGTTCCCTTAGAAAGACCTCCACGGAAGGCACTCCCCCCCTTAGGGCCCATATCCCACGTGCAGATAATTGGCCGACATAAATACAACCAACCAACCAACCGAGCCCAGCTCGGCCCGTTTAAAGTAATTATTGACTCAGCTCGGTATAAAACATAAAATTTTGCCCCAGCCTGCACACAAAAAAAAAAAATTAATCGGCTCGGTTCGGGCCGATCAAACTTGAACTGGCTGACCATAGGTTTTTATGCCTATCAGGTTAAATTATTCAGGTCTTCTACGAGAAGTTTTAACAAAAAATACTTATTTTATATTTTTATTTCATGTTTATATTCTTTATTTAAAAAAATATCCGACATCTGTGATACCTATTTTTTTTTTTTTTTTTTTTTTTTTTTTGTAATGCATTGCTGGTTATATGTAAATGTCTTAGTTACCATTAATATAGATAATCCATATTCTATGGTTTGGATATTGAAAAACTGTTAAATGCTATCAATAAAATCTTCTAAGACCGTATCGCCTAATAGGAAAGAAGAAAAATCCAGGCAGATTACCTGTTAGCAAGTTCATCGCCTGTTGTAAATTCATTACATTCTTTTCACAAGTACTATTATACTCATTTTACATAGAACAACATATTTTTTTTATTTAACTTATTACTTTTTAACTTATTTATTTTTTTTATTTATTATTATTATTATTGTTGTTGTTGTTGTTAAACTTGGGGCTCCGCTGTAGCAGGTCCTTTTTCACAGGTTTTACCGTACTTTAATTTTATTGACTATAAATGCAGCTACCCATCTTGAAAAATAATAAAAAATAAATATATCAATTTTATTTGTGGAATAATAACGATTTAAAAATGCAAGCATTTAAAAAAAAAAAAAAAAAAAAAAAAAAAAAAAAAAAAAAAAAAAGTTTGACCGAGCCAAATTTTACTGATATCTTTACTGTACAGACCAGAGCCGTGCGGTGAAAATAATTATATTTTCATATGCGCTGGGTGGTACCAGGACTGAAAATTTCCGCCTGTTCAGAGATCAAGAAGAATACATTCCAGGGGAGCTAAATATGGCCCCTGGAAAAAAATCCCTGCCGGCTCGGGCCTACAGGCGGAGGTAGATTTCGAAATTAAGTACTAAATTCACCAACAAAACTTAAATCAGGATTAAAGATAAACCCAGTTCCTTTGCTAAGAATGAGCTCTAAGGAGCTAAACATTTTGTGAAAATTCTAATATACACACACGCATGTATATGGATTAGGTTTAAAAATGGCTAAAACAAATTCAGAGAACCTCAAAGTGTTAAATTATGTTAATATTTCCACACTCGGGTTTTTATCATGTTTTAATACGTTTCTTCAAACTCAATGACGTTACATATTCACCTGCTGTGGTCCATTATATTTTCAATATGACGCAATATTTTGTTGTTTTTTTTAATTCGTCAAACTATTTATTTCATTTTGAATTTTCATGCAGAAATCTTGCTCGAGAAAACTTATGACGTAATATTCAATTTGTTTTCAATTCGTCAAACTGTTTATCTAATTTAATTTTTCACGTGAAAAAATTGCATTAGAAAAGCAATTGTTGTGGTGAGAATTTTATTGCTTTTTTTTAATTGTTGGCAACAGCTATAACGAAAAATATTTATTTTTTCCTGCCATTGTTGTGTAAAAGTTGGTTTTATCAGAATCATGTTAAGACGGTATTCAAAATTTTAAACCTTCCCCATTCCCATTCCCTTGGACCGATTTTGCTCATTTTCAATCCCCGCCGAGATTGAAGCCATCTTAAAGTTGCCATCTTAAAGTTGTTGGCGAGTTTGAAGACGTTCCGTGCATAATTGCGACTTTTATCGTGCGGACAAAATTTAGTACATACATACATACATATATATATATATATATCAAGCAGGACGGTCGTTCTGCCAAGCCAAGCTGAAAAAAAAAAATGCTAACCTCGCCAAACAAACAAACGCCAAGAATAAAACGCAAGACACCGTAACTGCTTACTATACTGATGACAACTTCTCCATGTTAAATCAACCAAACATGCCAGCGTAAAATTTCCCATATCAAAAGAACCAATCATCGCAGAAAATAAAACCAAAACCAGAAGGACCTAATGGAAAAGATCTTCAATTTGAGACCAAATGCATCCTCATAAATTAATTATAAACAGAGATATAGATTTTTTAAAATAACGTCGAGATACTGAAAATGACCGATTTATTTTCTTCGTCACAATTTATGGTTCAATCAAGGTAGAGACTTAAATAATGGACATAAAAAAGTAAGGATTGCATTTTTGGACAGATATTTACTCAATCTACGTGCTTTTGTAAAATTCAGCTTTAAAAACACAAATTTTCTATTCTTAATTAGCGAAAAACTGTTAATTAATTCTAAAGTTTATAAATTATGCCAAACAGCGATAAACCCGCCAAATCATTTTAGAAGTCTTTTAAAATTTTTTATATTATCCTTTTGCATTGATTTCATCAAAGAAAACTATGGCCGAGATCCAGATAGATTTTCGCTGTTAGCGAAATGAGTTTGACCAATCAGAAGCCAAAATGTTTGAGAAATTTTGCTGCTTCTGGATCCCGGCCTATGCCATAAAAGTTTTGAGTCATTTTCTTAGTGCCATGGATGAAGTGCAATGTTTACAGAAATTTAGGCTGGGATCCAGATGGATTTTTCGCTGTTAGCGAAACGAGATTCACCGATCAATAGCCTGCATTGCTGCAAACAGCGAAAAGTTCGCAAAAGTGCAAACTTCTGATTAATGAATCTCGTTTCGCTAACAGCGAAAAATCTATCTAGATTGCGGCCAATTATGTTGAACACAATTTTGCATTTCCACATCCAGGAAGGGTATTGATGTCATAACAACAGTGCGTATTCGAAACTATTTAAGGCATTGATTCTGAACTCCTTTGCTATACATTTCAATATTAAAGAAGTTGTTGTTTCAATAGTTTTAGTACTTTTCTCTATTGCTCACTCTAAAACACGAATATCGAAATTTAACCAACAGCGCTCAGAAACTATAGCGCCTAGAATATATAGTGTTGAAATCGGCTAACCCTGTAATACTTAAAAAGCGCTAAAATATTGTATCCCTTAAATGTGCAATGATACTGCTGTAATATGCAGATCGCAGCGACATGTGCAGGATATTTTCTACAACTGCAAGAAATTGCTAGTCTATACAATGTAATAATAGCAATACGAAAATCCCACAGATGTCGCTGCGATCGACACTTGAAATTTTAGCAGTATCGTCGCACATTTAAGGGATACAAATTTTTAGAACTGTTTGGATAGCATATTTCCACACTAGGTATTCTAGGCGCTGTATCAGAAACAACACCATAACAGAGAGCCTTTATACATAAGAGTGGTGATATATGCACAGGAGGCATGCTCATTTCAAGCTTTTGTCGAAAGTATGGCAATCCGCTTTCTTGAATAGAGGATATTCAATCTACGTTATGATCACATGGTCAAGGCAAGAACGTCTAGCATAAAGAAGGGAAGGTTCCGTCTACGTAATGTAAATCCCCGCTAGCCAGTGAAACAGTTCATGGGAGAAAGCAGTAGTACACTGCAGTGGCGCAGCCACGGGAGGGGTTTGGGGGTTAAAACACCCCCCAGAGCTAAGAAAAATTACTATAATTGCCTCTTATATGAATCAAAACCAAAATTAATATTTAAGCGTTTTGGCGCTTTTCGAAATCTGCCGCTTTGAGAAATCAAACTCTATTCAGCAAAGTGATTCAATTAAACGGCAAAAATTCTACTTAAAACTGTGAAAGCGCATATTACATGCATTGGTTTTGTGAAAATTGGTTATTTGGACTAAGTCACTTTTTCGAAACGGCTTATGCTAAAAGAACGGTCATTTCCTGCCACACAGACGCTTTGAGTTTAAATATTATACAATGGGCTATTTCTTAATTGCACTTGTGTCTTTGTTCCATGTTCGAAACAATAATAGACCACCGAATTTCAGAAAAAACATGAAACATACACTTTGCAGATCTCTCTCAGTTTCAAACGCCCTGTTTTACGCTTTTTGCTCCCAATTATATCTAAGAACAAGCTTTTTATGTACACAAGTAAAAATCTTTGTAAAATAAGAATTAAAAAAGTAGTAACTATAAAGTTGTAAAAAGCTGTTTTTGATTGTGATTGAACAAATTATCACAATCAGTGTGTCTTTCGAACCGTTTGTTCCTTACACTGCAAATAGAAGCGTCTTAAATTTAGACACATGTGTGACTGAAAAAGAATTTTAGACACTTAAGTGTCTTAATCTGAAAATTCAGACATTATAGATGTCTTAATTTAAGATACATAAGTGTCTTACTATGACCATGGTGCAAATGAACTGAGAATAATGTCTAAAATATCCGCAAACGTCTTATTTTAAGACACTTCATTGCTTTAAACGTGTCTTAATTTAAGACGGTTTGATTCTTCCGACGCAATAACCACCAGGGGGCACTCACACTCCCAGTTGCGCATGCGCTTTAGATGTCTTCCTCCGAAGTGGTATACGTTGTAATTCAAACGAAGTTTGTTTTTATGTACGCGTGTATTTTAATTCGTTTTTTGCAAAATATGAAGTACTGTGATTTACTGTGTTCGTATTAACTTGGATTATTTATTTATTGAATACATACATCTGACGTGTGTGCTCGACATCAAATGTCTCTTAGAAGCTGTCGTCGATATAAGGGCGGGATAGACACAGAACAGAAGTAGACGACGGTTGAAGATTACACCCGGAAATTCTACAAAGCGTGTGCAATGGGCTTAGTGTTAACTCGTATTAATTTATATCAATAATATTGTGTTATTCATCTTCGTCCTGTCGAAGCTGGCAAAAAAAAAAAAAAAAAAAAAAAAAAAAAAAAAAGAAACTTTTGTCTGGCAGGTCCTGTTTTGAGGATGAAACATCTCATTCTTTAAATATGGCTAGTCGGATGTATTATGGGATTACCTTTTAAACTGGTGCAAGTCTTTCTCCCTCACTGTGGTTGTGGTAGTTTTTAAAATTTCAAATCGAGGAATTTTTCTTATCTCTTGCAAACAGCGATTTAAGTAAGTATTATAATTTCTTTATAGTACTAAAATTAGTGTCTTTTATGATTTTATTTATTGTACTAAACAAAATCTTACATGAAATTTAATTAGTTTTGAATCTTTTTGCAAAAAAAAAATAAATAAATAAATAAATAATAATTCTAGAAGTATATATTTTTTAATTTATGACGTTGTCTTTTATTACAAATTATGTATTATTTATTCTCATCTTTTTTCTCAAATTTAAAGTAATAACATCACTAAAAAACAGACATATTTAAAAGTTAAGTTCATTCCCTTGTTTTGTTTTGTTTTCAATATGGCAGTTCTTAGTTTCAATGACTATGCTTATCTCATACTAAACGACCACAAGGAAATAGAAAAAAAAACTTTGAAAGATCTCCTATAGCTTTCTTACTTCCTAGCTAGGGATTACAATCCCGGATTGATATCCCGGGATCCCGCTTCAATTTTAATCCCGATTTTCGGGATTGCCTTTTTTTTTTTTCAATTGAACAATATTTAGCTGAAACTAAAAAATATATTTATAGACTTTCGCTTTTGGAAAAAAAAATCAATTGATTTTTATGAAATTTATGTATAATTGAAAAAGAATATTTATCTCAAATATTTCTTAGATATATTTCTAAAGCTATTAAATCTTTTACCGAGTAGATTAAATGTGCAAAGCTTTTGACTTGGAAACATATATGTAACCCATAGATGATCAGAGAGGTAACATAGTCAGGAAAAAGGAAATCATTTGTTTATTTTGATTTTGCTGCGTGTAGAAAATATATTTCACTTCGAAGGTCATTTTCCAAAGACTTTACTGATAAGCATCGCAAGTGTGTATCATAGTGATTATGTGGTAACTTCTTTTTTTGCGGCTTTATTTTGCTTTAAAGATATCTAATGAAAAGTGTTTAATAGGAATGATAACAATAAGCCAATGTGGCAATATAAATTTTTAAAAAATCTAATTTTTAAATGATAAGGATTTTCATTTTTTTTTCGGGGAGGGGGGGGGGGGGATTTTGTATGAAATTTTTGTAAAGCTGATACCTTAAATCTTGCACTGATTATAATTAAAGGTTTGAACTTTTAGAGTAGGACCAGATTAAAAACACAAAATATAAATAAACAAAATACCGAAGTAATTTTTTTCTCAATATTAACCCTTTGCACTCGAGGGCTCCGGAGCGGAGCCATTTAAAATTTGTCTTCAAACTCGAGGTCTCCGCTACGGAGACAATGCAAATAATTTTGTGATACCATGTAATCTTGGCTTTTCTAGACAGGTATCACAAAATTATTTGCATCGTCTCCGTAGAGGAGCCCTCGAGTTTGAAGACAAATTTTAAATGGCTCCGCTCCGGAGCCCTCGAGTGCAAAGGGATAAAGTAGAATATTTATTTATTTATTCATAGTTGTGATTATCATCTGATATATATGTAAAATTGCCTATGTGGCAATATAAATTTTAAAAAAATCTATTTTTAAATTATATGAAGTAGAGTAGGACAAGATTATAAGAAATATATATATTTATCCATGTACTTTAAAAGCCATCAATAGCCCTTGCCGTTGAATTTGTCCGATAATCGGAGATGTCTGCTTTTGTGAGGTAAAAATATGCAAATATGTATGCCATGCGGATTAAAAAAGTATTCGCTAAATAGATGCTTCAGCTATTCGGGAATGTCCATTAACCTCCACAACGGATACTCCCGAGTACCGGACATCTCAATTTAGATAACAATAATGCAGGGTTGCATTTTTTTCAAAAGAACTTCTTAATTAAAGAATGGGCATACTGGGCCGTGCCCCGCCCGCCCCCCTACTATTTTAGTGCCCACAAATTTGATGTGCAATATTTGTAAAGCTTATGTTTTAAATCTGTTTCGAAATTGTACTGATTATAATCAATATTTTGAACTTTTAAAGTAAAATAAGATTAAAAATAAAACAAATTTAAAAAATCTAATATTTAGATAAAGATTTTTTGTTTTAATCTTGTTCTACTCCTGAGTTCAAAATATTGATTATAATCAGTAAAATGTCGTAAAAGATTTAAATTATCAGCTTAACAAAAATTGTATACCAAAATTGAGAGCACCAAAAAAATCAGGCTGTAGGGGGGGGGGGGGGGAGGGGGCAGGACCCCAGCCAAATATTTTTCCAGGATTCAACGTGGTCAAACATGGCTACGTATGATGCTTGAAAAAAAATGGATGCTATTAAGACGTTTGAAGTGTCTGAAATTCAGACACAAAAAATGTCTGAAAAAATTCAGACATTTTAAAATGTCTGAAAATTGAACACGCCGTTTCAGACACTTAAGTGTCTGAATTTCAGACATTTTAATTTAGAGTGTAGGAGATCTGTACACCAATTTAAAGAATGTATTCCATTAGTTAGCAATGTAGCAACGAGTAATGGTGCTTTCTCTCGGAGAAGCATTGCCACCCGTGTCACGTAGGAAAAAAGCATTTATTGTAATTTCATTGAGTTATAGATAATATGTCTGTGAGTATGGATTTTGAAAAGAGAGGGGTTAAATATAAAACATTTTCTTAAACTGTATAAAATATAATTATACACAATTTTATGCTAATCATGCATTAATTTAAATTAATAAGTACATTGTTAAAACTCTGCTGTTTTAGCTTTATAGTCACTCGCTATAATAGAAAACGGTTACTTGAATATATTGTGGAATATTCTCATTATTTTTTATTATTCTCATTCTCATTATACCTTAAAAGTAACCACCATGTCAAAAACAAAGCTTTTATACCAACTGCACTATATGGCCGAAGGTGACCGGTCACTTGGAATTTTAGACGTTTTATTAAATATCTAGAAAAATACATGAGGAATTAACCTGAAACTGCAGGTGCGTAAATAGTATAGTACAGGTCATATATTTCCGAGAAGATTTTTTTTTCCCTGAAACCCCATAGGGGACCGTCAAGAAATTGAAAAAGAACGAATATCTTTTGGATAACACTGTAAAAACTAATGTAGCAAAAGCATACAAACTCGAGTTTATTAAAAAGTGGCTTATTGTAATACACTGTGTTCATTTTTATGAGGATAGTATGTATACTCGTAGAGAAATTAATGTTTTTATAAAAACAGTCCTAAATTTCGCCAAGTTTTTTGCTTATAATTTGCAGAGTTCTTATTATAAAAAAAAGTTCTTTTCAGAAAATATGACAAGCACTATTGTACATAATACCCTGCAATCAGAATTGAAAAATAATAAAAAATGAATGAAAAATGAGTAGGTTTACTGAAAAATGTTTCACTGCGTATGCGCGAATGCCATCAAAATATAATGTGCATAATTTATTAGGTAATTACATAGAGCAAGTTTTGTGAAAGTCTCAAAATCATAGCTTGGAAATTCGGAAAATTATCGTCAATAGAATAAGCTCGAAATCCGTTGTTCCCAAAAGGAAGCAAAAAGATGAGTGGTTGTATCCAAATATAGTAGTACGTGTAATATTGTGTACGCTATCTTGGCACTAATCAACAGATATTTGATACAACCCCTCATCTTTTTGCTTCTTTTTGGGAACAATGGATTTCGAGCTTATTCTATCGACGATAATTTTCTGAATTTTCATTCTATGATTTTTAGACTATCACAAAACTTGCTCTATATAATTAGCTAATACATTATGCACATTATATTTTGATTGCATTCGCGCATGCGCAGTGAAACATTTTTTAATAAACCTCTTCATTTTTCATCCATTTTTTATTATTTTTCAATTCTGATTGCAGAGTATTATGAATAATGTTGTTTGCCATATTTTCTGAAAATAACTTTTTTTTATATTAAGAACTCTGCAAATTTTAAGCAAAAAACTTGGCGAAATATGGGGCTGTTTTTATAAAAACCTTAATTTCTCTACGAGTATACATGCTATCATCATAAAAATGAACACAGTACATTACAATAAGCCATTTATTAATAATCTCGAGTTTGAAAGATTTTTGCTACATAAGTTTTTACAGGGTTATCCAAAAGATATTGGCTCCTTTTCAATTTGTTGACCGTCCCCTATGGGGTTTCGGGAAAAAAATCTTCGCGGAAATATATGACCTATACTATACTGTTTACACACCTGCAGTTTCAGGTTAATTCCTCATGCATTTTTCTAGATAATTAACAAAACGTCTAAAATTGCAAGTGACCGGTCACCTTTGGCCATATAGTGTATATCGCAGAAACCGCAGTTTTAGAACTTTTTTGCTCTTGCATCCTTTTAATTTCGAATTTTTGGAAAACTGTTCTTGGCGATCATTTACGTTTCTAGAGTAACAGCCATGCGAAACTTAATTATCTAGCTCTAACAATTCCTAATAAATCATAATTAAGGCTATATAATGCTGCTAGCATTGTGTAGGGATAATACATAAGTAAAAAAGCATACAAAAAGACGTCCGTCTGACATTAGCCTTAGATCGTTTTCAGACCGTTTTCCGCTCATTTCATCCTTTTTAAATTGAATTTTTTTTTTTTTTTTTTTTTTTTTAGGAACCGTTCTTGAGCATTTATGCATCCCAAAAGTCATCACCATGCCAGATTCTAACCTTCTATACAAAATGTATCACACAAATCGTAATTTTAGAAAGTGTTTTTTTGCTCTTGCACCTTTTAAAATTTCGAATTTTTAAAAAACTGTTCAGGGCATGCATTTAAGTCTCTAAATTAGCAACCATGCCAAATTCCATGTTTCTAGCCATTGTTTTACCGATGTAAAATATAGCTTATGTTGAAACGGAGATACTCACCATCATTTTGCCATTAATTATTAAGCTTCCACTCTACGCTTAAAAAGTAAAATCGGAAATAGTATAAGATCATTCGTGCGTCTTATTTTTCTGCCGGTCAGCGGGGGAGTTGAGGGCACTTGGTGTACCTAAGCGACGTAGAATCTTCCAAGGATTGTCGTAATGATTTTTGAAAAAATGTGTCTGCAATTTGCCGAGATATTAATTAAAAACCCATGTCGAAAACAACGGTACGGATCAAAACAGTGTTGATATTTTGTGACCTCCTTTCGAAGCGTGCTTGGCACAGTGCCAAGTTTAAACTTTGTATGAGATCTTTGTTTTAGGTTAGGTGAAACATAGTGATAAGCACTTTTTATTCCAACTGAATTCAATTATTGAAGGCAAATATTAAAAAGATAATTCATATAATAATTCCAAGACATTAAAAGTCAGTAATTTTGAGACAAAAATTGCTTATAATTCAATAAATAATTCATTTATAAGGAAAAAACTTTTCGATTAGAAATCATTTCAATAATTATGTCTGAATATGCTTTTATTTTTAAAAATGAATAGAAAAGTTTCACGTTATTAAGCGTACTTTTTTTTATTCCTTTAAAATTGTCCACTGTCATGAAATATGATTTACAAGTGACTTTTCGTAAGAATCTCTGCGACCTCTTTCTGAAGCGTGGTTGGTTCTCTACCAAGTTTAAACTTTGTACAAAGTCTGTGTTTTAGAGGGAGAAATATTCATCGGTTTTCATTCCAGTAGAATTAAATTATGGCATGTGTAATTGTTATATGTACGCAAGTAAATATTATCTTTGAACAGTTCTGATATTTTGTATGGAACCTTTTGTATGCGAGTTAAGTTCGCACATGACCGATTATCTTTTTAAATCCGTCCGGTAGCTCCAAAAGTAACCCCTACAAAAAAAGGTTACTTCTTTATAATATTAGTACAGGTACAACTTCAGTTTGAACCCGGATATTTTTAGAGAACTTTAACAATAATAAAGATGTTTTAACGAAATTTTCAACAGATTTACGTTACTTAATGTCAAATTCGATGTCATGTAAAGTACTGGAAGTGCACAATAAAAAAAAACAATAAAATACCATGTTTAATATCAACTACATTTCAAAATATGGATTACCTAACTGAGCACTAAATGGACGTAAATGATGATAAATTCCACCAATTTTCGTGATGTTGTTACATTTGACAAAAGCACGGTAAGTATATTGAAAATTTTGTAAAAATGGCTTCATTATTATTAAGGTTAAAAACAAGAATTCGAGATTGCCTTGGAATGAAATCCTGTGTATGTTTGGTTGAACAAGTGGATTGGAATTCTGTTATTTTCTATGCAAAAATTATTTAATGGACTGTACACTTACAACTCTTAAAGTTTGCCTCATCATCTTTAAACACTTTTTATAAATCTAACCTAGTTTGGGGTTATTTCATTGGTGCATTTTATGTTTTCTAACTCTAATACTGTAAACGCTGTTTAAATGAAACACAACCAATGTAACTGCGGGTAAAAAGCATTATGATTTGATTCATTAAAAAGATAGATTATATTAACAGGTGATTCAAATAACCGGCGAACACCTTTATCAAAAAACTCAAAACCCCCCCTAGAGCCGAATTCTGGCTGCGCCACTGGTACACTGTTAAAAATATCGTGAAAAATTACCTCTGTTTTTAAAGGCTATCTGTATTCTGACCAATGAGAACGCTTCATAGGCGTTTATGTAGCGTTCTCATTGGTCAGAAAATAGAGAACCTGTAAGAACCGAGGTAATTTTTCACGATATTTTTAACAGTGTAGTTTCCTGTTTCCCTTCTTATCAGTTAGAAATTCTTTGGGTAAATTACCGGTACCACGTGACTTTTACAGCCTCGAACCCATATTTGGAATATCCTCCATTAGAAGATACGCGCATGGACGATCTCTATTAGACTAGGGAAATAATTCAGCATGCATTAACCTGACGATAATGGCATGCTCGCAAAGAACTTTAACGATTTGTTTTTATCACTTTTACCAATAAACATTTATTGGCCGTATGTCGCTACTTCGTTATAGAGACACACTTGTTCCTAATTAGATCCCGGCCTTAATGGTGTTATTACACGAGGACTCAAAGACGCTTGGAATCCCAGGCGTCTAGCGACAACAGCCGCCTCACAGTCCGTCTTTTCCAAGCTTTTCATTGGCTGTTCCGGAAAAGGCTTTTCTATTATCAGATTTCCAAGCATTTGATTGGCTGTTACTGGCGAGTCGCCTCGTTTCGGGCGTCAAAGATGCTCCAACAGAAAAAGGACGCTCGCTCTCCAAGCGACTCCCCTGCAGCCATAGGAATAACATGGAGACGCCTGGGATCTGAAGCGACTTTGACCCCTCGTGTAATAACACCATAATGTATCAAAATACGGAGTTTGCTTTCTGTACTATTCCTGAGCTCAGTTATAGCTGTAATCGACATTCGTCGTTCAGCCTCGTTCAACATTTATGGGATACAATTTTTAGCACTTTTTTAATAAGCCGATTTTTAAACTATATCTTCTAGAAACTATAGCTCCGTTATAGCGTCTAGATTATATGTTGTAGAAATCGACTATACCAGCAATACTTAAAAAAACGCGGAAGTATTGAATCCCTTAAATGTACAACGATGTCGAGTTCCAAACAGTCATTTGCATCGACATCTGCAGGATATTTTTTAAAGAAGAAAGAGACATGTGTAATGCACCGCTACAGCATCTAGAATACATAATGTGGAAATTTGCTATCCAAGAACCGCTAAAAAGTGTATCCCTTAAATGTGCACTGACGCTGAAATCCAGGGAGATTATCGCAGCGACATCTGCTATATATTTTCAAATTTCAAAGTAAACATCGTATTATTACAGCGGGTTTGACGCCAAGCACACAGGTCAAATGTAAGTTAATAAAACGTTTAAAAAAAATTTACAGCGTCTAGACCAAATTGCCTTGGAGTTTTGGGAAATATCCTGCAGATATCGCTGTGATCGACTGATTGGATTTCCACACTATATATTCTAGACGCTGTAGCGCCGCGGTAGCCTGTCCTTTTTCGTTTGCCTCGAAGTAGATGACGTTATTTGAAGCTGTTCCTAAGTGTGGCCAGCTCATCACGTCACACGGAGTTGATTATCTGTACACGGCAATGGACACAAAAAAAAAAAATCGGCGCACCGCTTTGTACTAATCATCGTGTAAAGATGATTCTCTCAAATTTTGGGTGGGGCTTGTGAGTGCTTAAGCCATTTGGTAGGCCTCCCCACCTAGCTGACCCTCGTGTAAAGATGATCCAACTCCGTGTGACTTTTAAACGTCATGAACTGGCCTATTATGTCATTGGTCACGCTAACAGCCTCCCCCTTGCGTCCGCCATATATAGCTGCATCTTGCACTGGAGACTGCTAAATGGGATGCTATCGGTCAAAATCAAGAGAGAAAAGGGCAGAAGAGGGGGAAAGAACTCGTTTTTTTATGTAGTTTTTCACACGGGAAGATTGACATGTCTGCTCCTTTCCTTTCATAGCTTCATGGTGGTGAAATAAACAAACGCCCCCTAAATATTTGAGAAAGTCTTGACACGCGTCACAAAAACATGACACAAAGCAGGCAAAGCAAAGGAACAAAATCATTCATTGGCTCGTGGATATGAACGAGGCAATGAATGATTTTTCTTCTTTGTTTTGCCTGCTTTGTGTGATATTTTCCTGGCTTGTCAAGGCTTTCTCGAACATTGAATAGGCCGGGATCAAGATAGATTTTACGCTATTAGCGCGATGAGATTGATCAATCAGAAGCCTGCATTTTTGAAAACTTTTTTATGTTTGCAGTAAACACTCTGGATCCCGGACATTAACTTTGGTTGGTTAAGACGATTTTGAATAAAATCAAATCAGAAAGCCAATGTTTTTAAACTTTTTTGGTTAGTTCAATCGAAATCTTCCACGTCTATTAATGAAAACTGAGTTACTGTACTTTGGACAAAAACTTGAATATGAGTACACGACTTGTGCATATGTGTCACCACTCTTACATATAAATGTACTCTGTTATGAGCATGATTCTAAGCGCAGCTGGTTAAATTTGAGTATCTGGGTATTAGATAAAGCAATAGTGGCCCACCGTGGCTGAGTGGATAAGACACCACGCCGCTAATCGCTTGAGAACGTAGGTGGGGGCGGGATCGAATCCCGCCGTGATCCCCACGTGATCTGATAAATATGTGTTCAACAAAACAAACAAACAAACAAGCAACAGTGAAAGGTACAGTTGCCATGGAAACAACGACTTCTTTAATTCGTATAGAAAATTAATGAATAGTTGTAAATGATTTAAGTTTAAAATGTAGGCAAATGCTCTGAAAATATCAATGGCTCCCATCTAGTATTTTACAAAAGTAATTTAATATATTCACATTATGTATAAGTTGATGCAACTCTTACCTAATGAAAATTCTGCAACAAGACTTATGTAGGTAGATCTTTTCAATGATTAATACAGAATTCTAAGAACAAAGCGAAGTTCTTAAGCGCCCTTCCTCACCCCTCCCCCACTCAAAAAAAGAAATACGATAGAAAGGTATAAGTATTTGGATAATTTCAGTATTTCTGTGATCTTTTGTCAGAGTTTAGAAAAGGTGTCTGGGTATTAAAAAAACATATAACAAATTTGACGAACGATAAGACTATAGATTTCAGGCAATTTTTAACTGCAAAAAAATTTTATTCTAATATTTTATCCGGCTTTAATAATAGACTATTAAATATAATCAATTTACGGGAATTTTTATACGAAATTATATTCTCACATTTATGCAAATAGGTATGGATAAACAGACTTGTGTAAAATTACATATTTATTCTTTCTTCTCTATAACACGATCTAAATGAAGATGAAGTTATATGTACAGTTTATATCTTTACATTTTTAGATTTTTTTATCAAAAATGTTTCATCATCATGTCTAGAATTGCTAGATTTACTTCTTTAGAAAGATCTTCGATTCTTTAGATGCCTGCGGGGCTTCATTCTCGGATTTTCCGTAGGTATTTGTAAAGATAAATTTATTTTGCAAAACCGTCAGCAAAAAAAAGTTAGAACAAACAATTAACTGACAGACTAACTGTAAATATATATTTTATTTTGACTCTATTTGATTTTTACTAAATTTTCATCCTTCATAGAAAATTTTAAGGCGATATAAATTGAGAAAGACTGATACTTTGAAAGAAGAAATTGACTTTCGTTACTTTTAAATTATTAATTACTCTAAAAAATGAATGATAGGTAAACAAAGTGTATACTATTGTGTTTGTTCCCTGCTTATAAAGGCTATACAAGGACTAATTTTAGCGAGTAGAATTATTTCAATTATATATAATCTGTTTTAAAAAAAGAACTGATATCTACTAAAAACCAACTTTTCAAAAGTAAAAAAAAAAGCCAAGCAAAAAAAAAAGAAAAAAGAAAAGAAAAAAGGGGAAAGTTGTGGCTAAAAAATAGTGTGATATCAAATTTCCAAGCTAATATTATGGTACTTATTTAACATTTTTTATTAAAAATTTACCATATGTAAGTCGAGTACCTAAGTATGCGTTGACAGAAAGCCTTTTCTCCTTTACTAAATACATCATAACGTGTTTCTGAAAATTAATTTTTTTTTAATTATGCATGATGGGCTTGGCGGCCATCTTTCCATATTTTACACAAATTTCTAAGCAGACAAGCTCGTAATATGTTTGCATTATTAAGAATTTTGAGCTTCTAGTTTTGGCTACAGACAGATAAATTAAGAAAGTCTTTTATTTTGAAGAAAAAAAAACAAATTGATTTTTACTGCTTTAACTAATTAATTAACCCCCTCCGAAAAAAGAGAATCATAAGATGAAACCTGAAGTTACTTCAACTTTATTTTAAGACACAAATTTCTAGGCACTCATTTCCATAAATTAAAAGCATAAAATGTTTACTTTAGCAACAATTTCGGATTTCCGATCTTAACAATGTACTTGTGTGCTTAGAAAATTGTGTAAAATATGGAAAGATGGCCGCCAAGCCCATCATGCATAATTTAAAAAAATTAATTTTCAGAAACACGTTATGATGTATTTAGTAAAGGAGAAAAGGCTTTCTATCAACGCATACTTAGGTACTCGACTTACATATGGTAAATTTTTAATAAAAAATGTTAAATAAGTACCATAATATTAGCTTGGAAATTTGATATCACACTATTTTTTAGCCACAACTTTCCCCTTTTTTCTTTTCTTTTTTTTTTTTTTTTGTCAAGCAGGACGGTCGTTCTGCCAAGCCAAGCTGAAAAAAAAAATGCTAACCTCGCCAAACAAACAAACGCCAAGAATAAAACGCAAGTGGGGTCATGTAATGAAAAGTTATGAAGGAATTTTTCAAAAGTCGCACCATGGTAACGACTGCAATAGGTAGTATTTCTTACGAAATCTACCTAAAACTGGAAACTCCTGGAAAATGCTTGGGCCGGAAAATAAATTCTGATCTGAACTTCTAGAAAAAGTAATCCCCAAAATAAGCTCGGACCAAGTCGGGAAGGAAAAATGAGCCGGGCCCATGAAGACTCTTACATCGAATAACCAAAAGATTTGTTCACAAAATTTTGAGCTAGTTTTGAGTTGAGCTAGTTCGTTTGAAAAACTTTGAATTTGAACGTGAACTTCACTCACTTTTGAGAAATTGAGTTTGAGTTTGAATTAGTTTTTTTTTTTTTTTTTTTTTTGTGAGCGTGCCCAACACTGGTTGGGACTACAGGAATCTAAAGCTCTCCCGAAGGGGTGAGGTGCTACTAGCTAGGCTACAGACCCGCTCGTTGCCTACCATGGCACAACTTCATCGTTTTGGCCTATGGAATTCATCCCTCTGCTCAGAGTGTCTAGTCCAACCACCGACCACTACTTTCTAGAATGCCGAAAGTTTCGCGCAGAGCGAGCTCAACTAGAGGTCTGTACGGGCCGACATTTCCAGGTCAGGGACCGGCCCGACTCACAGAGAAAAAAATTCGGCCCGGCCCGATACAAAAATAAAAAGCTTGGCCCGGGTGAATTTCTACAAAACATTGATTTTTACGTCGAGTTGGTTAAAAATTTGTCTCGTACGAGGAGTTCTGACCAAAAATATTTATCTTAACTTTTTTTTCATGTTTATAATCTTCATTTTTATAGAAGTGCCGCAGGCTGCGATATTTATTTTTTTAATGAATCTCTATTTCTTGTACGTAAATGTTTCAGTTATCATTAATATTGTTAATCAATATTCTATGTATCTGAAAAATGCAATGCAGTAAAATCTTCTAAGACGGAATTGCATAGAAAAGAAAAAAAATGCGTTATAAACAAGTTCCCATCTTAGAAAGTGTAAATGTATTATATATTCCTTACTTACTTATTAGTATATTAATTTTGCATGGATCAACACGTTTTTCAGTTTAAAACAGCGTTCCGTCATAGGCAGGTTCCTTTTCACACATTTTACTATACTTTAATCTATACTCCTATTATAAAGAGGAAAAAATTGTTTATTTGTCGGAGATAAGCTCAGGAACTACCGAACCGATTCCAAAAGTAATGGTATCAAAATGATGGTGTTCGCCCAACTTAGAACATAGGCTATATCTTAAGTCGGTGCCACTACCCCAAAGGGGGTGCAGGAGCAAAGAACGTTCTAAAATGCGATTTTTGCGTTACTGAAGGGCCTAGAAATATGAAATTTGGAATATTAGTTACTTATAAGATATAAATGATGTCTAAGAACAGTTCTTAAACAATTAGAAATTTAAAACGGGTGAGAATGCACAAAAAGCGTTTTAAAAAACGTTCTAAATGGTAGTTTCTACATAATCTCAGGAAATACCAAACCGATTTCAAAAGTAATGGTATCAAAATGATGGTGTTAGTCCAACTTAGAACATAGGCTATATTTTATGTCGGTGCTACTACCCCAAAGGGGGTGCAGGAGCAAAGAACGTTCTAAAATGCGATTTTTGCGTTACTGAAGGGCCTAGAAATATGAAATTTGGAATATTAGTTACTTATAAGATATAAATGGTGTCTAAGAACAGTTCTTAAACAATTCGAAATTTAAAAGGGGTGAAAATGCACAAAAAGCGTTCTAAAAAACGTTCTAAATGGTAGTTTCTACACAATCTCAGGAAATACCAAACCGATTTAAAAAATGTTGGTGTCAAAATGATAGTGACAACGTTTGCTCCAAGATAGGCTATGTTTTATGTCGGTGCCACTACCCCAAAGGGGGTGTAGGAGCAAAAAACGTACTAAAAATGCGATTTATGTGTTACTGAAGGGCCTAGAAATGTGAAATTTGGAATATTAGTTACTTATAAGATATAAATGGTGTCTAAGAACAGTTCTTAAACAATTCGAAATTTAAAAGGGGTGAAAATGCACAAAAAGCGTTCTAAAAAATGTTCTAAATGGTAGGTTCTAAATAATCTCAGGAAATACCAAACCGATTTAAAAAATGTTGGTGTCAAAATGATAGTGACAACGTTTGCTCCAAGATACGCTATGTTTTATGTCGGTGCCACTACCCCAAAGGGGGTGTAGGAGCAAAAAACGTTCTAAAAATGCGAATTATCTGTTACTGAAGGGCCTAGAAATATGAAATTTGAAGTATCAGCTACTTATCAGATATAAAGGATTTCTAAGAACAGTTCTTAAACAATTCGAAATTTAAAAGGGGTGAAAATGCGCGAAAAGCGTTCTAAAAAACGTTCTAAATGGTAGTTTCTACACAATCTCAGGAAATACCAAACCGATTTAAAAAATAATGGCGTCAAAATGATGGTGAAAATCCTTGCTCCAACATAGGCTATGTTTTATGTCGGTGCCACTACCCCAAAGGGGCTGCAGGAGAAAAACGTTCTAAATTGCGGTTTTTGCGTGACGGAAGGGCCTTGAATCGTGAAATTTAGCATGGTAGTTAGTTATAAGATATCAATGATCTCTAAGGACATTACCTAAAAAATCGAAATTTAAAAGGGGGGTCAAAATGCGCAAAAAGCGTTGTTAAAAACGTTCTAAATTGCAATTTCTATGCAATCTCAGGAAATACTGAACCGATTTCAAATATAATGGTGTTAAAATGATGGTGACAGATCTTGCTCCAAGATAGGCTATATTTTATATATGTTTCCACTAACCCAGAGGAGATGCAGGAGCAAAATGAGCGAAAAGCGTTCTAAAAACGTTCTACATGCCGATTTGTCACCAATATCTCAGGAAAAATTTAAACTGATTTCAAAAATAATGTTAAGAAATTGATGCTGACAGTATCTGCTCTAACATAGACGCTACTTTAAGTCGGTATCACTATCACCTAGACGTTGCAGGAGCAAAAAACGTTCCAAATTTCAATTTTTGTGATCGGTAGGGGCTAGCAACTTAAAATTAGGCAAGGTAGATATGTATTACATATAAATGATCTTTAAGAACAGATTCGAGAAAATTGGAAATTTAAAAAGGGGTGAAAATGCGCGAAAAGCGTTCTAAAAACGTTCTAAATTACGATTTCTACTCAATATCTGGAAATTCCAAAGCTATTTCAAAAGTAATGGTTGCAAATCAATGGTGACAGTCCCTGCTATAACATAGGTTATATTTTATGTTGCTGTCACTACCATCTGAGAGTGGAAAAAGCAAAACATGTTCTAATTTGCGTTTTTTGCATAACTGAAGGGTCTAACACTTTGAAGTATGGCATGTTATTTACTTACAAGATGCAACTGCTTTCTATGAACTGTCGAAAGAAAATTTCAAATTTAAAAAGATGAAGTGAGCGAAAAGCGTTATAAATTACAATTTTTATGTAATCTTTTCAAATACCAAACCGATTAAAAAATAATGATAACAAATTGTTGGTGATAGAACCTGCTCAAACATAAGCTATATTTTATGTCTGTGCCACTACCACCAGAGGGTTGCACTAGCTAAAAACTTTCTAAATTGCGATTTCTGTGATACTGAAAAGGCTAGAAACTTTAAATATGGCATGGTAGTTACTTATAAAATATAAATGCCCTCGAAGGACTGTCGAAAATAAATTCTAATTAAAAAGGGGTGAAGTGAAGGGGAGGTGCGAAAAGCATTCTATAAAAGTCCTAAATTACGATTTGTACGCTATTTCAGGAAATATAAACCAAATATAAAATTAATAGTTGCGAATCAATGGTAACAGTCTCTGATCCTACACAGGCTATATTTTATGCCGATGATTCTACCACCTGGGATTCAAAGGAACAACAAACGCTATAAAAAAGGCCTTTAAAAGCTTTCTAAATTACGTTTCTGTAGAATATAAGGAAATAACAAACCAATTTCAAAATTAATGGTGACAGTTCCTATTTCAACATAGCCCTTTATGTTGAGAGAGGTGGTAGGACTTGGAATTTGACATGATGGTTAATTTTAAGATGTAAGAAGATGGTTTCTAAAAAATTCAAAACTTCAAATGAATACTGAAATGAGCGTATTAATTGAGCATAAAAGTTTCAAAATATTTTCTAAATTATTATTTATTTAGTTTTATTAATTTAAGTCTCATTTCTGCCTTATGCAGTGTAACAATGATGTTTAATCAAACTGTGTTTTAAATAGTAATTTTTTAAAATTATTCCTAAAAGTAATAAGTACCTTTTAATAAAATAAAATATTACCTTTTAATAAAATAGAAATTTAGTTAGTACCTTTTAATAAAAATTAGACATATAAATATCACTTGGCATATTTCAACTATTACGCGAGCAAAGCCGCGGGGTTTGCTAGTTTAGCTATATTTTAATATGCGCAGAAATCTACTATTCTTTAAAAATAATAAATTTTAATGTTTAAGGCTGTTCTCAACTGCTCTGCTCAACAAGAGCAAAACATTTTGCACCTTTACAAATTCATTTTTTAACGGAAAGATATAAAATTGGAAAGCCTGAACATGGAAGCGATTTGGAATCGAACTGTTTTTTCCATTTTATAATCAATAAATTAGCTATTGAGTTATAAGCGATTTTGATCGCGTGACACGGCATTTTTCTCGCCTTATTGACGCCCCACCAGTGGCCGAGAGGTTCTGCTCTCGAAGCTGGTAGACGGGAGGTGCTTGGTTCGATCCCAATCGCGCCTTCGGCCTAATCGTTCGGAGTTTCCGTGGTTTTCTTCGAACTATGGATTTCTATGCGTAAATATGGGTTAGGTTCCTTTAGAAAGACCCCCACGAAGGGCGCTCCCCCCTGGGCTTATATCCCTCGAGTAGATAAGTGGCCGTCAAAAATCAACCCAACCCAACTCGCCTTATTAACTGGATTTTCTTCTTTCGTTCGAAGTTCGGTTCAAAAGGCCTACTTTGACAGTATTTTCTGAAAGATACGTTTACAAGAAAACGGAAAAAACAGTTCGATGACATAGTTTCAGAATAACAACACCTTCTAGTTTAAGGCGTTTCCGAATAAAAATGAATTAAAACTTATGTAAGAAATTTGACCCTTTGGATTTGAAAACAGCCTTAAGTGTAGAATAATGACAATTCAAAAATGTATGCATTTTTTGCAAAAATTTTTGGGCCAGGCCTAATTTAACTGACCTTTAAATGGACCAGGCCACACTGAAACAATGATTTTCATACGGGCTGGATCAAAACTAGGACTGAAAATTTTGGGCCGTGAAGACTAGGAATGAAACCAGGCCCGGCTCTGTACAGAAAAATTAAGTTAGGCCCGGCCCGGCCCGAGTGCCGCCGGGCCGGGTTCGGGCCACGGGTCGGCCCGTGCAGATCTCTAAGCTCAACTCTATCAGCGATTAGATCTGTCTGCTGACAGTGCGACTTTCCATAATATATGTGACCTGGCTGTAGGGGGCAAATCTGCCTCCAAGCACCTTGTTTCCTTTCTACTGAGAACCAACGGATTCTGATGTAAGGGAGTTCTTCCTGGAATTTAATCCCAATAAAAGCAAATTCTCATCTGTGGAAGTAAAGTCAACTGAAAGAAGTGTTTCTAGAGAACTGTATTAGCAATTTTGGATCATTAGAGGTACAAAGCCGCAAGTGAAGGGAAGCTTAAAACCTCATAATCGAGCGTAGGCTCCGATAACCAAATCAAATCAAACCTCATTTCTATTGAAAGTCATTGAAAGTAAACGAAAATAGTCCATAATCGGAGATACTGTATCTTTTTATTGCCATTTTCTCATAAAACCTGAAAAAATTGTCTGTTATTCTTTGATAATCATGTCATAAGTTTGAGACTGGTTTGTAAAAGTGGATTGCTTGAGCGGAGGCAAATGACGTCATTTTATAAAAAAAGCGTGTATTTTAATTCTTAAACCTGAATTATGTTTTGTAGAAGTGCGTCATATCCACAGCCCAGCTGCTTTGAAATTCTTCACAGGTGAAATTGCTTCACTTTTAAAAATAATGTAATCGAAATCGCACACTGATAAAACGCAATGTTTTACAAAAGTTTAGAGTGTCTTTATTAAAGAGAGGTGACAAGCAAATAATAGCGATTTATTACAGAAATTGATGATTCTCGCCTGGATGGATTTGCTTCGCCGAGTTAGACAAGCAAACAAATAGTTCGTAGTTTTAAATAATATCGTGTTCCTGAAGTTTTTGTCGAAAATTCTCTCGAATAATTAATTTTAATGCTATTCTTTAGGGCATTCTACTATAATTTTATCAAAATAACATAATTTGCTTAATTTAATTTTTCCCAATTTTATATAATCTATATATTTAAACCCCACCAGTGGCCGAGAGGTTCTGCTCTCGAAGCTGGTAGACGGGAGGTGCTGGGTTCGATCAGCGTTAATATGGGTTAGGTTCCCTTAGAAAGACCCCCACGTAGGGCACCCCCCCCCCATTAGGGCCTATATCCCTCATGTTGATAATTGGCCGTCATAAACCCAACCAACCGACCTATATATTTAAAACACGAGTGTGCTTTTTAGTCATCTGCCTGATCTTTCTGCTGAACCAATTTTACTAATATATATATTTTTTTAAACTGAAAGCTCTTCCTTTGCAGATGTGATCGCACTATCTGTTTTTTTTTTTTTTTTTTTTTTTTTTTTGTTTTATCCGCACTTTTATATTTTAATTTTAAAAGCATTTTATGAAATTTCTTCAAAATGATGAAACTTAGATAGCTTTCATTATTGCAGACAAGAGAGAAATAATGAGGTATTTTTAACTTTATTCATGCTATTTTCTGATAAAAATTCAACATTGTTGATAAAAATTGTATTATATAGGGTTTAGTGGCACAAAATCCCATTAGGAGCAGAATATTATGTTAGGGGCATAATAACGGAAAATTACATACTGATTTTGAAAACACGCATTTTTCCTCATAAATTTTCTATATTGTTTTTCCTTCTGCATGTGTACTGATGCTAAGTTTCAGACACTAGGCGAAATGCTTATTTAAGTGAAAATGGAGTCATATTTTTTTAAAATAAACGGTCAAGTGCGAGTATTACTCGCGCACAGAGGGTTCCGTACAATAATATATGAATTAGTAAGTGTATTATTTAAAAAATAGCGTTGCTAAAAGACTATTAACACTTTGTAAAAACTATATTTACAACGTAGGGTTAGGTATAGCTGTATAGTATACAGGGTGCAAAGGAAAGTCCCTTTAACCTGAAAATACTTGCGAATGGAGAGAGCTACTGCTATACAAGTGAGGTAACGGTACAGTAAAGCGACTACGCCCGACCTATTGCAAACGACAACAACAGCACCCCTAGTGGCGAAATTTGGAAGATAGCCATTATAAATCGAAAACGAAAAGAGGTAAGCAAATTTTCCAATTAGAAAGTTTTAGAGCATCAATTAATTAGTACGAAACGACATTTGGTTCGCACGGATAGGATAAATCGTCGCTTGCATACCCAAAAATGTCCGAAATCGATGAGCGACGATTCTACTTTGCCCATTCACATTCCGGAATGTAGCAGTGCACAGTTGCAGAATGTGACGTTGTACTGTGCTGTAATGTCTGTAAAGATTTAATTTCCAATACATTTAAAATTTTAGAATAACCCTTTCAGGGCCAGAAGATTTCTGTTCGTAAACTGATGAAATAATTGACTGACACCAGAATATTCAAACGAATTTCTCAGAAAACAAAAACCCGCTAATTTGCACTTTCATTACAAAAGCAAAATTTTATTAAAATATTCTTGGTGTCATTTGTCAATTTTGGATTTAAAACTAGCTGGCTAGACCGTCTAGCCACCACCCTTGAAAGGGTTAAATCTATGTCGTCGTATTGAAGAGGCTTGCAATAGACGTTCCATGCTGAGAAATGTGCATGCAGAATTACTCTCACGAATACAAACGTGTATCATGAGCAATGGCGAACTTTTCTTACATACTGAATATTTACTTTTTATCACTGTGAGGCAATTAGTCTTTTTGTGTGTGTGAGTGACGTTATCAAAGTGTATTGAGATAAGTACGTATTTATAGCATAAATTTTGCGTATTTCTTCATACTTCTGACTATTCCATTCAAACGTTTACACATAATGGAGCGCATCGATTTCGGACATTTTTGGGGAAACAGGCGAAGATTTATCTTATCCATGTAAACCAAATGTCGTATTCTACTAATTAATTGATGCTCTAAAACTTTCTAACTGGAAATTTTGCTGTGGCTATTTTCCAAATTTCACCACTAGGGGGCGCTGCTGTCGTTTCCATTAAATCGGGCGTAGTCGCTTTACTATACCGTTACCTCACTTGCATAGCTGTAGCTCTCTCCGTTCACAAGTATTTTCAGGATAAAGGGACTTTCCTTTGCACCCTATATACTTGAAAAGTATAAATGGATATACCATGAAAGTTCAAAGATATATGGAACCTAAATAATAGCAAATATAGCTATTCTGTATATTTGTTATTCCATATAGGTTTTTAGTTAACCTTTAAAGACATACTAGGTGTATTGAGACAGCCACTTAATGGAAGCTGGTCGCGAATCCATAGTATTTATGTGATTAATTCTCATTAAATTAGTCTGTTTTTAACAATTTGACGTTTATTGCTTTTATACTGATACTGGGCATTGTATTATCCTTAAAATTCGTTATCTTAAACCGTCCGTGTCTTTAAGGGTTAATATCTCGGCTAATTACCGAAGATTTGTTCCGAAATTCATGATCAACAGTGCTTTTATACTTTTGCTGCGATAGGTACCTCCAGCTCTGCTCAAAACTTTTGCTGAAGCCCGTAAATCGAAATTTGATTGTAACGGAAAAATGCGATTTTCTCAAAAACTATGTGACCTAGAGTAATCGCTATAATTTTCCTGCAAGGTTTAAATTAATGTCTACTACCTCTAATTTTTTCATAATTTTAGTTTCTATAGATTCGGAATTAGATGGGGGGGAACATATTTTTGCACTACATTTTCTACCATAACTTTGAAAATATAATACCTAAAATTAAATGAAATATATTTTTGATTTCAGCGTTACGAAAGCTTTCACACGTTACCCCACACGATATACAAAGAAAAGATTTTTTTTTTCAAGTAACTGAATTAACCCCTCTACATTTTTCCTAAATATATTTATGAATATTTATTAATATGTAAATATGTGGGTCAATAATCTATATTACTTCCCCCAATTTGAACTTTCCACGTTGCATAGTTTACGAGTAAATGGGCTGTGACAGACAGACAGACAGACACAGGAGTGAATCTTATAATGGTTCCGTTTTTACTTTTTAAGTACGGAACCCTAAAAACGATCATTTTCTTAGATAAAACTAAGCATTTTAACACAAATGCGCTTAAAAAACATAAATTACGGAAATTTTTAATCTCCGGAATTGAGATTAGCATCTCAAGTAAAGAGTGCGTCTGTTCGCATAAAAAATGTTGCTGATAATCGCGACCTCAAGTTTTGAGTTAAAATGATTTTTAAATGATCAAACAAAATACAATTTTTTTTAAATTATGAATATGGATATGAGAAGCGCGTATGCAAATTTTGAAAAGGTGAAAATTACTGTTTTCATTCCAGAAATCCAAGAATAAGAGCCTCAATTGATAACCAGATCCTAATAACTGATCTTTATTATATTTTACTGATTAAGTATCTATATTATAAAGAATAAACGTACCTGTGCGTAACGCTGACGTCATTTTGCGAATGGCAACACTTCACGATCAAATTTCGCTCTTGAAATTTTTGCTACTACAATTTTTCAATCTTCTGACGATCGTAAATTATCAATTTTCGTCGCATAGAGAAAAAAATTTACTTTCAAACGCAATTTGTTTAAAAACTGTATTCATTGACTGATGTATTATATTTTCTTAAATAATTTTTAAATATGATTTTTTTTTTAAGTTATCTTGTTTTAAGTTAAGTATCTTATCACGTGCTGGTTTCAATACATAATAATAATAAACATTTTTCAGCATTTGTTTCTATTTTTGGATAACGAAATTAATACTTCATTTTATAAACAAATAAAAGAATAATATTAAAAAAAAACAATCTAACATATTTGTGAAAGACAAATTAACGAAATTAATACTTCTTTTATAGACAAATAAAAGAATAATATTGAAAAAACACAAATCTAACATATTTGTAATCGTACAATTTAAATTTTTAGATCACCAAATGGGATTTTTTACTTCAAATGGAATTTGTTTGCAAAGTTCATCTCAGTTTACTGATTGTGTATGGTTTGAAAAACAATTTTAAAGCATGAAATATTTTTTAATTTATCTATATCGTGCGGAACTCGATTACGAAAGATTAATCCGTTTGCCCCGTAAAACAAAATAAAGAGTTCATCATTTTCTTACGGCTAATATCCATTTTTAAAAAAAACTTACCTATGAATAAATAAATAAAATAATATAAATAAAACACAAATTTACCAGACATGTATAAGCTCTGAAATTATCAGAATATAAAAGGATGCCATAAGTAGCAAAATCTTGGCAAATATCTCATAGCATGCGGCTAATAAGAAAATATCGCTTTTGATAAATTTCAAAAATTTATTTGATTGTATAATTCGTATTTTCTATATGAGAATGTTTTTTTAATGTAAGTGGTCAATCTAAAAAAAAATATTGCATATAAAAAAATTATTAGTTTTCAATTAGAAAATGTTTTCACCTATATTCTTTAACCCGGGAAGCCCGGGTACGATCCCCTAGTATTCTTAATGGTTCCTTTAGCAATAATTTAATTCATTATTAAGTGATAATTATGTAAGAAAAAGATAAAATTAAATATAAAAAAAACTGACTTTAATTGATATTTTCTGTGTTACAGAAAAAAACAGTGAAATTATTTCTTCTCTTGTAATTCCGAAAATATTGTTGTCAACTTTGTGTGCTTCAATTTTTTTGGCCGTTCCTTAACAAGTTTTTTTTTCCTTTGTCTTTCTTTATATTTTATTTTATACAAATGAAGAATTGCTATTTCGGAAACACAGTCTTGTTTCTCTAAAGCCTATATTATTTCTCCAGTGAAATTTATGCATTTTCCAGTGACACCTGTTCTTCTGCCTGTTTTTCATCCTCGTCTTCTGAGCTGCTACTACCCTCATAGCATGCATGGTCACAGTGACGTCGTTGTGACGTCACTGTGAGTCACTGTGGTCACGTCACATCTGTGACCGAAATGCCACCACTCAGTGATGTCACATTGTGAATGAGATGTGAAATTCTTAGAAAACTTTAAAAAATTACAAAAAATCTTCAAAACATGTTGTTACTGTAAAATTTTATTTTTCTGGCAATAAAAAAGAATTGTTATGTCACTGCATGTAACGTAGGTCACGACACACTCACAAAAAAAATTGTAATAAATTGTAAAAAATTGTAATCCATATTGTAAGTCACAGTGTGAGAAAAATATGAACTTCAAAAATCTTTGAAAATGAAGAGAAGTGTTTTAGAAAGGCTCGCTTTACAGCGGCATAAGGAATAAAAATACATTAGTGGGTAGCAAGTAGTAAATTCAGACACGAAAAGATGGTGGTGTGTGGGGGGGCATATAAAGGAAAATGCACGGTACAAGTATCAACAAACTAGATTTCCACGCTATATTTTATCAATTTGATATCTAAGAGTGTAAAAGTATACCTTTTTCCTGATTTCAATTTTATCTAGTATTGCAATTTAATATAATAATCCTTCTCTTATTCTTATTATTATAAAGGTGTTTCTCGGAAAAATGGTACGTGCTGGAGCAATTTGGATAACATATTTAGAATTAGGAATATTAAATATATACACTTTACATATTTAGTTTGCAGGAAGGAAAATTTTTAATTTATTTTTACCGACCACTGGTATTCGAAACACTTTTGTGGCTTCAAACTAAAAAATTTCTATTATAGTTAAGTCTGCAGCTTTTAATGAGCACGTAGAAAGAGTCTTCAGAGTTTAGTCATACATACATTTCTTGCTTTATAATTTGCATATTTAGTCATATTTTTTCCTGTTAGTGTACCTATTTTAAGTAACTATTTTTTAAAAAAATTCTACTTCTTTCAGACTTTTAAAATAAAATTAGCATTTTCCGAATAAATAAAAATAATACAAAATTTATGCAAAACCCATGATATAATTTATTATTCGTATTTCAAATTTGTGTTTTAGAGATATGACTCAAAAAAAAAAGTTATTTTACGAATTGTTTTATTTTACAGGAAATTAACATGAAAAGAATGACGATTGACAAAGAAATTTTTTTTATCCTCGATATTTATTTATATCTTTTTATTTTTTAGGAAGATATTTTGTATTTGTGTGAAACAATCTTTACTTAGAAAAAGGGAGGGGGGGTTTAAAACTGATAAAAAGAAAAGGTAAAATACATTGGAAAATTCTTCAAATACAAAAATTTAAATACAGACAGTCTCATAAAATGATTGCACATATAAGTTCCATATCTGTTTATATAAAACGAAATAAACTCACACCTGCCCCCAAATCGTCTGCCACCATACCGCAGGGTAAACAGAGAACTTTTTGTTCTAACAGATGCGGTAAGTTACTAGTCTAAAATGTCAGCTTTTGCCTGTGCTTTTTTTAATGGAAGAAAAAGACGTCGCCATTTTCGGATACACACGGATATTAATAATTAATTTATGGAGCTCAAGAAGTAAGTCTTATTTAATTTAAATTGTTTGTTCCTGTTTTGTATATTTGGTGAGATGAGTTAAATAGTTTTATATTATACCTATAGAAAGAGACTGTTCTGGGATTGTTTTTCAGATTAGAAATTAACGTTATACTGAATGGGAAATGCCGTTTTACAGACTATAGTAGTGAAACTTTTGAAAGACTTTTTTTCATTGCTAATAATATTTTAAATTATTATTTAAAATCCTAAATCTTCATATCAATGTTTTCAGATTTAACATTTGCCAAAATTATAAAATAATAGGAATTCCTTGTAACATATGGAGAGATTTTTGAGAAATTGTTAAATCTAATAATACATTTAATTCATCTATTGTACTTTGTTGTTGTTTAATAGTACAATTATAAATACTAATTATATAGTGTTTTTCAAATGGTATATTTATTTTTTTAAATTGTATGTAAGCACGTTTTTGCTGTTCGTGATTTTAATCAAACATTTAATTGTAGACATTCAAAATCAGTTATTAAATTTTCTTCGATTGTAAACTCATTTTCTACGTTTTCGATACACGTTCGATACTTCGCATTAAAAAATAAAATATGACAATTAAGCATTGAAATAAAGTGTTTTTCATGCCTGATAACAAGTTTATAGATTAAACTGCTTTACTATACTTTTTAAAATTTGATATTTATAATATTTATAAAAAAATATTTATAATTTATGATATTTATAAAAGTTGATATTGTACTGTTCATTAGCGATTATTGCTGGAAATGCATTTTTAATTATAATATGCGCTTTTATGATCCACTATATTTATGCATAGTACATGGTGTATATAAAGCTATAATTCATATACAAGGCTACACAAAAGTATACGTAAGAGTTAAGGGGTATGGGCGCAAATTGCTTAAAGGTGTTTTTTAGATGAGTTATGGATTTTTATGTTGAACTGCATTTAATTTACTAAGAAATGTTTGTAGAATATGGATAAAATGATACACAGGGTCATGCAAGGAAATGGACATATGGCCTTCTATAAATTATAATTTCTGGAAATGTGATTTCAGCAGTTTTAAGAGTGTTTTAATTTGGATTAAATTTTAACTAAATAGTGGCGTGTAATAAAGATTCTAGGTAAACTACAGGGTTGTACAAAAGTATTCAAGTATGTTTTTATATATTAGTATAAATTTTTGAATGAGAATTTCAATCTGTTATATGCATTTTCTTGCTAAACTAAATTTTCACATTATATACTAGTATATATCAACCTACAGATTAAATACAGGGTTATTCAAAAGAATTGGAAAACATATTTGGCTATGAACGGTAACTGCTGAAATCAGTTTTTCAAATGTTTTATTGCGTTTTCTAAAATATTTGCTTAGTTATCTTATTTACGTTATTTCCTTAAATTACGATGTCTAGTTAAAGCATTCAGGAAGCGCTGGAAAGTGCTTTATAATCTATGCTTAACGCATGATTTTTTTTACTTGTTTTTTCTATTTCCCAGATCAGTCATTTCCTATAAATCATACCAAATCTATTTAGCTCATATTAACAAAATACAATATACACGGGAATAAAAAATTTAAATAAATATGGCTTATCTTATTCTTCTTTAAATAGGAAATGTATTAATATCCGTTAGACTCCATGTTCGTATTTAATAAAATAATAACAAATCACTACACACAAAACATTCTTAATATAAAGCTTGAACTCAAGATCAAGCTTAGAACTTAATAAAAAAGGATGCCAGATGATAAGCATTGTTTTTTTCAGTGTAAAAATTAAAAGTATTTTAGAAGAATAGGACTCCAAAATAGCGATACATTGCTAAAAAGTACGGTAAAAAGATAATATTGTATATTTCAAACAAAACTTTATTTTAAAATTCATCACAGTGTTTATAACAAGAATCATCACAGTATTAATGCTTGGAAATTTTTCCAGAGAGAAACCTTCGCCTTGCAAACAATTGGAAGGCGGAAGAATCCTATTTCAAATGGAAATCAAATTTCAAATTGATTGCTTAAAAGGCGCAAAAGCCAACATAGTGAAAAAAATTCCATAACGGTACTTGAATCCGGGCCATCAGTATAGCGCACTGACATTCTACTGACTAAACCACATGGAACGAGACCCAGCCTGGAAAATTTCTTACTAGTACATGTTGGCAAGGCTACAAACGCAGCACAAGATGGAATATTTATCATGAGCCACCGACATGGGGCAAACACGAAACTTAATTAAATCCAGCAGCGATTCAAACTATATGAATACTTGGGAATTTTTCCAGAGAGAAACATTCGCCTTGCATACAATATTTCAAATGAAAATCAAATTTCAAATTAAAATTGCAATCTATGGAAAAATTTCCAAGTATTTATATAGTTTGAATCGATGCTGGATTTAATTAAGTTTCGTGTTTACCCGATGTTGGCGGCTCACGATAAATATTCCATCTTGTGCTGCGTTTGTAGCTTTGCCAACATGTACTAGTAAGAAATTTTCCAGGCTGGGTCTCGTTCCATGTGGTTTAGTCGGTAGAATGTCAGTGCGCTACACTGATGGCCCGGATTCGAGTCCCGGCTTGGAATCTTTTTCTCTATGTTGGCCTTTGCCCTTTTAAGCAATTAATTTAAAATTTGATTTTCATTTGAAATCATCACATTGTTTATGACAAGTTCGTCACAAATGACACATATTTCACAAATTAGTCACAGTGTGACGTCAAAGCATTGTCGCTGTCGTCACAGGTTAGTCACAAAGTTAATGCCAAAATAGTCACAAATGACACACTTTTCACAAATTTGTCACACCGTGACTTCACAGAGTGGTCACTATGTGACGTCACAAACGACCTCTAAAACGGCCATAACGACCTCGCATTCTAGTCACTATGACGTCACATCGACGTCACGTGACGTCACATCGACGGTCACAAAATCACAGTGTGACTTCACAACGACGTCGCCGTGACGTCACCATGCCTTACGGGTAGCATTATCGGCAGTTCTATTTAGCACAGCGTCAGCGATCTAGCTGCCAGTTAAATTGTTCGTTTTGATGCATTTTGGTCAATGTTTAGCAATCATCTATATCCCTCTTTAGACGCTTAATGCATTTTCAGATTTTGCGTGGCCATCAGCTCATGAATTGCGGCCTTGAGAAATGTGAAAGCCTGAAAATTCTACCTCATGTTGCCGCCGTTGCCGAAAATTCGTTCCTGTCATATCCTGTGTCGCCATGCGTTCGCCAAAGTTGTCCTCAAAGTTGTTCCCGTAGAACGGTGCAGCTCCCAGAAAATTTGTTCAAAATAAATCGCGTCTGACAAATAAAAAAGAAAGTCAAATATTCCTTTTTTCCGTTTTTACTTTCTATCTTGAAGTTTTTAATTCATAAAGAATTGCTATTTTTCTTCTCCCATAACTTGAAAGTGTAAAAGAAAAAGGAAGGTAGTTTTGATACCGGATTTTTGAAGTTGTCGGATTTTTGAAGTCATACTGTATAAACAAAACACAAATTTAAGACATGTAATCGAACTTTAAAAAAGGGCTGAAGCAAAGCAATAAAAAAGGCTGACTGCAAATTGTGATTTTTTTGGAGATTTCTTCGGTTGTTAACTCTTGGTACGAGTCCAGTACAAAAGTATCACCTTTAATAAATTTCAAAAAATTTTTTGAATGCATTATTGCTATTTTTCATAAAAATATGATTTTTGGTATTGTTAGTAGGTATTTTAAACAAATATATTAATAGTATATACAAAAATCTAACAGTTACAAATTTAAAAAAAAGGATTTTCACTTATGTTCTATAACCCGGAAAGCCCGAGTTTATCACATTATTGGGATAAAAGATTGAAACAGGATTTCGTTTATTAATGTGGAAAACCGCAGCTAATCGCGAAAAAAACACTAAAATATCAAAAAATCGCAGAAAACTAAATTTACTATATTAGGCTAAAAGATTGAAACAGGATTTATTTTATGAATGTCAAAAATTCAATGCGGAGCACGAAAAAAGTCTAAAAATCGCATAAAAATTCGCGAAAAATTCAAAAATCGCTGTATGAATTTCGAATAAACTTTATAGAAAAGAGGACAAAATTTACAATATCGTGCTGAAAGATTAAAACCGGATTCTTCTTTACTAATGTGGAAAAATTGCTACGAAACTATAAAGAAAAAAGCAGCAAAAAATTTCGTAAAAAATTCCTAAAAAGGCAAAACTAGCAGAGGACAAAATTTACTACAGTAGACTAAAACATTGTAACTGGGATTCTTTCACAAATGTCAAAAATCTATGTGAAACTCGAAAAAAGTGTAAAAATCACAGAAGACAAAATGTACTATATTAGACTAAATGTTTAAAACAGAATTCCTTGTTTGTGGCTAAACTTAACACGGAAAAAAAAAAAGTTGAATCTGCTCTTTTCCAATATCGGGTACACTCTATTTATATGTTCCATTTATTACAAGAGTGGCTTTTTCCCGGAATGAAAAATATATATATATATACGCTATACTGTATTTAAGATCATCAAGTTAAGGTATACTACTGATTATATCGAAACTATACACCGTTCAGATTCACCTTTTGTCGCTTACAAGTAGCGACTCGATAAAATGATATCTACCCGATAAAACTTTACAGTCATAAAAATCAGCGCGTGAAAATAATTTCTTTACTTAGAAGGAAAACGAAAATCATTTTAGGTAAAAATCAACATTTTATTTCCGCTTTCGTGCCGAGAAGTATTTCGACGCATCTTCAACGCACGCTCATAATTTACAGACTGCCACAGAGAGAGGGCGCGGGGAACATATTTTCTTTTCATTTAATCATGTACATCTCTGCATTGTGCCGCCCTCTGTCTGTGAATATTAATAAACATTAATCAAATTCACGACAACCTCCCACCTTGAGTTTTCGTCAGACAAACTCAACAATGGGTACAACAAAATGCTAAATCAAATAAAATGTGACCAATACTTACAGTACACAGCCAAAACATAGAATTCTAACATTACTTTTTTCAAAACAGGCAAATAAACATTTTCTTCTGCAAAATTCAAATAAAATTAAACATATTATTACAGATTCAAATTAACACAATGAAACATATGAAATATACTAAAAAATAAAAATAAGGTCTACACTAAATAATAAAAATGAAGGAACATGTCTATTCAGTTCAAAGATATTTAAAGTTTGTAGCGAATTGGAACAGTCACTTTTCTGCCACTTCTTGTTCGCACCACTGGATCACTAGATAGTTCTTTTGGGATCTCTAAATTATACAGTTTTTGCACAGGTCTTAAAAGTTCACCACTTTCAGTTTTTATCCGTGCAACTCTTGGATGACCATCTTTTCCAGCAATAAGTTCTTGCACACGGGCTAAAGTCGAATATGCACGTTTTTTATCAGATTCTATGAGTACTACATCACCAATGGTTAGTTGCTTGATTGACTCATTCTTTTGTATAGAACTTTGTTGGCGTAATTGCCCTAAGTACTCAATACGGAATCGTTTTCGAAGGTGTTCTCGAACGTTTTGCCTATACTTAACTCTTTTATTTAATTCTTGTGCGTGAATTGCATCAAAATCTACCACATCTGAAGATCTTATTTCCTGTAGGAACATTGATGGTGTTAACGGTGTTAGATCGTTCACATCTTCTGTAACATACCTTAATGGTCTAGCATTCACAACTTGTTCACAATCACAAAGAATAATGATCAGTTCTTCATAAGATAATGAAGCTCTACCTAGGACTTTTCTCAAGATGCGTTTCACCATTTGTATCAATCGCTCCCACCAACCACCCCCACCAGGCAGCGGTAGGCGGGTTGAATTTCCAGCGAATCTTTTGTGTTGCTGCTACGGCAGAGATTTGCTCCCAATCTATTTCTGAAAAGGCTTTGTCTGCACCGACGAAATTTCGGCCGTTGTCAGAATACACTGTGGTTGGTCTTCCTCTTCGGGCTATAAAACGCCTGAAAGACTGGAGAAAAGCATCAGTTGACAATGATGTCACTAATTCTAAGTGTATAGCCCTATATATACCGCACAAGTGTACAGCACAATCCACGCCTTTTTCTCATTCTTTAAATATAATGGACCGGCTAAATCAACTCCAGTTATTTGGAACACTGCAGCGTCTTGAACTCTATCGGCTGGTAATGCAATAGGAATTGACTCTGTCTTCTGAGCACTAAATCTTCTGCATAGCACACATTTCTGAACTACTGCTCGAATAGTTTTCCTGGCTTTCAGGATCCAGTAGTCTTCTCGTAACGATGTCATCAAAAGACCCACTCCAGCATGTAAAAGCTCTTGGTGTTTCCAGGAGATCAGTCGGTGGACTACAGGATGGTCAGAAGGCAAAAGAACTGGATACTTAAAATTGATAGTATCTTCTCTATAAATAACTTGCGTTTTCACTCTTATGATACCATCTTCATCTAGAATTGGTCTTAAACTACGAATCTTCTGATTACTCTTCTCATCGAATCTGTCTCTCTGGATCAAAATCACCAATCTTCTTTCAGCTCGTTCTAGTTCAAAACACGTAAGTTCAGACACTTCTTTTGAATTCGGTTTTCTTGCATTGTTTATGAATCTTAGGATCCAAGAGATCAATCTTATGATTTTCTTGTATGATGAAAACCGTCGATAATACCAATCATCAGATTTTATGTTCTTGTTCATTGCTGAAATGACACTCTTCCGTTTTTCAGCATTAATAACTTCTTCATCTGGAGCTTCGACACTTTGAGGCCAAGTAAATTCTGGTTCAGCCAACCAGGCTGGTCCCTCCCACCATCTTAGCTGTAAGAATTGTTCTACGAAACAACCTCTAGAAGGGAGATCAGCCGGGTTAAATTTTCCTGAAATGTGTCGCCATTGGTCCTTTTGAGTTAAGGATCTGATTTCTTCTACACGGTTCCAAACGAATGTTCCCCATCTTTCGTCTCGTTTTATCCAGCTTAAAGCGGTGGTTGAGTCAGACCAATAAAATATCTTCAAATTTGGAATTCGTAAATCAGATATGACCCGACTTCCCAACCTGGCCCCAATGCAACATGCTAACAGCTCTAAACGTGGTACAGTTAGGTTCTTAAGGGGTGCTACTCTTGCGCGTGACTGTATAAAATTCACCAGAATTTTATCTTTGGTCTTTACTCTCAGAAAAATGCAAGTAGCATATGCATGTTTACTGCCGTCACAAAATATGTGAAGACCTACATCATCACGTTCATAATTATCAAAATTCATCCAGCGCTGTAATTTGATGTCAGAAATCAGTTTCATTCCCTGCACCCACTTTAAAAATTGTTTAGCTAAATTTGCTGGCATTAACTCATCCCACTTAATTTTTAACTTCCAGCATTCTTGTAAAATAAGTTTAGGGAGCAAAGTCACAGGTGAGGTAAATCCAAGAGGATCAAAAACCTTCTGAGCCAATGAGAGTAGAGCTCGTTTTGTAGTAACAATTTGTTCTTCCTCAATAGGGCCGATTTTGCAAGATAGGGTATCGTTTTCCAGATCCCAGTTTAAACCTAATACTGGTGTCATCTTTACTATTGAATTTTCAGAAATAATTGGAATGGGATAATTTGACAGCCATCCCCTTAGATTAAATTTTTCAGAGGACAGTAACATTTGAGACTCAAATATAAACTTGTTTAATTCTTCAACTGTATTGAAACTGTAAACACAATTGTCCACATACATAGATTCATTCAAAGTCTCTGCTGTACAGGGATGTAGTGGAGGGTATACGTGGGTATACGCCGTATATTCTCTGGATTTTTTTAAGGAACACCGTATACCCTCTGTTTCTCAAGAAAGCTATAGTATATACACTCTAGTGTATACGCTCTGCCTTGAGCGTATACCCTCTGCTTAGAGAGTATACCCTCTGTTTTTTTACGACTACACCACTGCTGCTGTAGAAGCAAAGTTATCAGGCGCACTTTCTAAGTGATGTTCAATGTAGCCGCTAGTAAAAACGGGCTGTAATAGATCCCAAAAACTACACGTTTATGTCTATAAATTATATCATTTTCCCATAGAAATCGCAGAAAGTCTCTATCCTTTTCTTTAATACCAATTTGTAGAAATGCCTTCTCTATATCAGATACTGCACCAATAGGAAATTTCCGAAAACGGTGCAAAATTGAAGGAATCATTTCAATCATATTTAATTCCTTATCCGGGCAATCATTTAGAGAGGGGGAGCCTTTAACATGAGCCGAAGCGTCAAAAACTGGTCTAACTTTAGTAGTTTCACTCGATTCTTTAAATACAGGCCTGTGTGGCAAATAATGTACTTTAGTTTGTTTATTATCAACCACCCTTTCAATTATTCCTGCATTTATCCATGAATCAAATACTTCGCTATAAACCTCAGTTTTATTCAAATTTGATAACTTTTTCTTTGTTGTGGCCAGGGGCGCTCCGACCTATTGTGCAAAGTGTGCGGCGCACACAGGCGCCAGGATAATAAAGGCGCCAAGCAATTCAAGCGAGGAAGAAATATTTAAAAATACATATTTTTAAATTTTATTAAAATTAATTATTCTTGAAATTTTAAATATATTTCATGGATTTACACCTCAAATAAATTACTTACAATTTATTAAAAGTTATTATTCTGTAAATTAAATGTGATAAATTAATCAATTTCAATCCAGAACGTAAAAATTTAACTTGAAACATTCCCCCCCCCCCCCAAAAAAAAAGAGGGCATTTTTTAGCATTCTATTTAATGTTAGATTCCACCGAGGACACTATTTCGGATACACTATTTGAAACTGTTTTATTGAAACAAAAAATAGACAAATACAAAAGCTCGGGGATACGAAGACGGATTTAATTTGACTGAAAAAAAAAAAAAAAAAAAAAAAAAAAAAAAAGAATAAAGAAGAGTTTTAGATTCAAAATTTCGTGCATTTTACGTGCTATATCCAACTGGTAGTCTAAACTGGATAGTCAATGACGTTGTGAGTATTAATCATGAGGCTACTGAGTTTTATTTTTACTATAACTAGGGGATCGTACCAGGGCTTCCCGGGTTACCGAATATATTAAAACTATTTTTTTTATTGAAAAGTAATATTTTTTTACATGCAATATATTTCTTAGATTGCCCACTAAAAATAAAAAAGAATTTTTCACATGAAAAATATGGATTATACAATCAAATAAATTTTTGAAAAATTTTAAAAGCAATTTTTTCGCATTAGCCGCATGCTAAGAGTTATTAGCCCAAGATTTTGCTGCTTACGGCATCATTATATTTTCTGATAATTTCGGAGCTTTAAGCGCGTAGTTCAATTACATGCGTCTGTTAATTTATGTTTTATTTGTATTATTTTTTTTTTTTAATCATAGAGGAAGTTTTAGTTTTATTTACGGAATATTAGTGATAAGAAAATGATGAACTCTTTATGTTGTTTTAAGGGCAAACGGATTAATCATTCTTAATCGAGCTCCACGCGATAGAGATAAATTTAAAAATTAACCTCTCGACCCGCAATCACCCTTTAAAAAAAATTGGTATTTTAATTGGATCATTTTTTAAATCATTTTAACTCAAAACGTGAAGTCACGATTGTCACCAAAATCATTGCATGTGAACAGTCGCGCTCTTAACTCCAGATTCTAATCTCAGTACCAAAGAGTAAAAATTGCTGTAATTTGTGTTTTTTGACGCATTTGTGTTAAAAAGTTTAGTTTTATCTAAGAAAATCATCGTTTTCTTTTAAATATGATGTCATTTTCACTTATGTAAGCATTTCACCTAGTGTCTGAAACTTAGTACGCATAAAGAAGGAAAAAAAATATGGAAACTTTATGAGGAAAATGCGTGTTTTCAAAAGCAGTAACGTAATTTTCCGTTCAAAGTATTATGTCCCTAATGCCATTTTGCACCATCAAATCTTATACAACAATTTTTATCAACAATTTCGAATTTTTATCAGATAATCACATTAAAGGTAAATAAACCTCATTGCTTCTCTCTTCTCTGCAATAATGAAAGCTATCTCATTACCACCATTTTGAAGAAGTTTCATATAATACTTTTGAAATTAAAATATAATAATGGGTTATAAAAAAAAAAAAAAGAGCTAGTGCGAGCACATCTACAAATGAACAGCTTCCAGTTAAAAATTTATTAGTAAATTTGGTTCAGCAGAAAGCTCAGGGCAGATGACTAAAAAACATTCTTGTATTTTAAATATATAGATTATATAAAATTATGAAAAATTAAATTATGCAAATTATGCTATTTTGATAAAATTACAGTATCATGTCTATAAAATTTTATTAGTAGAGAGAATTTTGAACAAAAACTTGGGGAGCCTGATATTATTTTAAACCTCGAATTATTGCCAAGATATTCTTTGATTGCTTGTCTAACTCGGCGAAGCGAGCATCCAAGAGAGAATCATCCAGTTCTGTAATATAAATCGCTATTTTTCAGACAAAGAGCAAGCACACTGTACGTTACTGCTTTTCCATAAAGTCACTCTAAATGTTTGTAAAACATTGCGTTTTATAAGTGTGTGATTTGGATTACGTTATTTTTAAAAATAATGCATTTTCCCCTCCGAAAAATTTCAAAGCAGCTGGGGTGAAAATGACGAGCTTCTATAAAACATATTTCAGTTTTAATAATTAAAATATACGCTTTTTTTATAAAATGACGTCAATTGCATACGCTAAAGCATCCCACTTTTACGATCCCGTCTTAAACAACATTTATAGAACGATATGCAAATGACACTATTATCGCGGAATAATACACAAACCCAGCAGAAAGCAATGACGCCATTTAAGAAGGTCGGCAATACAATCTCGGGTATCTAATGATTTATATGACTTCATTTTTATATATATATATATATATATATATATATTTTATATATAATAGCTCCATGTGTTATCATTTATATTTGTTTCAAAATTCGGAAAATGTAATTACACACGGATTAATGAAATTGGATTCTTTCAGGTCACACAAATATTCTTTAAAATACATTTTTGTAAAGAGAAAGTATTGTATCGCTTGTAAAGTTAAATTGCAATAAAATAAAAATACTTTAATTGATAAATAAAAAACAAATAAAGCTAAAACTCACCGAGTTTTATAACATACGATATTCTTGGCATAGTATGTATTTTAATTTCTTTTTTTTTTTCAGTTTTTATGAGCAAATGGTAACAAAAAGATCAGCAATCTACTATTTTCATTTTTTTCCCCTTTACTTTCATCAGAAACGGAGTACTACAGTTGCCACAATTACAAAATTGGTGCTAAAAACTATAAAAAAAAATTAATATTTTAAAAGTAAATTGAGATACAGCTTTCAAACAAATTGCATTTAAAAAGAGCATTTTTTTCCTTATACGACGGTGTAAAAATTTAAAATATGCGATGTTTAGAAGTTTAAAAATTTGCAGTAGAGAAAATTACAAAACCAAAATTTCATTTCAAATTTCAAAGTGTTGTCATTCGCAAAATGACGTATGCGTTACGCACAGATATGTTTGTTCTTTATAATATAGATAGCATAGCTGCCAAACTTTACGCTTTTTTGCTACCACTAAAATTTAGAGAAGATTTTCACCTTCTTTAATCGTGCGATTTCGACCATCAAATAAAGCAATATTCACAAGAAAATTTTAGTGGTAGGAAGAAAGCGTAAAGGTTGGCAGCCATGAGATAGATAGATATACTGATAAATATATATATATTTCTTCTTTTCTGTTTCTCGATGGACTATTTTAACTAATCATTTAGCTGTAAATCAGCTTAAAGCCATTTTCTGAAATCTGAAACATGGTTGTCGATTTTTTTTTTTTATTCACAAGGTAAATTATTTTATTTTTCAGATTTTGTACCCTTATGTATTTTTTCTTTTACATATTCGTTTTATAATTTCTATAGATATATATTATACCTTTATTTATTAGCCTCCGGTACGGTATGCTATTTCTTCTCCCAGCTTATTTTGTGTCCAAAAAATAACGTTACCTTACAGAAGCTAGCTGTAAAACAAAGCATTACGATTAAATACTCTTTAGCAATTTTTAAACTTCTAAGCATCGCACATTTTCGATTTTTATACCGTCGTATTGGGAAAAAAAAGCTCTTTTCAATGCATTTTGTTTGAAAACTGTATCTTCATTTATTTTTGAAATATTAATTTTGTTTTGTAGTTTTTGGAGCCATTTGCTTAATATTGGCAACGGCAGTACTCCATTTCTGTAGAAAGTAAAGGAAAAATAGTTTTAAAATAGTAATTATATATTTTTGTTACCATTTTCTCGTAACAACCGAAAGAAAATGTAATTAAAATAAGTGCTATTTTGAAAAAAAATATAAACGAATGATTTCTGTTAAAACAATGGAGCTATTATATACTATATTTAATTGTAAGTATCTATGAATCATTAGATAGCAAGGGGTTTTTTTTTCGGTTTTCGTGAATGACGGAATCTTTTTGCTGCATTTGTGCATTATTTCGTGATAGTAATGTGCTAGGCATGCTTTACTGTAGAAGTTTAAGAGTAGATCGTAAATGTGGAATTCTTAAGCGTCATTTTACATAAAATAAAACGCGTGTTTTCAGTCTAAAAATTGAAATATGTTTTGTACTGCAGTAGAGTTACGCTTAACCGAGTTATTAACCCGACCCGAACCCGCAAATTCCATTTTAAGTCAACCCGCAACCCGACCCGAACCCGGAAAAATAATTTTCGGCAACCCGCAACCCGACCCGAACCCGAAAAAATAATTTCAGGCAATCCGCAACCCGACCCGAACCCGAAGTATATCAACCCGCACCCGACCGAACCCGCAATATTTCAACCCGCAACCCGACCCGAACCCGCGATTTAAGGAAAGCAAATCATGTTTTAATACCGTTATGAAAAATTATCTACGTATCTCTAATAGAGGTCTGCACCGGTCGCGGCCGGTACCGGGTCGCGGTGGGTCGGCAAAATTTCAAACTGGCCAGGCCGCTTTATTAGGACAGTTTTTTCAACGGGCCGGGCTGATAAACAAAATAAACGGTCCGGGTCGGCAAAAAAAAAAAAAAAAAAAAAAAAAATGAACGACCCTGCCAGGCCGTGCCGATAGATACAATTAAGCCGGTCTACCGGCCCGATATAAATATTTAGACGAAGCCGATAAAATTATAAACGGGCCTTGAAGGGCTAGGGCCAAACTTTTAAGTTTTACACGGGACGGGACGGCGAGGGCCGTTTCAGGGCCTGGTAATTCCGGCCCGTGCAGACCTCTAATTCTCTAATATCATTTTTATGTTTTACAGAGAAGAATGAACAAATCTATATTCTTTAATATTCAACTATAGTGAAACCTTTGACCCGATCCGATGCAGGACTCTAAATGGTATAAAACAAAAAATCTAATCTTTAAATATGCTTTAAAATTAGTTGCGGTTTCAAAAGTTCCATTTATAACGGTACACCTTGTTTTACACAAGTGGCCATCTGCCTTTAGTTTATCAGCAGTTATTATTTTGAAAATTTTCCCGTCTAACTTACTGTATCGCGTATCACCACAATTAAATTATTCACTTGATAGACAGGAAGGACCATTTAGCATTTTGCTGCGTATTGTATTTTTAAAATACGATAAAAATATAATGCAGTTTGTTATTTCGAAGACTGGTGAAAGGATGACTAAATACAAAACAGACAGGGATACATTTTTCTTTTGTGAAACTTTGATCTGCGGTTTATAAAGGCTTTTAACGGGAAAAAATATTTTCCACATTCTTTTAAAAAAGCGGGTCAACCCGAACCCGACCCGCAAGAGTAAAAAAGCCAACCCGAAACCGACCCGAACCCGAAACAAAGAAAGCCAACCCGACCCGCACCAAAAAAATTTTAAGTCAACCCGACCCGACTCGAACCGCGGGTCGGGTCGGTTTCGGGTAAAAGCAGGTAACCCGACCCGCTGCAGGACTCTAACTGGTGGCTTCTATTATTATGAAACAGCCATTATAAATGAAGAGTTAGGTGAAGATGAAAGATCAGCCGTAAAAAAAAAAATTATGGCCATCCCCCCCCCCCCCATTCTGACCAGAAAATAAGTGTTCTAACTTTTTACGGCTGCTCTTTCATCTTCACCTAACACTTCATTTATAATGGCTGTTTCATAATAATAGAAACCATCAGTCCATCAGAAGAAAATGAAGTAATGGAAATGCCGGGGGCGACACTAAATTCTGAAAAAGCAGAATTCCTGTTCTCTAGTTTATATATATTTTAAAATTATACTATATTTTGTAAGATTTCATTTGTGATCGCATGTAAGTTTTTATGAAACGATAGTTTTTCAGAGAGCGATATAGGGCGCAAGCTGAAGTTTTGCACACAGGCGCCTAACAACTCAGGCGCGCCCCTGGTTGTGGCAAGCCGTTTTTCGGCCAATTCTCTGTTACTAGGTAAGCGAGCATTATCTAGCATCCAAGGCAATGCTACTTCGTACCTCCCTTCTGAATCTCTTCTTATGTTATTCTTAAAATGCTGCATAGTTTCTTCATGAATCTCTGTTAGAATGTTATTCCATATGGAAGGCATGAATACGAAATTCCTCAATAGGTAAACAATAAAAAAAGTTAAAAGTTTTACCTTTATGTTTTGATGTGTTTCAATGGAAATATACTCTTCTTTGGATGAACAAAAAACATTTATTAGAAGATTGAATACACTAGAATAATATATATGCTGGTCACAGTACAGATCACACTTCACAATAAAAACAAAACAGATGTATAAGACTATTTACAAACACAAAGAAATACTTTGAACTATGGCTTGTTGCAGTTTTTTTTTTTATCATATTATATTCCTTTGGAATATTATTGAATTTTTTTAATCAAGCAGCATTTTGCTGCCAACTGCTATAAGGGAAGAAGCAACACTCACTGAACTGAGTGCCTGTCACAGTAGATCAAATAAAAAAAATGATTGTCTGATGCTGCCATCTGGTGGATGTTCTTGAAAACAAAAGAGCATTTTCTAACATCTCTCCCGTTTTGTGATAGAATCTGACACCAGGTGGATAAGGTTTCTACAAAGTTCAAATTTGGCTTTTGGCAGTGGCTTCGTCATTATATCTGCTATCATTTCATTTGTTGATAGATATTTGACATCTATAACATTTTTAGTTTTTAAATCTCGTATGTAATGATACTTTGTATCAATGTGCTTAGTGCGGGATTTAAATTTTTCACTTTCAACCAATTTAATTGTAGATTGGTTATCCTCAAAAATTCTAATAGGAAAATGTTGTTGTAAATTGAGATCTTTACATAATTTTAAGATCCATAGCACCTCTTGAGTTCCTTGTGACAGTGCCACATATTCAGCTTCTGCTGACGATAACGTCACACATGTTTGTTTTCGCGAGAACCAAGAAATGCAGCTATTGCCTAAGAAGATTACATTTCCTGAGGTGGATTTTCTGTCTGTAGCATCTTGTCCCCAGTCTGCATCCGAGTATGCAACTATATTAGGATATTCTTTTGAAGAAATGTGGAGATCAAGGTCTTTCGTTGTTTTTAAGTATCTTATTACCCTCTTAACAGCATTCCAGTCCTTTTCTCTTGGATTATTGCATCTTCGACTTAGTATGTGTGTAGGAGCGGTAATATCAGGTCTTGTGCATGAGGAAATATATAAAAGACTTCCTATGGCTTGTCTATAATTATCATTTGATGATAAAAGATTTTCTTCTTTATCTAAACTATAATAGTTAGTTTCCATTGGGGTATAAGTTGGTTTGGCTTCTTCAAGCTGAAAATCCTTAACTAATTGATTTATTTTACTTCTTTGTGAAAGTAAATAACTTCCATCTTCTTTTCTGTAAATTTCTATACCTAAGAAGTATTTTGCTTCTCCTAGTGATGTTATGGGATAAGATTTCTTTAAGTAATTTATTACTTCATTAACTTCATTTTCATCTTCTGAGCTCATCAGCATATCATCTACATACAGTATGAGATGAATTGTCTTCTTTGATTTTTCTTTTATGAACAAACGTGGATCAGCTTCACTTTGTTTAAATCCATATGCCTTTAGAGTATTCTCTATTTCTTCATTCCAGCACTTGGCGGCTTGTTTAAGACCATATATAGCCTTTTTTAATTTATAGACTTTGTCTTTATTTTCTTCATCATGAAAGCCTTCTGGTTGATGCATGTATAATTCTTCATTATCTAGTTTACCATGTAGAAAGGCTGTTTTAACATCTACTTGAAATACTCTGGCTTTATGATATGCTGCCCAGGTCAGAAAAGCTCTAATAGTTGTATGTTTGACGACAGGAGAGAAGGTTTCATCATAATCAGTGCCTAATTTTTGAGCGAAACCTTTGGCAACTAATCGTGCTTTGCATTTTATTGCTTCTCCATTTTCATTATGTTTTGTTTTGTAAACCCATTTACAGCCAATGGCGTGCTTGCCTTTGGGTAAAGTAACAAGCTCAAACACTTCATTTTCCTTTAAAGAGTTAAATTCTTCCTTCATAGCTTGAAACCATTTCTGTTGATCTTTTACTGGTAATTGTAAAACATCTTTAAAAGTTTCAGGATCTTGATTTTTGGAACAACTGTCTTCAGTTTTGTAAGAATATCTTTCTGGTGGAATTCCTTTAGTCTCTCTGTTAGATATTCTTCTCTGGAAATTATCTTCACTTTCTTCAGTTGTTGGGCTATCTACTGATTTTTCATCCGTATTTATTTCTTCTGCAGTATTTTCTATTTGGATAGCATCACTATCATTTTCAAGATTTTCTTCTGAAAAATTTAAATGCATTAAATCTGAGATTCGCTCTTCAGGATTTTCTTGAAAGACATTTTCACAGTTCATATTTTCAAAAAACTTCACTGTTCTGCTTATCACTATTTTTCTACCGCCTATATAAATTCGATATCCTTTGCTTCTTAAATCGTAACCAACAAAGACTCCTTCAGTGGCCTTTTCGTCAAATTTTTGTCTCTTCTGTTTATGAACATACACATATGCTTTGCATCCAAATACTTTAAGGTGACTCAAATTTGGCTTATGCCCATTCCACAGTTCATATGGTGTCTTTTCAGTTGGTTTTGTAGGTAATCTATTTTGTAAGTAGGCTGCTGTAGCTATGGCTTCTGCCCAGAATGTTTTTGGCAATTTAGCATTTATAAGCATGGCTTTACTCATTTCAATAAGCGAGCGATTCTTTCTTTCTGCAACTCCATTTTGGGACGGTGAATATGGCGTCGTTGTTTCATGATTTATTCCTAAGTTTTTAAGGTAGTCTTTGACAGATTCGTTGCAATATTCTGTTCCATTGTCACTACGCAAAGATTTAATCTTCAATCTAAATTTGTTTGTTGTTGATGCAACATACTCTTTTAATTTATCAAATACTTCATCTTTAGAAGAAATAAAATATACTTGTGTATAACGAGAGTAATCATCAATAAATGTAACGAAATATCTTTTTGATCCCATACTTTTTGTTTCTGCAGGACCGCATACGTCGCTGTATATCAAATCAAGTGGTTTTTTACTTCTGTATTGCGTTTCTTTTGGAAATGATTTTTCTGTTAACTTAGCTTTTATGCAACTTGAACATTCAGTATTATGAGAACAATTATTCACAGTAATACCTAAAGCTAAATCATCCTTTTGAATTTTCTTGATGGATTCCAAATTTCTATGGCCCAGCCTTTGGTGCCATTTTAGAATGCAGTTAACATTAGAACAAACGGGTAATATTTCTGAAGCACTATATACCTTTTCATTTGTAGGTATTATTTTTAATCTGTATAACCCCTCATCAGCTTTTGCATCTGCAACTAAGATGTTGCCCTTTTTAATTAAACATATATCATCTTTAAATGTTACAACAAAACCTTTCTCAGTACAAGACTGGACAGATAATAAATTACTATCCAACTCGGGAACATAAAGCACATGATCCAATGTAACTCTATTTGTTTGACCATTAAGTGTTTCAATATTAAAAGTACATTTACCCTTTCCCTTTGCAGTTAATTTAGTTCCATTAGCAATTGTAATTGTATCTTTATTCGAACTTTTTAATTCTGAGAACAGTTCCAAGGAATTAACTAAATGAACAGACGCACCTGAATCAATAACAAAAGACAAATTTTTGTTTTTATTTCCATTTTGTTGAGATTTCATAACAAAATTCAAAGAATTTGATTCTTCCATTAATTCATGATAGTTTTGAGAATCTGATAGATTTTCATTTTGACTAGCAGTAGAGGCAGAGAAATTGTTTGGTTTTTTAAACTGTTGACGTGATCTATCTTGGGTGAAATTTGGTTTTGTTTTGTTAGTATTATTACCCTTTAAGTGAAAACAATCTTCACGGTTGTGATTATTCTTTTTGCAATGAGAACAAAATTTTTGCTTATTCAAATGCTTTGGTTTATCCCTATTACCCTTCAAAGCAATAGATTCAAATTTTGTTGAAATTTGTTTAGTTTCAACTCTTCTAAGATACTCATCAATTAATTTGTTTTGAACATATTTTAATGATAAATCTGTTTCATATTTACTTTCAATAGCAGTTATAAAGGTACTATAAGAATTTGGTAAGGAACAGAGCAAAATAGCTATTAAATTATCATCTTGTATTACTTCACCTATACTTCTTAATTTTTCTGCTAATTCTAAGACAGAATTAATATGATCCTGCATTTTAATGCTTTCATTATATTTAATGGAATACAGCTTCCTAAGAAGATAAAGTTTATTTGTTAAATTTACTCTTTCATGAACAGATTTCAATTGATCATATGTCTCTTTAGCACTTTTAGCATGTCTGACATGAACAATTTGTGAATCTGAGATATTTAAACAAATTAATGCCCTAGCATTTCTATTATTTTTTACCCAATTATCATCATTTTCCTTTTTAGGTTCAAATACAACATCATACAGACCTTCTTTGATTAACAATTGTTCTATTTTGAATTTCCAAACTGAATAGTTGTCATCAGTTAATTTATCAACATAATGAGATTCTTTAATACTAGACATTATGATAGAATAATATTTGCTTATTTCACAGAAAATAAAACTTTTCCTCTTATTAATACATCAAAACAACAATTATAAACTCAAATATAATGCTAATGATGAAATAAGAACAAAATAAAATTCTTGAGAACAATTTTTGAAGTTACTTTTGATTTCAGAAAAACTGTTCTTAAATGTTCAATTCTTTGTTTAAAACATAAATTTACATTTGCAACTTATATAATAAAATTTCAATAAGAAACTGGCAAAATCAAAATCAAAATAATTTCTTTTCTTATCAATACACTTTTGGTTTCAAAATAAGAACAATTCTTTGAATTTTCTTTTATATCATTCACTTGTGAAAAATACCAACATTCAGAAAATAATTATTTCTTTGAATTTAATTATATTATATTTTCTTCTTTTATATTACTATATTTAAAATTGAGATAAGTTCAGTCTCATAATCGACTGTTAGAATGTTATTCCATATGGAAGGCATGAATACGAAATTCCTCAATAGGTAAACAATAAAAAAAGTTAAAAGTTTTACCTTTATGTTTTGATGTGTTTCAATGGAAATATACTCTTCTTTGGATGAACAAAAAACATTTATTAGAAGATTGAATACACTAGAATAATATATATGCTGGTCACAGTACAGATCACACTTCACAATAAAAACAAAACAGATGTATAAGACTATTTACAAACACAAAGAAATACTTTGAACTATGGCTTGTTGCAGTTTTTTTTTTTTATCATATTATATTCCTTTGGAATATTATTGAATTTTTTTAATCAAGCAGCATTTTGCTGCCAACTGCTATAAGGGAAGAAGCAACACTCACTGAACTGAGTGCCTGTCACAGTAGATCAAATAAAAAAAATGATTGTCTGATGCTGCCATCTGGTGGATGTTCTTGAAAACAAAAGAGCATTTTCTAACAATCTCAGATTTAGTTTTAGATTCTACTGGATCAGTTATACCGATAATATCCAGTTTCCACAAATCAGCAACGGAACTATCGTTCCAAAGTGATGAAATAACCATAAGAGAATCATTTGTTTCAGATTTAACGCCTGGAATTTTTCCCATTAGAGTCCATCCCAAATGGGTTTTTACAGCAACCGGACCACTTTTTAAAATTTTAATATTTCCGGTGAGTAATTTTCCCGCCACATCAGAACCAATTAATAATTTAATTTCATTTTCGGTTTTACATACACTATTTTCTACATCAGAAATCTTGATAGCACATTTATTCAGTTCTGATAACCAAGGCCCATTTGGCACTTTTTTTATTTTAAAACAAATAACAGGAACACCTAAAACATGCATATCACATTTATAACTATTATCCATACTACTCAAGTGAATTCTATATTTACTATGCTTTGTTTCATTTGTTTCAACTCCACCAAATAATTTGTGAATTAAATTAATTTCACCAATACTTTTATAATTCAAATACTTAATTACATCTCCTGATAAATACGAACGTTCTGATCCAGTGTCGATAACTCCACGCACTATTTTCTCTTTACCATCGTGCTTTACACGTACATTCAAAGTTTGGAGTAACACAGTTGGATCCGAACCTTGAGTAGTTAAAACAGTATTACTACTCCCTGACTCATGTTTGCGACTTTCAAACGCCGCATTACCTTCTTCATTAAAAACATTTTGACATAATATAAAATTATGTTTTTTCCCACAATTTGTACATTTAATTTTAGCTTTACAGTTGCGTGAAATGTGATTCTTCTTCAAGCAAAGGAAACAAGCCCCCTTTTTCGAAATTAAACTACGTTTTTCATCAAAAGAAAGCGAATTAGCTTTAAAACATTTTTCTAATAAGTGACACTTGTCACAAAATATACATGTGTCCTCACACTTTTTGACTAAATTTTTATCCTTAGACTTATCACTTATAAACAAATCATTAGCAGTTGGCACAGAATTGCTTTCATTGTTTAATTTATTAAATTTCTTAGTGTTATCAAAGCCAAGACTAGAACGCGCTAAAAGAACACGTTCTTCTGAAATTACTTCGTTTTTCAAAAAGTCAAGAATAGAATTTAATTCACTCTTACCTTGAGCAGTCTCCTCACGCTGTCTTTCCCATATACGCAACACATCATGAGGCAAGCAGGATTCCACAAGCGGAAAAAGAATACTGGCGTACTTGTCTTCTGTAACGCCTAGAGATTCCAAAGACCTAAGTTTTGTCTCTAGGTTATCATATAAAGATGATAAATTAAACTCTCTTTTTGATGCTCTGTTATTGGTCAACACTAGTTGTAATAAGTCTCTCACGTATATTTGGATTAGTGTGTCTTCTCTTCCAAATCGTTCTTTAAGATGCTGAATTACTTTCGGATAATTGTCCGCGGAAACTGGGTAACTATTCACGATTTGTGAGGCTTTAGATTTCGGCGTTATCGCCTGTAGAAGATAAACAAACTTTGAATGGTCATCTAAAACGTTATCCTCATGGATTTTTCTAAAAGAGTTCCAAAAATTCAACCATAGTCTTGCATCGCCATCAAACGGCTGTAGGTTTATTTCGGGTAGGCGAAGAGGTCGGGACGTCGTTCTTTCACCATCTATAAAATTCTGTAAACGCTGTTCTTCGACAGGCTTAGTAAAAATTTGCTTCACCTTTTGCTTTATTGCAATCAATTTTTCCGTATACTCTTCACAAGCTTCAAATTTTTTAGAGTAATCTTTTTCAACAGCATTGTTATTTAACATAAAATTTAATATTTCTTCATCCACCGCACGCAGTCTAACACTTTTGTCTTCTAGCTGATTTAAAGCTTGCTCAATCAAATTTATATCAGGGCTTGAATTGTTTAAAGCATCATTTAATGCATTATATGTCTTCGTAAATGCGCTTCTAAGAGGAGTTCTCTTTATTTTTAACGCATCCATAATTGGTGTTTTAAAAAGTTCCGGTTTGAATCAAACTAATTAATTACTTCACGCGTCCGTTGTTCGGGCGCCAAAATGTCGCTTACAAGTAGCGACTCGATAAAATGATATCTACCCGATATAACTTTACCGTCATAAAAATCAGCGCGTGAAAATAATTTCTTTACTTAGAAGGAAAACGAAAATCATTTTAGGTAAAAATCAACAACATTTTATTTCCGCTTTCGTGCCGAGAAGTATTTCGACACATCTTCAACGCACGCTCATAATTTACAGACTGCCACAGGCAGAGGGCGCGGGGGGGGGGGGGGGGGGACATATTTTCTTTTCATTTAATCATGTACATCTCTGCATTGTGCCGCCCTCTGTCTGTGAATATTAATAAACATTAATCAAATTCACGATACCTTTCTTTATTATGATATTTGAATGTGACTTATTAAAAGGCAGCTATTGGTGATTTTGGATTAACGACATGTGTTATTTTAATGATTAATTATGTATTTATTTTTCGGATTAAAAAGATTTATTTCACCTTTAAGTTGCCCATTTTATTATTTAACCCTTAAAAGTCAGGAGTTAATTATCTTTTTTTTTTCTTTTTTATGCGCCATTTGGCGTTTTTTATTGGCAGGGGTCGTACGCTTAAGGAAGTTTTTCAGGACAAATATCACTATTTGTTTATAGAAATATAAATCTAGGTTAAATGCGCAAAATTTCGCCTTATTTAAGAAGAGATTTTTCCATAAGAAAATACTGGTACCGAAGAATTTCCCGGTCGTGAAATTTCAGGATAAGGACGACCTCTGTATTGGTCTTTTGTGCAGTTTTATGTGTTATTTATGTGTGATAGCATGCATTTTAGGTCGCGAAGTCTGTTTTGTTATCCCGGGGAAGTTATAACATATTTTGCTGATACTGCTTGCATGTGCTCGACTGGCGTTTTTTCTCTATCTTTATAAGGCAGTCATTAATAATTCTGTAAACTATTAAAAACATTATAAGTAATATATCGTTTAATATTGTCATTGCTATTTGCTATTGTGCAGTGTAAACACTTTAAAGTAAATATATAATTTTAAATGATTCATTTTTTGAGGAATTTTTGTTATGTAACTCAGGAGGGACGTTATGACATTATGTCCAACGGAAACATAAATAAATTTTTTCACTATTTTTCTAAGTCAACAAAAATAGACTCAAATATAATGTATTTCGAACAAAATAAAAAATCATGCATTAAAGGGTTAACTAATAGACCTGTCCGGCAGTACCCGAGATTACTTATAGTACCCGAGTATTAAATATATCTAAAATTACTTTATATGTAATATACAAACAAACCAATGGCGGATCTAGGGAGGGCGAGGGGACCCCCCCCCCCGCCCTTGGGCAAATAAAGGGTTTGCAAAACGGCATTATTCATCCTCACGGGAAATGACTTGGGGCGAAGCTCGAACCCGGAGCGACCCGACCCGGGTCGCGCTAGTTTAAATCCACGAGACTCGGCCTGGGTAAGGTCTTCTCTCTTTTAAAGCCGGGCCGTGCCCTGATCTTAAAATTTTCTGCAAATTCGGGTAGGGCCAGACTTATTTTTCTTGCAGGTCGAGCCTGGCCTGGCCTGGACTTCATTCCTCCTAAGAGGTCTGCACTGGCCAAAATTTCCAAGTCGGGGCTCGTCCCGAAATAAAAGCTAAACGTTCGATCCTTGTCAGCCCGTACGCTAAGCAGTATTGGCCAGTGCACTTCTCTAAATTCTTCTCCCCGAGCCCAAGTTGGTCTGGCATCTTACTCATTTGTTATTCGTAAAAAATATATTTATGTTGTATATTTGTTTAGCGAAATCTTTAAAAATTTAATTTGATTTGATAAGTTACAGAGATGCATTTTTAAAAATGTACTTTTTTTCTTTATAGAGCTTTAAAATTGTGATTTTCTTTTATCATCCGTTTCTTTTATTCTAAACAGATTTTCTTACTGGATTTTCATTTGAATGTAATTTGTCTAAGTAAGGATTGTTTATGTACATAATTGCCTAAATAGTCTTTAATATTAATGTTTTTCTGTATTCATGAATTCCTAACATATTCTTCTATAATAAAATATGATCATAAGTAAGTGTGCTTTATGAATAATTTTAATTGCAAAATGCAGGCTGGGCTGGAGTCGGTTTTTTAGCTTTTATACCAGGCCGGGCCAATAATTTATTTTTGTATGGGTTGGACCTAGAAATTTCAGCCCGGGTAAACCTCTAACTCACATATCGGAGCCAGCTTTAATTTTTTTTTTTTAGCCCCGGTACGGTATGCTATTTCTTTCTCCCAGCTTACTTTGTGTATTCCAAAAAATAACGCTACCTTACAGAGGCCAGCCGTAAAACAAAGCAGTACGATTAAATATTCTATAGCAGTTTTTTTAAACTTCTAAGCATCGCACATTTTCGATTTTTATACCGTCGTATTGGGAAAAAAAAGTTCTTTTAAATGCAATTTGTTTGAAAACTGTATCTCAATTTATTGTTGAAATATAAATTTTTTTGTAGTTTTTAGCGACTTTTGTTTCATTTTGGCAACTCAAGTACTCCATTTCAGTAGAAAGTAAAGGAAAAATAGTTGGAAAATAGCCTAGAAACATCTTTTTGTTGCCACTTTCTCATAAAAACTGAAAAAAAAAAGTAATTAAAATACGTGCTATTTTGAAAAAAATATAAATGAATTGAAAACTTTATTGCAGATGTTTATGATTGGATCGTAAAGAAAGGAATTCTTCAGCGGATTCGGGGGACGTCGTTTTATATAAATAAAATCGCGTGTTTTAAGTCTTAAAACTGCGCTGCAGTAGAGTCCCGATTATCCGAGTCGCGCTTAACCGAGTTTCCGCTTTAACCCACATATTTTTTTCGTCTGATGGACTGATGGCTTCTATTATTATGAAACAGCCATTATAAATGAAGTGTTAGGTGAAGATGAAAGAGCAGTCATAAAAAGTTAGAACTCTGATTTTCTGGTCAGAATGGGGGGAAAAGGGCCATAATTTTTTTTTTCATAATAATAAAAGCCATCAGTCCATCAGAAGAAAAGGATTCATTCCAAAGGTATAAGTTCGATTAACTTGGATAATCAGGACTCTACTGTATCTACACTGCTCAAAAAAATTAGGGGAGCAAGCAAAAAAGTGAAGAGAACAGTGCAAGACAGCCATGTATGGACATAAAAGGGATAGTACACATGCGCAATACAGAAAAAAAGACGCAAAAAAATTGTAAGGGATCTTTAATTCTTTGAAAAGATGAAAAGAACGTGAAAAGATGGTTTAGGGCAACAACTTGTGAGATGGAGCGATGAGGTTATCGATAAGACTTTGGGGAATACTGCTCCACTGCTCAAGAGTTGCAATCTCCAAGTCCCGGACAGTAAAAGGAGGCCTCGGTCTCGCAGCAATGCGTCGTCTGAGTATGTCCCAAACATGCTCGATCGGATTTAGGTCAGGAGAGCATGCTGGTCATTCCATACGCTGTACTCTTTTAGCTTCAAGCATGTTTTCCACAAGACGAACTGTGTGCAATCTGGCATTATCTTGCATGGAAAAAAAGAAATCGCTAATTTCTGCAACATAAAATACAACATGAGGTCTCAGTATCTCGTCTGTATAACTTCGGGGCCATTCCGAACGATATGCAGGCCCGTACGTCCACCTATACTGATTCCAGCCAATAGCATCAACGCACTTCGACTGTAATGTGATCTTTCACGAACGAATGTGAGATTATTTTGAGTGCCTCTTTCTCTCCATGCCAAAACATATCATATGTCACATCCAGACTGAAGCGGGACTCGTCTGTAAACAGAATTTGACTCCAACTACGTTGCCTCTAAACTCGATGTTCAGTTCCCCAACTTCTTTGGGCCGCACAGTGGCTTGATGTCAACGGAATACAGACCATTGGCTTGCGTGCATAGAGACCACCCTGATGAAGCCTATTTCGGACACTTTGGCTGGACACCTTCGTCCTGTGGCCAAGAACAACTGTGTTTGCAGCTGAGTAGCATTTTCCGTTCCGTCTCGATGAGCTGTTAACAGGATATATCGGTCATCAGTTTCTGTGTTAGCACATTTTCGACCTTGCAATTGTCAATGACTACCATTCCATGTGTCTTGGAATCGATTCCACAGCCTTTTATGGACACTTCTTGCGACTCCAACAGCGCCCACTACACTTCGTTGTGTTTCCCCGAATTCAGCTGTCCCGATAACACGCCAAGTCATGGATTGCGGTAAATCATGTTATTGTGACATTTGAATCAGGAATCAGTTAGTAAAAAACAAAATCTGCGTTTGCGGCGGAAAGAGGTCAAAAATTTAAAGTATCGCTTTACGAATTCCTAATAAATTTTATTGAAACTGGGATAAAATGTATTGCATTGCGCCAAAACATTGAATTTGGCTCAAAATATCCGTTAACACAAAATAACAAAAAATCCAATTAAAAAATCAAAAATCTTAGAGCTAGATGCATTCGGAAACTGCCATAGTCTACTCGGAACCAAATTTGCTGACCTTTACGTATGATAAATTTCCTTAATCATCGAACATAGACGGAGACAAACACACACACGGACAGACAAACATTTCCTTTTATTAGTACTAGTTGGCATTGCAAATCCGGTGCGTTGCATTTAAATTGCATAACATCGTATCTTACATATATATATATATTATATATCTACCCTATATATATATATATATAATCCTAATGAAACGAATTTATGAAACGACTGAATTGAAACGAAATTATGTAGCGATTCTCTGAAACGACTGATTAAACAACTGATTGTGTTTCACGGCGATTTCTCCTAAAATATGGAATACTTTGCGATGAAATTAACCCCAAATATTCGTATTGATCCACACATCTCAAAACTGGTATTAGAATTTTTAAATTCGAATTAGTTTTCGAAATAATAATTTTTTTCTAATTTTAAATACTTTTTTCTAATGATGGCAACTCAAATTTCAATCATAACACATATTTTTTTTTTCATATTTCAGAAAAGGTTATAATATTAAATTAATTTGGCGACCAGTTTGGCCAGTTTGTCCTCCCTTAAATCTCCCTAAGAAAAATGGTTTTTTTTTTTTTTTCGTTATCATTTTATTTAATACAAAACATTCCTTTAAAACTGAAACATTTAAAATTAATGGCTTTCACTTCTTTCTTTATTTTATTTATTTATTTATTTTTTTTTTTTTTGAGCGAAACGAAAAGAAAAATATTAGGCTCAGATGTCATATACGCACCAGGGTACCTAATTGGCGTTGTTTTGCCTGACATGGTAATCCGGCTATTGTTGTTTATTCATTAATAAATGTTTATTTATATTTATTTTCTTTTTATTTAAAAAAAGAAGTTACAAATTGCTTTGTTCTATAGTTATTAATTCATTTTTTTATTTATTGTTATTTCCTTTTAAAAATAACTAGGGGATCGTACCCGGGCTTCCCGGGTTAAAGAATATAGGTGAAAACATTTTTTTTAATTGAAAATTAATAATTTTTTTATATGCAATAAATTTTTTAGATTGACCACTTACATTAAAAAAGCATTTTTCATATGGAAAATACGAATTACACAATCAAATACATTTTTGAAATTTGTCAAAAGCGATATTTTCTTATTAGCCGCATGCTAAAAGTTGTTTGCCAAGATTTTACTACTTATGGCATCCTTTTATATTCTGATCATTTCAGAGCTTATACATGTCTGGTAAATTTGTGTTTTATTTATATTATTTTATTTTATTATTCATAGGGAAGTTTTTTTTAATGGAAATTAGCTGTAAGAAAATGAACTCTTTATTTATTTTTTAAGGGCAAACGGATTAATCTTTCGTAATCGAGCTCCGATATACATAAATTAAAAAATATTTCATGCTTTAAAATTGTTTTTAAAACCATAGACAATCAGAAAACTGAGATAAACTTTGCAAACAAATTCCATTTGAAAAAAAAAAAAAATCCTATTTGGTGATCTAAAAATTTAAATTGTACGATTACAAATATGTTAGATTTGCGTTTTTTCAATATTATTCTTTTATTTGTTTATAAAAGAAGAATTAATTTCGTTAATTTGTCTTTCACAAATATGTTAGTTTGGTGGTTTTTTTAATATTATTCTTTTATTTGCTTATAAAGGAAGTATTAATTTCATTATGCAAAAATAGTCAGAAACAAATGCTGAAAAATGTTTGTTGCTTTATGTGCAAAATGTTTATTTTGTGTATTGAAACCGGCACGTGATAAGATAAACTTAAAAAAAAATTATGCTTAAAAATTGTTTTAGAAAATATAATACATCAGTCAATGAATAGAGTTTTTAAACAAATTGCATTTGCAAGTACATTTATTTCCCTATGCGACAAAAATTGAAAATGCACGATGGTCAGAAGATTGAAAAATTGCAGTAGTGAAATTTCAAGACCGAAATTTGATCGTGAAGTATTGCCATTCGCAAAATGACGTCAGCGTTACGCACAGATACGTTTGTTCTTTATAATATAGATCCATCCTAGAAGCAAATCCATCCAGGCGAGAATCATCAATTTCTGTAATATAAATCGCTATTATTTGCATGTCACCTCTCTTTTATAAGGACACTCTAAATTTTTGTAAAACATTGCGTTTTATCAGAATGTGATTTCGATTACATTATTCTCAAAAGTGAAGCATTTTCACCTGTGAAGAATTTCATAACAGCTGGGCTGCGAAAACGACGCACTTCTACAAAACATAATTCAGGTTTAAGAATTAAAATACACGCTTTTTTATAAAATGACGTCATTTGCATCCGCTAAAGCAATCTACTTTTACAACCCAGTCTTAAACTTCGTCTATAGATTATTGACATAGCCCATATTTTATTTTCAACTATTTTTTTAGGTTTTATGAGAAATTGGCAACAAAGATACTGTATCTCCTATTTTCGACTATTTTCAGTTTACTTTCAATGACTTTCAATAGAAATGAGGTACTTTTGTTGCCACGATAAGAAAAATGGTATTAAAAACTGCAAAAAAATTAATATCTCAAAAATTAATTGAGATACAGCTTTCAAACAAATTGCATTTAAAAGAGCATTTTTTTCCTTATACGACGGTGTAAAAATTTAAAATGTGCGATGTTTAGAAGTTTAAAAATTTGCAGTAGAGAGAATTGCAAAACCAAAATTTCATTTCAAATTTCAAAGTGTTGCCATTCGCAAAATGACGTGTGCGTTACGCACAGATATGTTTGTCCTTTATAATATAGATAGAAAATAATTTACAACAATAGAAAATAATTTAAAATAAATAATTTAACTGGTATGGGGCTGTTCAAATATTACGTAAGCATGTTTTTGACAATTTTTGACACCCCCGCCCCCCTTGTCAGCAAAAATAAGCAAATTGCAACCCCCCCCCCTGAATAATTACGTAAGCAAGTTGCAACCCCCCCCCCCCCCCCACACACACACACACACACTTAAAAAAAATTAGGACACAATACAAATTTTTAAAAAATTGTACTCGACTAAAAAAAAAAATAAATAAAAAATGCTTGTTTTATTTCCTTACAATTCTATTTAAGAAAATTTCTTAGATCACAATTTTAGAAGAACTTAACCACTTGAAAAATTTAAATTTGAACATGCCCATATCTATTCCGGTGCTTTCCACGGCTGCTTAAGCCATTTTTCCATATCTGTTATGATATTGGTTTCCAGTTTTACTTGATTATCTTCATCACTTTCTTTCTGGATGCAATCTTGATCAACTTCATCTTCATTGATCCATTCAACATCTTCCGCGATTTTTACGAAGCACATAAGTTCATTTGCTCGACGAGCAGCAATTCTCAATGGTCGTATAAGGCAGACCTTCTCGCTTTTTTGACTGTGTTGAATTTTTTTGTGTCTGTTTGCTTACTTCTGAGATGCATGATATTGGTCACAACTTCCACAAGTTCTTGCGGATAATTGCAACTTAATAACTTAACAACTGCGGATAAGAGCAAAAAAAAAATAATACAGCATCTTTAAAAATCCCTTTCCTGTCATATTCAGATTTAAGGCCAGACGGAGACTTAAATCTATAAATTTCCCCTCCTCACTTGTAATGATGTCATTTGACAATTGTATCATTTTAATTGGAGGAGGAATGAATCATCTTTCTAGTATACGAAATAATCCACTACGTGCAGGAGAGCAACAATTCTTTTCTTCGGATTTATTTACAATTTTCAGCAAGTATTGACTTTCTTGTACGTGCTTCGAATACCAATCCAAGTCATAACCAAGAGAGTCTGGTTCGCCTGAATCAACATATGAGGCAGTAATAGGATAACCGTCAATGCTTAATGAGTTCCAGATATCTGTGAGAGTTTTACCAGCATATGCAAAGTTATTTTGCTCCATTTCTTCTGCGGCTGTTCTCATCGAGATGGGAACCATAATGGTCATGAGGGTGTATAAGACCAGGCAATTCTCGACTGAGTGGTGCCATTCGCCTTTCTTCTCAATTATATGTACTTCTTCCAAGAGCACCGCACGCTATGAAAATTCCACCCAAATCATGCTTTTTGGAATGGTTATAGCAAACGATATTGGTAGCGAGGATTCTCGTCTGGACCTCCATCAACCGTAACTATGATTACAGATTTGACGAAACCCTCTTCTGTTTTCACTAATTTTTCAAAGTCTTTGAGTATTAATAGAGTTTCAAAATCCTGAGCATGAGTATTTGCTGTGGAAGAACTGTGTTTCCCACTTCTTATAGCTATAAACGTTGGACCAGAATAACCTATGGCTTTACTTTGACCTGCCATACCAGGAGCAATCACAATACCAGCGTAAACAGATGGGATAAGTTTGTGGCGTTCAGCAATGACCCAGTCGTGGTCGAGTAAGGATACACGATACTCCATATGCATCAGTATCAGAGCCTGTTTATTGGCTGCTGTAATTCAAAAAGGTACACGCGCTTTGTCATCCTATGAAAGAAGAAACACTTGCATTGGTCCAAGAATTGAAGCTAAAGTTTCTAAATAGCGGATGGATGTTACTGCACATTGGGTATCAATGTGAGATCGGTGATATCAGCCTGAACCCAAGAAAGTTTTATCAGCACTGTGGTGACATGGCTTCGACCCTCGATGGTTGAGGAACTTTTTGGACGCAAACGAAGATATGTTCTGCATATTGCAAAACCAATCTTTTTCAGTTCTGCAGTCAAGTCATCGAGAGTTTTGACACTTCGTATTGACTCGCTTCTTCTTTTTGCATCTGCAGTGCTTCCAATAATAGATATGTCTGCTATTTACTTAAGCAATATTGGTTGATCTACATTTAAATTTGGTCTTCCTACTGTTTCCCTCAAAGCTACTATTTTTTAATGTCTGGATTATCATAGCAGATTTCTCCAAGCTTTGTTCGTTTGGTGGTTCGATGTTTTCTTTGGTATTCAGCCTTTTTTCGTTTCCTTTTTAAGGATTGTTTATCTTAGATCACTGGAAACCTTATTTATCTGTTTTCGAATTTGAGATACATTGGTTTCAATTCAATTGGATTGAATTTCATTTTTAGTGAGTGTAAAACCTTCGACTAACAGGTGGAAGTGGTAGCGTGGAACTTCAGTCAAGCGGAGGCCCAAGTAATAATTAAATCAAACAATTTATTTAAATGCATAAGATAAATTAATATTTCTTGACTAATACTTGAATTTACAACTATTTTATATTTTGGGGTACTTTACAGCTGGCGACAATGTTCATTAAAGGCTTAATGTTCAGAGTATAGGATTAGCATTCAGATTCTACTGGATTCTTTCTCGATATAAATCCAAAATCCTGTCACAATAGTCTCGTAAGAAACAGCTGCCTCTGTTTTCTTGTGTATGCCAATCCGTTGTCAACTACTCATATCTCGCGGTTTCCACCGGAGAAATCTTACCCTGCCAGAATCGGCAGACTGCTTCGGACCTGTCCGAAATCTCAGCCTCAAACTTTTTGAGAGCAACTCCCTCCTCGGGATCCCAAACCCATCTCTCTGTTCCTTCCTTTTTTTCCACCAAGGCTATCTATATCACACTCAGGACCCACTCAGTTTCTAGGTTGAATGACATCACTAACAAGCTTCAATCTCATAGGCCAAGAGAGACCCTCGCTGCTAGCGTGAGAAAATTTCGCATCTAGTTTCATTTTTAAGTTATCCTGGGAAAATATCGGCAAACTTGCTACTTAAAAGGGATTCCGTAACTCCTCTTTTTTTCTCGCTATTCTCCTTTTCTGTCAACCTTTAAGATTGGTTTAGATGGATTGATTCTTTTTATCATTTCCTGCAGAACCTTGAGACTTAGAAATATTTTGAGCTGTTATGCTTATACATTGCTTTTCCTATCTAGAGTTCTATTTGAAAATATATGGGGCTTTTTTTGTGAATTCCATTGGATTCTTCACATGAGGTACAAAATTTGAAAACAGTTAGAAGATTATCTGCTACAAAATTTACATATTTTTTAATTTTTTTCCCCCATGGATGCATTAATTTTCGAATTATTTGAAAAGAAAAAATAAGATTTAGCTTGGCTACGCCATATTTAAAAAGTAATAGCTCATTTTTTGACATTTCTTTGGTCTTTATTTATTCCCATACTGACCATGTTTCGCCAAGGCTACACGGTCATTTTATTTTATCTATCTTTTTTCCAAATTTTACACGTAATTATGTAAACTTAAAGTTATGATAAAATATATTTAAAATTTTAAGAATAAATTGATTATAATCACCTTTATAAAATAATCCAGAAAGACTGATTTCTTTTTTATTGCCTTACGCAGTTCGTCCTCAATTCTTTTTAGCACCAATACCTCTAATTCTTTGTCAGTTTTAGAAGACTTTTTGTACTGCTGTCACACATCATTAGTTTTACATTGGATATCCTTCAAAGGTTTATCTGATGCAGACATTTTTAAACTTTCAAAAAGTTTTTTATACAAGATTTCTCGAAATGAAGACATATTTCTGATTTTATTTATTTTAAACACCACTACACTACACTACAGTACTCAGAGGTTTTCAAAACTCACGAGACACTAGGCAGTAGAGCAGTCAATCACTATGGTTATAGGGTTCAATCACTTGACAAAGGAGGGGTGGGAACAAAAAAGAGGGAATTTTACTTACGTTTTGGAAGCTTTCCCGGAAAACTTATATTGTCACAATGCAACATATCGCATCGGTCAATTCAATTCTATTCTATTCTCACAATTGGAAATAGTAGTAAGTTCTCAGAGATAATAAGCCCACAAGCATCAAACATGAACAGTCACCTCAAAATAAGAGATCGTTTATATTTTCCTTGTGCAGTCAAAATAGCTGACATCAGAACTTCAAGTTTAATATCCTTTTGCTATTTCTTTTTATCAATTTGAAGTTTTTAATATATATTTTTTTTTTTTTTTTTACAAGTTAAGAGATTTTGAAAATGTCTTACGTAAGCATCATTCAAATCCCCCCTCCCCCCTTGTCAGCAAAAATAAGCAAATCGCTAACCCCCTCCCCCCCCCCTTAGGTGCTTACGTAATATTTGAACGGCCCCTATTCAAAAACGAGGTTTTCGCCAAATTGTCGTAAAAAATATCACGCCAAACCCGGTGCTTATATGACATCTGTGTTACATATTAAATAATGCAAGAAATCATGACATTTAATTTCAAATTCAAAGCAAATGACCAATATCGCCAAATTATACAAATCGCCAAACCACTCGCCAAATTATACAATTTCTATTTTAAATAACGAAAGAACAAATAAATTAGCATAAAAATACAAATACAAATAAAGCGTCGAAATAAAAATCACTTGATGGCGTAAACACATATAGCTTCCTTACAGTCAAGTGAATGTGACATTTACGATCAACCATTATTGGCATTTAATCTTATAGTCTGGCGATAGATTTTTGGTCAATGGGATAACCAAGTAGTACCGTTTTAATTTACCACTCGAAAAATAAAAAAATGTTAACTTACGAGTTAAAAAAAATTGGTACATTTCCGTTATACGGACACCATTGTCGCCAAGCGTAATAGTTGCCGCAAAATGAAAATCACGTGAATTGAAACATCTATATAATAAAAGCCGAAGTCATGTGACTGTCATCAATAGTTCCGGGCTGACCGCTTCACTTTTTATGCCAAACGGACATTTCAGTACTTTTATATTAGTCGGGCGCAGGTGATAAAAAACGCCAAATGTTCTTCCATCGCCCTCATTTCATTAAAAATATAAACCTATCGCTCATTTCATTTAAAATACACATATTTCATTTACCTCATTTAAAATACAATAAATAAATAAATAAATAGATATTTTTCCAGCATATGTTATTGGCGAGAAAAAAAAATTGGCATCGTATTTTCCGGCAATCTATATCCTATTTCATATACATAAGCAATTTTTTCCATATGTATAGACAATTTATTTAATCTAAAGAAGCCAATAATCTATTTTTATATAGAAACAGAAGTAATTTCTATGTAAACAAATATTGTATAAAATGTATAAATAAAATGTTTATATGCAAATAAATACAAATTAAATACATATAAATAAAAATAGAAGTTCATCAGGTTTGTTTTCATAGCTATTTATATATTTTATCAACGTATTTCATATTCTGAAGCCCGAATTGCGCCAAGCTTTAAAAAAAATAATGCCAAAGCCCCTGTAATGGAAAAGTACCTAAATAAACAATTAATCGTAATAATAATAACACAAACTAAAATATTTCATTTCAACATCAAAGTATTGTTTCTAATTTACATTCAAATAAATATATATTCCAAGATAATTTCAATTGAAATTAAGTTGACATATTTCTATATTTCTATTTCACTTTATAAAGTAAACAAACACAAGAGATTCATTCATCATAAGCAGTAGAAAATATTAGACCATGGTGGTAATCATTCGCAAAGCAGATTCTTCAACAATGAATGGACAATTTTCTTATGACGTCATAATAGGTAAATTAGTGGCGCTAACGTTTGTTAACAGCTTGCATTCACGAGGGTTTTATTTTGCTATTTCTCTTAGTTACGTTACTATATTGTCATATCTCAGAAATCAAATCTATAAAAGCAAAAATATATATATTCATTATTTAGTTATTAAGTAGTGAAAAAAAATTATAAATGCATGATTTGCAAAATTTAAATAAATTTATTAATACTAAAAAATAGCATTGAAGTAACAGCATTTTTAAGTCAAATAAATTTAATTTACATAATTTATGAACAAATCTCAGTTTACACTTGAAATTTCACTCATTTTTACAGCTACGGAAATTAAATGGTATTTGTCAAAAAAGACGCATAACAACAAAAATGAATGAAATGTTGTCAAGTTCGCAAAGAAGTCTTGGTTTCTCTATCAATCATTTGATTCGGGGGAAGGATTGAGCAAGTCAATTAGTTTATTTAATGAAAGTAACATGATGCAATGCTTAGCATACATTTAAGGGAGACCAAACTGGTCGCCAGAGGCGGCTAGTTTGAAAAATAAAAGAAAAAACACTATCGATAGTAAAGTGAGCCTTTTAAAAATATAACATTTGGAAACTACAGACTTTTACGAACTATTTTACTAAATCACAAATATATACTTAAAATAAGTGAACAAATAACTGTTATACAATAAAGCATAGCAAGTAATAGCAAATCACAATGTTTCGCATGATTTACAATAGAAATCCGGTACTACTTAGTTATACCGTCGACCAATTTCGCCAAATTATAAAAATCGCCAAACCACTCGCCAAATTATACAAATTGACATAATTTTTATTTTAAATAACGAAAGAACAAATAAATTAGTATAACATTAATAAAAATAGAAATAAAACGTCGAAATAAAAATCACTTGATGACGTAAACACGTGTAACTTGCTTAAAGTCAAGTAAATGTGACATTTACGATCAACCATTATTGGCATTTAATCTTATAGTTTGGCGATAGATTTTTGGTCGACGGGATAACTAAGCAGTACCAAAAATCCTTTTCACGATCAGGGTTGAAATAAGTGGTACATGCTAATGTGTATGAAAATGTATACTAATGCATTAGCATACATTTTGGCATGGTGTCCTTATAACGGAAAAGTACCAAGAAAAGCTATTGGCGAGATTTGAACCCGGCTAACATAAAAGTACCAAGAATTCTTTGCGATCATGGCAACTTTTATGTAGTTTTGTTCGAAAAAATAACTTTGATTATTTAATCAAAATGGAAACCTTTTTTATGAAAAGCGAAGGAACTGTTGATGATAGTCACATGACTGAGGCTATTATTATAGAAATTGTTTTCAATTCTATAAACATCGCAAAGAATAATATTTCCTAACGATTACAAAGTTATTTACACATGGCTATTAAAAACAGAAAAAAAAACTTTAAAATTACTATTAAATGAGTATAAAGAATAATCTTCATGTTTTTCACTAGTTTCACGTTATTCTTAATTTAAATCAAAGTTGGGAGAGCTTAGATGAAGAATTCACGATTCGTGTTAAATCACATTAAAGTAATCAAGCATATTTCACGACTGAAAGTGGCGCAGGTGTTGTTCAATATAAATAAGCACAGGAATATTAAAAACTTTGAGAATTCTATTTTTTACACATTTAACTATATACAATATTTACAACGAAAACATTTGGATAATATTTGTTATTCCTCACTGGAAATCCAAGATCATCATATTAAAATTTCAGCAATTATGTTCTTCTATAAAGAAGCCAAGAAAAAAGCATGATTTCATATTCGAAAATAAATTTCCCTTTTTAAAATCAAAACAAACATTTCTTCTATTAGAAGAACAAGACAAAAAAACATCAGTCGACCTGCTTCGTTCAAGATTCACATTCACAATAAAACTAAACTAAAAGAAAAAAAAGTAAAAAATGTTTTTTAATATTAATTCTCTAGTCAGACCACGTGATCTGGGATCACTGGCGCCTATTCAGTCTGGCTGAGAGAGGAAGGAGTTTGCAAAATATTTCACAGAGTACGTGTTTAAAAGCAGGAAAATATTGAAAATTATGTCTTGAAAATTGTATTTACACGTGAATATTAACCCTTACCGGCGCGGAGTAATTCTGTTTATAAACTGATGAAATAATGGACTGACACCGCAATTTATAACCGAATTTATTAGAAAATACGAACTTGCTTATTTTCATGTACATTATAATAGTAAAATTTTAGTTAAATATTCTTGGTGCCGTTTGTCAGTTTTGTAATTAAAATTAGGTGTCCTTTTTTAAGGACACCGAGCCGGAAAGGTTTAAAAGAAAAAGGAAACTTTGAAATAATAAATACATTAGTATGCTTTTAACCCTTTCAGGGGCAAGGTAAAATGTTGTAATCTATTCGTAAAATGTTGAAATCAGTGAATGGCACCGGAATTTACAAACAAAAAGTGGCATTTAAGAATTAAAATTAAGTGGTCCAAAAATGTCCTGCCCTTGAAGGGGTTAAAGCAGTAAATTGTAGTAATTGTAGTAAATTGTATTATATCAATCGTTTTATAACGCTGTTATAAAATATCGGTCGGCAAAGACTCTGTTTACTTAATTCATTTTATTTTAGCTTCTTTTCAAATGTTTAACTGATCTTATTTAATCAAACACGAAAACAACCACTGGATGTCTTAACAGCAACTGATTCAGCCTTAAATTTTCGCAATCAAAGGGAATTGAATGGAAACCGGTTTACAGGGAGATCGCTATAGGTTTTTTCATTATAATTCAATCTTCTCTAATCTTTTAAAAACCGATCAAATTAGCGTGACTTTAGATTCTGCGGTGTCTGAACGGAGGTTGGTGAGAAGAGCTTGCAGGGGGCAGAGCCCCCTAGTATATATATATATAAATCTAGTTTGATTATACGTTTAGAAAAGAACTATAATATTAATTTGATTGAATGCTGAATTTCAAGTAATATATCATATTATAATGTAGGTTAACAGTTTATTAAATTAAAAGCAACTTTTCAAAATTCATTTGTAAAAACACTGCATTCTTTTAAAATTTGACTTTTTTATTTCGAAACTGCCGATATGCAAGTTAAATCATTTTGAAAAAATTGGGCAAAAATTACGCCATTTGCGAACCTAACAATAAACGTTTCAGATTTATGAATTTAAATAAATTCTTACTAAGTGACATTTTTATCGCTTAGTCATTCTGCCCTTATTAGCTTTGTGAAAAATTTTAAGCGCGTCATCTTTAAGAGAAGGTTATTTCAAAATCGATGTTTTTTTCTTTAAGGGGGGACAGGACCTTTGAGTTTCTCGAAAAAATCAAAAACATCGCCTTCTTCAAAGTATCAAGTCACAAACAATATGCAATTAAGATCTTTTATTCCCCTTCCTACCTAAAGTATATATCCTTATCTATATTATCCAGGAAAATAAATGTTTTATGTACAAAATTAATATTTAAATTTTAAATTTAAAAATTCATCTGACTAATGCGTGATTAAAGGCTGCGCGCATGATAAAACTCTAAATTATGCATATAGAAAACAATTTTTAAACAAAATAGAATCATAACACACCTACTTCTAACTTAAAACCAAAATATACGAAAAAAGTTTTGTTTCAAATTTAATTTTAGCACAAAACTAAAAAAAAGTTCAAAAATCTCAATTTTTTTTTCAAGTTTTTCAAATGCAAAAAAATAAATCAAAATCTGTGATTTTTTTTGGTTTTAGCCTGTAGGCCAGGGTTGGCTAACCTTTTTGTTGCCGCGTGCCAAATTCGATCAAAAAATATTTTACGTGACTATGACGTGCCAAAAAAAAAAAAAAGTAGTAGGTGGGAAAATATTGGTTTAAAATTACTTAAAGTTCTCTATTAAGATTTAAAAAATATGAGTAACATACATGTAGGTATTACACTATAATAATAATGGAAACAAATATATATTTTGAAAATTATTTAAAAAATTTAATGCGATGTAATTTGGTTTCTGTTGTTGCATCTTAATATCAAGTTAATTTTAATGCAAACTGAACCGGATTTATCTGACAAGTGCTTTCAGTTTCAGCTTTGATATTATACGTTTGTGAAAACAATGACTCGAAAGAATAGATAGGCAACTTAAGATAGCAAACACCAGTTTCTTTGAAAAGCTCTGAAATAAATTCTAAGTTGCCACAACTTTAGCATCGGAATTTAGTAATGTCTAATAACCAATTCTTATCGATAGTTTTCAAATATCGTATTTGTTCGAACAGCTTTTGAGACCATAATTAATTAGATTGGAACATAATATGCCGTGATTTATTTTTTTCACTTTACATTTAATCGAATTTAGAAAATATCAGTCACGATTTTTTGTGTAATCTCACTTTATTCTGATTTAGAGCCATAGCAGTGCCGTGCCAAAAATATTCTTTCGCGTGCCAAAAGTGGCACGCGTGCCATAGGTTCGCCAACCCTGCTGTAGGCTATAAAGAAACTCATATTTAGTTAATTTTTTTTAACCTCTAGCTTGCATAGTTTAAAAGTAACAGTGCGCGCAAGCTCCAAATTTACCAATTTGAGAAAACGCTTTTTTAAGTTTCAAAATCTACGGGCCTTCCATTATACTCACCGTCTATAAATGATTATAACTCAAGAAATAATACAGATTTTAAAATGCGGTTTTTTGCATATTGTTGAGAAATTTTAAAACATTTTGAATAAAACAAAAACCGAAAACTGATTTTTTTGAAAGTTTAAAGGTCCTGTGCCCCCTTAAATTTATTTGGACGAATGGAGAATTTGCACGTTTTCTAACTTTATCACGAAACAGTAGTACATGAAAAAATAAGAAGGATAGCCTGCATATATTTTTTTTTTTTCAATTGCTACTATTAGTTCACACTCTCCCTATATATTATTAATATATATATTTATTTATTTATATATTTACTAGGGGTCTCTGCCCCCCCCTGCAAGCTACGCTCTCCAACCCCCCGTTCAGACACTGTAGAATCTAAAAGCACGCTAATCTGATCGGTTTTAAAAAGATTAGACAAGATTGAATTATAGAAAACCTGTAGCGATCTCCCTGTAAACGGGTTTCCATTCAGTTCCCTTTGATTGCAAAAATTTAATGTAGAATCAGTTGCTGTTAAGACATCCAATGGTTGTTTTCGTGTTTGATTAAAGAAGATCAGTTAAACATTTGAAAAGAAGCTAAAATAAAATGAATTAAGTAAACAGTCTTTGTCTCTCGGTATTTTTAACAGCGTTATAAAACGATTGACATAATACAATTACTAAAATTTGCTGCTTTAACGCCTTCAAGGGCGGTGGTTCATTTTTGGACCACTAAATTTTAATTCTTAAATGCCACATTAGCATCAGAATATTGGGAGGAAAATTTCCCTTTTATTAAGTAAGTGAACAAAAGCATTTTTGTATTTCGAAATTTGTTTGTAAATTCTGGTGCCATTCACTGATTTCAAGATTTTACGAATAGAAGTGCCTTGTCCGTGAAAGGGTTAAACGCATATTAATGTATTTATTATTTTAAAGTTTCCTTTCCCTTTTAATATTCACGTGTAAATACAATTTTCAGGACATAATTTTCAATATTTTCCTTCCTTTAACACGTACTCATTTAATAGTAATTTTAAAGTTTTTTTCTGTTTTTAATAGTCACGTGAAAATAAATTTTTAATCGTTAGGAAATATTATTCTTTGCGCTGTTTTTAAAATTGCAAACAATCTCTATAATAATAGCCCAAGTCATGTGACTATCATCAACAGCTCCAGGCGGATCCCTTCGCTTTTTATATTCCAGGCGGCCATTTTGGTACTTTAATGTTAGCAAGCCACAGGTGTGATAAGTCGCCGAATATTATTCTATCCCTATTATTTTGTTTATATTATAATAGTCCAAGTCATGTAACTGCCATAAACAACGGGCTGATTCCTTCGCTTTTCAGAAGAAAGGTTTCCATTTTGATTAAAGAATCAAAATCATTTTTTTGAATAAAACTACATAAAAGTTGCCATGATCACAAAGAATTCCTGGTACTTTTATGTTAGCCGGGTGAAAATCTCACCAATAGCTTTTTTTTAACACGCTAGTTAGCATTTTTTTATTTTTCGAGTGGTAAATTAAAACGGCGCTACTTGGTTATCCCATCGACCAAAAATCTGTCGCCAAACTGTAAGATTAAATGCCAATAATGGTTGATCGTAAATGCCACATTCACTTGACTTTAAGGAAGTTACACATGTTCACGCCATCAAGTGATTTTTATTTCGACGTTTTATTTGTATTTTTATTAATGTTATACTAATTTATTTGTTCTTTTGTTATCTAAAATAAAAAACTATGTCAATTTGTATAATTTGGCTATTTATATAATTTGGCGAAATTGGTCGACGGGAGAAGTAATAACATTAAAACGTTGCTTTGAAGGTGAAATTAAATCTCATGATTTGTTGCATTGTCACATACGCACCGGGTGTTGAGAATTCACTGAAACAAGGACTGTATATTGCTGGTTCTTGAATAACACTAATTAATGACAATCGTTGTGCTGTTTTTCCATTTAATATTACAACCTCGATTTGAATATTTCACACATTTTTTGTCGGACACACATATCCGAACGAAAGTTTCAGACACACTCGAAGGAAAATTTGTTAAATTTAATTCCCCAGATGTTCTTCGGCAACTCCAACAAAAAGATTAATGAGACAGATAAAGTGCTCATGTTTAGCGAAAAAGAAGAAAAATTTTATATAGTGGCTTAGATTATAAATATTAAAAATATTCATGTTCTGAATAAAAAAATAAAAAGATGCTGCATTGAATAAAATAATGAATGTTATTGTACCAGAAATATAAAGGTGAATGAAAAAGAAACATTTATATATTTATGTTTTATGTAATGAACATTTAAATAATTAGTGAATGAACAATTTGTTGGTTGTGAGTAATAATAATAATAAAAAAGAAATCGTTCATTTTACAGTAAATAAATAAATAAAAAGGAAATAGGTTGGTCGCATAAACAAATAAAAATAAACATGGCAGGGATAAAAGAAACTCAAATAGTCGAAAAATTAAATTCGACAAATTACTCAAATTGGAAATTTCGCGCAGAAATGATTTTAATAAAAGAAGAATTGTTTGATGTAATAACACAAAATCCCCCAGATCCAATTAACACGGACTGGACGAAGAGGGACCGTAAAGCACGTGCAATTATCAACTTGAGTATTGAAGACTCACAGATCGTGCATGTAAAGCACTTAAACACTGCCAGAGAAACCTGGCAAGCTTTAAAAACAATTCATGAAAGGGCTAATCTCTCAAGCAAGTTATATTTGCTGAGAAAATTATACGGAGCAAAACTCCCAGAAAACGGCAATCTAATAAAACACATTACACATATTTTAGAACTTGTTGATAAACTTTCAGCCATAGGCGAAACTATTAATGACTCGCACATTTCAGCTCTGTTACTTTGTTCATTACCACCTAGCTACAACACCTTAATTATAGCCCTCGAGGCCCGTCCAGAAAATGAACTTAATTCAGAGTTTATAAAAGGAAAACTCACTGATGAATATACAAGACGTTTAGAAAACACAGATCAGAACGAGAATTCCTCAAAAGCGTTTAAAACGCATAAAAAGTTTCCGGCTGAACACTATAATAAAAAGGACAAACAGTGCACATACTGTAAATTAAAAAACCATACATACAGGGAGTGCTGGCATCTTAAGAACAGAAACACTTACTCACCGTCACAAAAACAACAGCCGCACAAATCCAAGTATTACACATCATCGTTATGTTATGAAGACGCAAACTATTATAGAGAAAACAAAAACCGTGAAACAAAACCAATTCGGATTAACAAAACACAGGGCAATTCAGGAAAAGGCAGCGACGCAGCTTTTTTAGTCCAGAAACCAGGAAAACAAACCTGGATAATCGACTCAGGTTCATCGACACACATTCTAAACAGTAAAGATGCATTCACTAAGTTTAACGACACTGAAAAGACGACAGTCATCATTGCCAATGGCAAAACGCTGAATTCACACGGTACAGGTGAAACGACATTTAAAACAAAAACATCCGATGGAGGGATAAACACAATCACATTAAAAGAAGTATTATACGTACCAGAATTAGAATCAAACCTCATATCGGTAAGCAAAGCAACACAGAATGGCTATAAATTAATTTTCGATAAAGAAAAATGCACGTTATCCCGAAACGGGAATATTTATCTTGAAGCAAGAATGAAAAATAATTTATATCAAGTCGAATTATTAGAAAGCGCTGAAACTAATAAAGTAAACATTGCACATGAATGTAAAAATAAAAATTGCATAGAAGTTTGGCACAAACGACTTGGCCATCGTAACTATAATGCGATAAAAGAATTAATAAATAAAAACTTAGCAGACGGTATAAAAATAAATAACTGTAATCATAATGCATTATGTGAAATATGTATCCAAACAAAAATAAGTGATGCCCCATATCCGAAATCAACAAACTGTCCCAAAACAGGCAAAGTGCTCGATCTGATACACACGGACGTGTGCACATCTATCGGTACACCTACTATCGGGGGAAAAACAATGTTCGTCACTTTTATAGACGACTATTCAAGGTTCACAGTAATTTACTTACTTTCGCATAAAAATGAAGTTCACGAAAAGTTAAAAGATTATGTAGCCATGGTGAAAACCCAATTCGGCAGATTCCCTAAAGCTATTAGATCCGATAATGGAGGGGAATATTTAGGTAAACAAACGGAAGAATACCTAAGGGCAAGAGGTATCCAACACCAGTTTACTGTACCATTTTGTCCGAGCCAAAACGGCGTAGCGGAAAGAAAGAATAGGTCATTATTAGATATGACTAGGAGTCTACTTTCCGAAGCAGGCTTACCTCAAAAATTCTGGGGAGAAGCCATAAATACCGCCAATCACCTGCAGAATAGGCTACCAACCAAAATAACAAACAAAACACCGTTCAAAATTTGGTTCAACCGAAAACCCACCTTACACTACCTGCGTACATTCGACTGTAAAGCTTATGCCTATATACAAAAACATCAGCGAAACAAATTAGATGATAGAGCGCAGGAAGGAATACTTGTGGGGTATGACAACAAATCAAAAGGTTACCGTATATTTACAAAAGAAAACAAAATAATAATAGCGAGAACAGTTAAATTTATAGAAAATAGTGAAAACAACTTAAAAGAAAGCGAAGAGGTAGAAAACTCAGACAATGACAACAACTACATTCAAACAGAGTTAAGTAATTCGGACGAAGAACCAACCGCGTCCAAACAACCCGACGTAGAACCGAGAAGGTCTCAGAGGTCAAATAGAGGAGTACCACCCGACAGATACGTATGTCACGTAAAAACAAATGACACATTCGAACCAACCGATTTTTATGACATAGCAAACATGAACAACCCAGTAGAAAAAGAAAATTGGCTCAAAGCCACTCAACAAGAAATCAACTCATTAAAGAAAAATAAAACTTGGGACTTAGTGGATCCCCCACCAAATAAGAAAATTATTGGTTGTAAGTGGATTTTTAAGAGAAAGTTAGATAATTTAGGAAATGTACAAAAATACAAGGCCCGTTTAGTAGCGAAAGGATATAATCAGAAGTACGGCGAAGATTATGATGAAACCTTCGCACCCGTAGTTTCACACACAACAATCCGCACATTTTTAGCCTCAGCGGCATATAAAAATCTTTCTGTTCAACACATTGACATCGACACTGCATTTCTTCACGGCGAAATAGAAGAAGAAATTTTCATGAAACAACCAGAGGGTTTTATAAAAAAAAATTGTGAAAACAAAGTGTGTAAACTGAATAAAACAATCTACGGCTTAAAGCAGGCAGCTAGAGCCTGGCACAAAAAGATCGCAGAATCATTAAAAAACATGAATTTTGTGCAAAGCACTGCTGACTCATGTTTGTTTACTAGAAAAGAAAAGGAAAATTTCACTTATATCATCGTCTACGTTGACGATATTTTAATCGCGAGTAAAAGTGAAATAATTAAAGATGTAATAAAACAATTGCAAAATGAGTACGGAGTAAAAGACTTAGGCGAAATAAGTCAGTACCTAGGAACCAACATAATCAAAACGAATGATGGTTACAAATTAAACCAAAAGTCAAAAATAGAAGATTTGGTTAGAAAGTTAAATTTAACACATGCAAGACCTATTGGTACACCGATGGAAGTAGGTTTCTATAAATTAGAAGATAGCGACAATTTACTTCCGAACAATACAAAGTTTAGGCAAGCGATCGGTTCGCTCTTGTATATTGCCACAGTCACTCGACCCGACATTATGGCACCAGTAAATATACTTAGTAGGAGAAGTGCAACGCCACGCGAGAAGGATTGGAAAGCGGCAAAAAGAATTATTATTTACCTCAATTGCACAAAAAACCTATGCCTAACAATAAGCAAAAATAAACCACCAATACTCATCGGGTATGCTGATGCTGATTGGGCTGGGGACACTAAAAATAGAAAATCAACCACCGGCAATATTTTTTTTCTGGGTGATAATCCCATTCAATGGACTACAAAATTACAGTCAAGCATTGCATATTCTTCCGCTGAAGCGGAATATGTTGCTGCAGCAACCGCAGGACAAGAAATTTTATGGCTATTAAAACTGCTAGAAGATCTTAACTTGTATCAAGCAAAACCTATTTTACTTTACCATGACAACCAAAGCAGTATAAAGATGATAGAAAATGAAAAATTTTCGAAGCGGACAAAACACATTGATATCCGCTTTCACGCCATAAGACAATTAAAGGAGGATAAAATTATCGAATTAAAATATTGTCCCACGCAATACATGATTGCTGACTGCTTGACGAAGCCCACACCCAAACCTCAACTTTTGTGTGACATCAAGACTATGAACTTGTTACCTTATCCATCTGAGGAGATTAAGGAGGGGTGTTAAATTTAATTCCCCAGATGTTCTTCGGCAACTCCAACAAAATTTTCCCCTGCTCACAAGGATAAATTTCGAGCCGACGCAGCGCCCTCTCTATATTACATTGGTAACTAAATTGATATTTTAAGAATATAAGGATTAAACATCGGGTTTGGCGTGATTCTTTTTTTACGACAATTTGGCAAAAACCTCATTTTCAAATACCTGTTACATATGTATTTTTAAATTATTTTCTGTTATTTTTAAAATGAAATAACAATAAATAAAAACAATTAATTAATAACTATACAACAAAACAATTTATAACATTTTTTGTAAATAAAAAGAAAATAAATTCAAATAAACATTTATTAATAAATAAGCAACAATAGCCGGGTTACCATGTCAGGCAAAATAACGCCATTTTGGCGCCAATTAGGTACCCCGTTGCGTATATGACATCTGTGTCTAATATTTTTATTTTCGTTTAAAAAAAAGAATGAAGTAAAAGCCATTTATTTTAAAGGTTTCAATTTTAAATGAAAGTTTTGTATTAAATAAAATGATAATGAAATACAAATTGAATTCTGAATAAAAGTAACATGATGCATTTCTTAGCATACATTTAAGGGAGGCCAAACTCGTCGCCAATTTAATTTAAAATAACCTTTTCTAAAATATGATAAAAAATATCTGTTATGATTAAAATTTGAGTTGCCATCATTAGAAAAAAGTATTTAAAATTAGAAAAAAATTAATATTTCGAAAATTAATTCTAATTTTAAAATTCTAATACCAGCTTTGAGATCTGTGGATCAATACGAATTTTTGGTGTTAATTTCATCGCAAAGTATTCCATATTTTAGGAGAAATCGCCGTGAAACGTAATCAGTTGTTTAATCAGTCATTTCATAGAATCGTTACATAAATTCGTTTCAATTCCATTCGTTAGGATTTTATATATATAGGGTAGATATATCTTGTTCAAATTTTCAATCATTAATAAAATACCCATTATTCATCCTATCAAGTTGAAATAAATTTTTTTAAACTTGTACTGGATGACAATTGATGTTAATACAGTTTTTTCAAATATTAATTAATTAAATTTTAATTAATTAATTTTAGTTTTGCATGGGAAACAAAATGGCGGCCATTGGTTATTGAAGATCAATTAAAGTATTTTCTATAAGGGGTTACCATAGGGGGGACCCTGTTCTGTCTCCAAATACCGCCAAGTTTGTCGCCAACTTGGCGATATATCGCCAATTTTGGTGGCCAAAATGAGTCGCCAAAAGTGACGCCAACTTGGCGATATCTCTAATATTTCGCCAAATTCCCATAGAGTTCCATTGTAAACCTACTTGCTTATAGAAAATCAACAAATTGAGATATTTTAATGCAACAAAAACTAATATTAGCTTAAGGGATTGTATTAAATTTTTCTTTGATGACCTAAGTAGGAATTGACTTTAAAAACAAAATTTTTATATTACTAGTTTATTTTGAGCTTGTATTATTGATTTATGATTGTTTTAATATCGCACTATTTACCGTATCCCGAAAGCAATGCGTAATACATCTGACGTCACAGTTCATAACAACAAACGACTGTTAGGCAAGTCCCACACTAAGGCGACACATAAGACATGTCGCTTGAATTCGCTGGAAAAACTGGTTTAAAACAGGTTTGAAACAACTTCGTTCTTTGTTTCGACCGGTTTTTGCGCTACATGTTGCGGCTTCATGTCGCTTGTCGTCTCAGTGTGGGATGCGCCTTATTTTTTACGTGCGTCGCTTTTCATCTTGTCCCTTTTAAATATTGCTATTTCTAAAATTATTATGACTGAGAACAGAAAATCATATTATAAATATAGTGAAACCTCCCTGTGCGACCACCTCCCTGAACAATCATTTTTTCATTGAACGAATTTTATTCCAATAGGCTCAATACTAATTTTACCTCCATTCAGAGACCCAGTTGAACTTCCTACATGAGCGACCAATTTCTTTGAAGAAAATGAAACAAATTCCGTTTTTTTCTGGTCGCTTAAAGAAGTTTTTATTAGAAAAATAATTCCGAAGGGCGCATTATTCATCAAACTTCTAAACTACGTTTAGATTTTTTTTTTATTCCGTTAACTTTTAAGTGTTTAAACCCCTTTATGCCTTTTTAGACAACTAATTTAACTCTGATGACGAATTAAGAATGACGATCAATAAACTCCCCTAAAAAACAAAACAAAAACACTCTGTAGTAGATTTCATACGTATATTGTATGCATAAAGATTCATAAGCAATAATCCTGTTTTAGTGATGATAAAATAGGTAAAACGTAGAAACGTCTAAGAAATGACAGGCACAAATATGTTAGTTTTTAATTCAGGAAGTAAATAAAAATTTTATTGTGTAAGTGTACATTTTTATTAAGTTAGGGACTAGGTTTAAAAAAAAAAAGGATTTATTTCCAAGAAATATTTTGTGATGTCTTAAAAGAGATTATAAAACGTAAAACTATTGAAACTACTCAAAAAACATTTTTAATATTAAATTTTTACTTTCCAACATGAAAATAATTCGGGTCCCCGCTGCCTACGACACCGTGTAGCAGGTGTGCTACGCACGCACTACAAAATCTTAAAAAAAAAAAAAAAAATCTAACAGAAAAAAACTGCGAATCAGATCCCCGCTGCCTGCGGCAACGTATAGCAGCACGTGCTGCGCACGCACTGGAAATTCTTGTAAAAAAACCTAACAATTTACAAAAGTACCCCCAGGGGACGAAGTGGGGGGAGAGGCACAGGATGTGCATAATATGAAATACTTTTCATACACCTTTCTAACGATATGCCACACGAGGCGTGCACTCAAAATTTAGAAAATAGCTCCTCCCCGGACGCCCTCCCCCCCCCCCCCTGCATTTCCCACTCTTTCAAATATCTAATGTTAAAAAATAATATTTATTTGAGTGTGCAGTGAAAAATCGCATTTAAAACGCAATAAACAGCTGATCTGAAGAAAAAAGAGAAAACTGTCTCCTATCCCCCCCCCCCTTCTCCACCAAATATCAACTTACTCTAAATTTATAAAATCCTTATTATGCGTTAAAAACAACATCACAGTTTAAAAGCGATCGGTTCTTTATTTTTCCTAATTTTAATAATATCCCGTTAACTCTATGTGAAAAGCTTTTTAATGAGTTTAAAAATCGATTTTTTCATAAATTCGAAACTTACCGTTCAATTTTTTTCAAATTCACATTTTATAAATCAACGTACAAAATAACATCCAGATGCGAAATAACCAAATTTGTAAAATCAGTAGTTTAAAAATTTTGAACCTTTATTTCCAAAACCTAGTATTTCTTTCCTTTCCGTACAAAATGTATAAACATTGTCATGTCGTGAACTGTGACGTCATAGTAAGTCACGCCCCGATTTGGAGTCCGTGATTTTAGCTTACTTTTATAATTAATTATTTAATATTATTGATATTTTTTTGCGTTTTTGAGGACATTTTTGAAAACTGTGGGTGTGGAATTATCAAAAAAATATAAAAATGACCAATTCCCCAATGAGTGCAAATTCCTCGTTATAATTCGAACAGCAATTCTATAGATATATGCAAAAATTTAAAATGCGTTTTGGTTCAGCCTCCTTGGTTCAATATTAATAATTAAAAAAAATACGATCTAACATTTGAAGATGACAATTTGTTGGCAGACGAATTTTTCAAAATTAGAATAGGTTCGTTCGAGAAAATGAATGTGCAAAATTATGTTTCATTTCTTAGTTTTTATTAGCTCACAGGCTATCAACGTCTGAGAGCTAATGTGCCTGCAGGTTATGTATGTATGTACGTAACGCAATAACTCTTGATAGAAATATCCGTTTTGCTTCAAATTTTGTAAATAGGTTCATTCTGATAAGGCGCTTCCCTGATTAGTTTAGGGGTTAATAAAGTAAGTATAAAGGGGGGGGGGGGGGGGGTACGGGGCTGATCCGTCTTAATTTAGTTAAATGGGTTTTTCCTTCAGAATTATCCGATTTGCTTCAAATTTGGTATACCGGTTTATTCTGATAACGTGCTTCCCTGATTAGATTTGGAGGTTCATTGGTTATAAAGGGGAGAAAATCCCGCCCCTCTTAATTTAGATAAATGGGGTGTTTTGTCGGTTTCTTTATTTTTCGAGGGCATTATTCTTTGAAATAAGAGTATAATATGCAATTAGTGTGAATAGCCTGTGAGTTCAATATCATCAGTTTAACTGGGCACTTTTGTTTTTATTTCTTAGAGCTTTGTTATATTCCATGCTATAAAAACTTCAAAGGGTAAAAAAGAGCAAAAGAAAGGCAGAAAATGTAAAGTAGAACAGAGAATTATTTTAAAAATACATTCAACATATTTTTCTTATTTATTTATTTTTCTTTTGCAATCTCTATTTTTTATTTATTTCTTCATTTATTTCAAGAAAAAGGGGTTACCTTTCACTTTTTTGAGTTTGATTATACTTTTTAAAAACTTTTACCATTAATTTAAAAACTGCTTTTGACTCCTAATACGTAAAATGATATGCATTTTTCAAACAAATTATATCTGGAAGTTCCCCCTAGGGAATAGACCCCCCCCCCCCTATTTGACGGTGTAAAGTATAGCGCCTAGTGTAAAGCTTGAAATTTTTCGATTACATAAATGTTAAATTTTTGTTGTTTTATTTATTTTATTTTATTATTAATTTTATAATTTCGTTACGGAATCGGAATATTAGCTTGAAACATTTGTATTGTTGAAACTATTTAAATTGCTTTAAGTTATAATGGGTTATTATTCTTACATAATAGAGCCTGCACGGGATAGATTTTTAAAAAAAATCATGCTTGAAAATTAATTTAAATGCCATAAAAAATGAGTAAATTGGGATACTTTAAATAAATAAATAAATTGCATTTGGAAGTAGTACATTTTTTCCCTATACGACGGTGTAAAAATTGAAAAAGTACGATGTTTATAAGTTTAAAATATTGCAGTAGTCAAAAATTGCAAAACCGAAAATTCATCGTTAAGTGCTGCCTTTCTCAAAAGGACGTCAACGTTACGCGCAGATACGTTTTTCCTTTTTAATACACATAGTTATTTTCTTTTTTGTTTAAAAAAATTCCTGTTCCTGTCTTCACGGATATACAGGGTGTCTATAATTAAACGATTCTACTTTAAAGTTGTCTGCAGACGAAACTATCGTTCATAAAGCTGTGAAATTTTGTGAAAGACAAAATAAAAGGATGTGAATTTGTTTAAGCGTAAAAAATTAGTTTCAAATTTCGCCACCAGAGGGCGTTTTTTTATGAATTACACGATTAGCATGCATTTACGATAATTTAGAAATTCTATTTATTAAATTTACATGATCTTACAGACAGCATTTCACGACATGTTCGGAACATTTCCCAGAACACACTGCGGTCAGCTGTGGAACATGCGATCTTACGATTCCAGATGGTATCTGAAAATGATGACCGTCATGTGGAACATGTTCAGTTGTAATAAAATTTTTAAACTACAATAAATGTATGCTAAACATGTGATTCGTTAAAAAACGCCCCCTGATGACGAAATTTTGAACTAATATTTTTTTACTCAATCATATTCCTATACCTTTATTGTGTTCTCCACAAAATTCCACAATATTCTCAACAATAGTTTCGTCTGTAGACAACTTTAAATTATTGTTGTTTAATTATGGACACCCTGTATAAGGCATGCTAGTTTCTCTCGAAAGGAAGGTGGTGGGGTTAGTAGGTATTTAGTAGGTGGAATAGTCTGTAGGAAAATAACCTCGCAAAAGCTCTCAAACCGGGTCTCGCTTTCGTTAAACACGTCATTGTGCTAATTCTTTCACTACGAAGTTTTCTGTCAGAAATTTGTAGAACACTTTTGGTCGGGTGCCAAAAACCTATTTCTATTATTTTATGCATTACTTCTAAATGCCGCATAATTTCAATTTTTACATCTTCGAATAGAGAACAAAATGTACTTTCTGGTGAAAGGGTATAACCGGGTTTCTAAGCAAAATATGCCCTTGATTCAACCAAGTCGAGTCCTACATGAATCGATAGCCCTTAAAAAGAAATGAATTTCTCCCCAGTTTGAAGCTTATACCGCAAGCCATGGGGGGTTATGGCCCTTAATGTCCGTTTTGGAAAAGAGTGCATTGTGACGAAACTGCTGTTCGAATTTCAATGAAAAAAAAATAAGGGATGTATAATATTACCATACAAATAGTGGATAATATTTTCAGATTTTTTTCAACAAAAGAACAAGTTTTATTACATTTTTCTTGTTTTTAATTGAACATTTTAATTAGGGATCTATTGAAATATTTCAGTGACCACCTTAATTTTTTTGCAGCAAATACTACGGGGTATGATGTATATTTGGTGTCAGTTTCAACTTTCTACGCAGGGTGCATCATATAAAAAAATTAATCCTTTGAATCCTAAAAATTAATCATCTTTCTTTGCAAAATTTGTTTTTGACACCGGTAATAAAGGAAAATAAAATTTACCTTATTTAACATGAGCATTTTTGAAATTGTGTACTTGAAGGAAACTTCTTCTAAAAAAGTGGTGCCGACCGAATAAAATTTGTGTAACAGACGCTTGAGTCCAAAGGGTTAAAAACCTGTTCCGTGAGGGGGGGGGGGTGCCTCACCCTAATCTCATATCAATTATTTATAAATGAAATACATTTTGGTACTAGTTTCAAATCAACATAGAGTGCACAGAATATTACAGAATATATTAATCATGGAATTCACAACTGATTGTTATCGTTAACTACAAAAAATATTTTTTATAAAAAAATGCAATAACATTGATTGTTTCGACTGTTTTTAGAAAATAATTACCAATCAATCTCCATCTCTGTCTTCGTTAACAACAGGATTTATGTTTTGACATCGAAAAGCCTGCTTAAAATCTGTACAGGACGGACAATTTTAGACAGATACCGGGCATGAAAAATATAGAACAGTATAGCAGCAACATGAGAACAACAACCGACCGTTCTATTGCCGTTTTCGCATTCGCACGAGGCTAACGAGAAAGACAGGCTACCGCGGTGGGTCCGATTCTTCTTTTTTTACAGACCGCTGGAGTCACGTGATGCTCGAATGCACCAATGAAGGTGTGCGAAAAGAGCATCACGTGACTCCAGCGGTCTGTAAAAAAAGAAGAATCGGACCCACCGCGGTAGCCTGTCTTTCTCGTTAGCCTCGGCATTCGCAGTACTGACGTTTAATGCCCGAGTATCCGATCGAGTTTGGTGTGTAGTCAACGTAACATCGATGCGATTTGCTGCGTATGTGTCGAGATCTTAGGGGAGACCGGGGGAATGGCAACACCTTAAGGGAATTTAAAATTTTTCACCTTTAAAAAATGTTTATTTTTAAACAGTAAAAATTCTAAAGCTGAATCATGATCTTTAGTATCTGTATAAATTTAACCGTAATTATAACTGCAACATAAGCACCCATAAAAAAAACTTCTTTCAACGTCTGCACAGTGGCGGGATTACCCCAGGGTACTGGGGTAATTCCGCCACTGTATCGGGGTAATAACGCCACTCTTTAATGACTTTATAAATACATCAAATGGATACTAGGAAACACATAATCTACCGAAAATATTTAGAAAGAAATTTTGAAATCAAAAGTAATTTATCAGTTACAATTTAACTCAAATTGAAAAAGTCACAATTATAAGTTTCTGCTGAATCGGCTCCACTACATTCAAATGAGGCCATTTCTCACCTGATTTGCATAGTGGCGGCATTACCTCGAGAGAAAAATATGGCGGAAATCCCCAAGCAAAGCCAAAAGAAGAACCGGACTTCTTCAACACATTGTATCAAAATGTCGCCGAATGGATGTAGATTACGGGTAATATTATCTTAAATACCTAATGTTACAATAAAAGGTGCTTATCTCTACTCATTTGAAGTTCCAAAATAAGAAGCAACTAGATGAAAACTAAATTTTTCACTAGAACAAACGAACGACGTGCAGCAAAATCACTCTCACTCTAAGCACTGTTTCTATTCTTGGCCGCTATAGTTCAGGCACATTCACTATCTCAAATTGCCCTTGGTTTATAAACTAGGCCGGATGGCGGCCTTACCCCGGTCTCCCCTACTTTGAACTTTATAATAGCATCATTTTCCTTTAGGTACTGCAGATGAATTGTGTTATCTTCATCCATCATTTCCGACAGATAAGATACAGCTTGAGACAACTGGCATGATCCAGTAAAAAGAATTATTAAGCCATTTTCCGTCATTTCTGGAAAATCAAGAACATCCGTCGATTTACAGTTTGCAAATGGCCGTTTACGTCTATTAAAACACGATTGATTGACTTGAGATGCCAGTGTGTTGACAGCACTTTGCTGTCATTCTATATGTTCAAAATTCAGACGTTTTCCTAATCTGTTGACTAAAAAGAAGGCTATTTGGCATAATAAACGAACTTTTGGAAAAAGTTTGTTATACTTTATAAAAAATATTTTTTTTAGTTAACGATGACAATCAGATTTATGAATGCCATAATTAATATATTCTGTAATATTATGTGCACCCTGTGTCGATTTGAAACTAGTACTAAATACACTTGATTTATAAATGAATGTGAGATTAGGGTGAGGCACTACCCCCTCCCCTCCCCGAATAAGTTTTTAACACTTTGGACTCCGGCGTCTCTTACACAAATTTTATTCGGTCGGCACCACTTTTTTAAAAGAAGTTTCCTTCAAGTACACAATTTCAAAAATGCTCGGGTTAAATAAGGTAACTTTTATTTTTCTTTATTACCGGTGTCAAAAACAAATTTTGCAAAGAAAGATGATTAATTTTTAGGGTTCAAAGGGTTAATTTTTTTATATGATGCACCCTGCATAGAAAGTTGAAACCGACACCAAATATACATCATACCCCGTAGTATTTGCTGCAAAAAATTAAGGTGGTCACTGAAATATTTCAATAGATTCTTAATTAAAATGTTCAATTAAAAACAAGAAAAATGTAATAAAACTTGTTCTTTTGTTGAAAAAAATCTGAAAATATTATCCACTATTTGTATGGTAATATTATACGATATACATCCCTTATTTTTTTTCGTTGAAATTCGACCAGCAGTTTCGTCACAATGCACTCTTTTCCAAAACGGACATTAAGGGACATTAACATCCCCCACCCCTCCCCATGGGTTTGAGGTATAAGCTTCAAACTGGGTAGAAATTCATTTCTTTTTAAGGGCTATTGATTCATGTAGGTTTCGACTTGGTTGACTCAAGGGCATATATTACTAAGAAACCGGGCTATACCCTTTGTTTGAAAACTGTAGCTCAATGTAGTGATTTTTATAGCTTTTAAATTTTCAAGCATGATTTTTTTTTTTATCTATCTCAATAATACTCTCAATTCAATTAGTAAATTACTTCTTCTTTTTTTTTTTACTATTTATTTAAAAAAAAAACTTGTACATCTATTCATAGTGTAATATGCCCTATGAGGGAAATTTTACATATAAAATTTTGTAGGGTATACCTAAAATTGACTATTTGAACATGTTTAATCTAAAAATTGTTTTGTATGATCTAAATGTGATGCTACATTTATGAAATTAATAAAACCCCGTGCGCATCACGGATGGAAAGGGTTGAAAGTAAATTTCTTATGGCTCTTCTGCAGACCAACATACAGAATATGACATTCATGACATATGCATTTTAAAATTTAAAATAGGAGAAAACATGGTGGCCAAATAAGAATATTGGGGGGGAAAGCCCGCTATCAAAGAAGTATGTTATGAAAGAAAAGAAAAATAGTAACTTAAAATGGATAAAAGCGCGAATCCGGAAATGTTACTTGTGAATTATGTTATCTATACAGTCTCTGCGATAAACAAACATCATTTATTCTGAACGAAGTACTAAAATCCATTATAAAATGTATCAATTCTATCAGATGTAAAACAAAATATGAGAGAGATTTCAAGAAATTTTACGAAAATAAAAATGTAGACTATTTATCACTTTTAAATTTGAGGTAAGTTTCCAAAAAACAATAAAACTTTTGTAGATGTAAATGCGAAGATCCATGGCATCACTGCTTTCATGGTTAAAAGCATACTTGTAATAAAAATATATATATATGATTTTGATAAATTAAAGAATGTGAAATCCCTTATCAGAGTATTAATGCTATTTTCGGATCCATCCGGAAAAATGGAAGTTTATTTTTTATGTGACAATATTTAAATGATATAGAAGGGGGTGGGGGCATCAGGATTTTAGAGATGCTTAGGTGGGGTAGGGCTAAAAAAGGTTGGAAACCACTGGCCTAGAGTAAATTACAAAGAATGAAAAATAGACGTAAGTTTAGATTAAGCATGAGATACTACATTTTGGCGACAAACTAAAATATGTCAACGAAAATACATTTTTTTTTATGTTGAAAGTAAAATTGGTATAAAATTATATATGAAAAATCACTTGAAAACATCAAATTAAATTAATATTTGCTAAAAGTGAAAAAAAAAATACTTTTACGAGGCAAATAAATACATTTATTTATTCAGATCGACATGTTTCATCGCCCAGACGGCGAAATTCTCAAGATCTATAATGATACAAATATTACTGCAAAAAATTTTTAAATTGAAAACTGGTAAACAAAAATCACGCGATCTCACACATAATGGTACTCACACATAAACTACTGCAATATTAAAAGTGGATGTTTGTGAACGTGAATTATCTTCTACTGTTGTTTCTTATTCTGCAGGGCATCTCTTTCCAAATTTTAGGTAGCTCCATGGAGACTGAATCATTGCATATATTCTCACTGCGTAAAAAGATCTCTATTGATTCTCGGATAATGGATGACAAATAAAATCTTGATGGATAAATTATTCTACTATTTTTTAAATATAAATGTTAGGTAGCTTCATAATTTATCCATCAAGATTTTATTTGCCATAAATTATCCGAGAGTCAATAGAGATCTTTTTACACAGTAAGAATATATGCAATGATCCAGCCTCCATGGAGCTACCTAAAATCGGGAAAGAGATTCTCTGCAGAATAAGAAACAATAGTATAAAATAATTCACGTTCCCAAATATCCATTTTTAATATTGCAGTTGATTTCATTATGCATGAGATCACGTGATTTTTGTTTACCAGTTTTCAATTTCAATTTTTTTTTTTTTTTCGGAAATATTTGTATCATTATAGATCTTGAGAATGTCGCCGTCTGGGAGATGAAACATGTCGATCTGAATACATAAATTTATTTATTTGCCTTGTAAATGTATTTTTTATCACTTTTAGAAAATATCAACTTAATTTGAAGTAAAATTAGTATCAAATTTAATTGGGTTTTTTTTTATATACATTTTAATTGTGGAATTTCTTTTTAAATAGACTAATTTCATACTTTTTCTCCTTCTATTTCAGCGACAATATTTTATGGAGTGGATGAAGAGACTCGGAGAATACTGGCTTGTAAGTATTTATAATTTTTGCTTTTAATAATTTTTAAAGCATTAAATTAAAACCATTAGAATATTATATCTTGTTGCGTATCATGATAGCATTATTCCAAAAATAATTAATCAATGAAATTTACGTTTAAACTGAAATAGGACAGATCACACAAAAGTCTTATTAGCACTCAATTATTTCAGGCAACAATTAAAGTGTCGTCACTAAATAATAACGTTACGTTACATAAGCCAGCCGTAAAACGAAGCAGATGTATCACTGTACGTCTAAATACTGATAATCTCTACTGCAATTTTTTAACTTCTAAGCATCGCACATTTACAATTTTTACACTTTCGTATAGGGGGGGGGGGGGTACTTTACATTGCAATTTTTTTGAAAACTGCATCTCAATTTATTTTTGAGATATTATTTTTTTTTTTTTTTTGTAATTTTTAATGCCATTTTTATAATGGTGGCAACAGAAGTACTGCATTTCTGTAGAAAGTAAAGGAAAAATGGTAGATTACTATATCTTTTAGTTGTCATTTTCTCATAACAACTGAAAAAAAAAATTGTAATTAAAACACGGGTTATTTTGAAAAAAAATAAAAAATAAATGAATCTCTCTATTCTAAAAAAAAGTAACTACCGCTGTCACCGCCGCCCCCGCCAGTTTTGAGTTTTTTGTGACCGTAGGTCTTTCTCCGTTAATATTAAGAAAAATATTGCATACAAAAATATGAAAATCGGCGGTATTCTAGAGAAATGTTTGATAAACACGCTGATGCAGACAGTTTTCAAATCGAAGAATTATTTTAAGAGATATTTAATGCTAAATTTGGACAAAGTCGTTCCATTAAAAAAGTTTTATAGGAGCAAAAACTGTAGATCGTAATTTAATAATTTTTATATCATTTTATACGTTATAAATTCCCGGTGTGCAGAATTAATTTATTTTTTTAATTTGACTCATTTTTCGAGGTTTCATTTCTATTTTAAATGCAAATTTTCAGCATTTCGAGAGATATTTTTTATTTACTTGGGGGCTCGGCCCCCTACGAGCTACGCTCGCCAACCCCCGTCCAGACACCGCAGACTCTAAATGCACGCTAATGTGATCGGCTTTAAAAAGATTTCGAAAGATTGAATTATAATTTAAAAAACAGTGGCGATCTCCCTATAAACGGATTTCTATTCATTTCTCTTTGATTGGGGAAATTTTAACGCCAAATCCGCTGCGGTACTACTTGATTATCCCGTCGACTAATTTCGCCAAATTATATAAATCGCCAAACCACTCGCTAAATCATACAAATTGACATAATTTTTATTTTAAATAACGAAAGAACAAATAAATTAGTACAACATTAATAAAAATACAAATAAAACGTCGAAATAAAAATAACTTGATGACGTAGACACGTGTAACAACATTTCAAAATAAGCTAATATAAAAGGAATTAAGTAAACAGAATCTTTGTCTCCCTGTATTTTTTAACAAAGCGAAAAGAAAGTTCTTTTAAATGAGACATTTTAAATTAATCGTTTTTAATCTGACGTAATTTTGACCAAACTATTCTTTCTCTTTTTAATATTCACCTGAAAATACTTGTGTTAGAAATAAAATATTATTTGCGCTTTCCTAAGAAACATAGTTGAAAAGTATCCTCTCAAAATATCAAATAAATGCCTAGCGCAATTTGTAAATTTAAACCGTTTTGCAATATTATTTTGTGTTCATTTTATGTAATAACTGTAATGTGACGTAAATATGACGTAATTTCTGCTATTTAAGACTTCTAACGCATGTTAATAAATTTATTATTTTACAAATTCCTCTCTCTCTTAAAATTCACGTGTAATTATAGTTTTTATGACGTAATTTTTAATAAGTTCCTGCTTTTTGTACATAATTATTTAATTCTAATTCCAAATGTTTTTTTCTGTTTATAATAGTCACGTGTAAATAAATTTTTAATTTATTACACGTATAAATATATATATATATATTTTTTTTTTAAGCAAACATTATTGTTTCCGCTGTTTATACAGTTGGCAACAGTTTAAATTAATAACACTTTCTAAAATCTGTAAAAAATATCTCTCGAAATGCTGAAAATTTGAATTTAAAATAGATATAAAACCTCGAAAAATGAGTCAAATTAAAAAAATAAATCATTTCTGCACACCGGGAAATTATAACGCATAAAATGAACTAAAAATTGTTAAATTCCGATGTATAGTTTTTGCTACTATAACACTTTTTTAGTGGAACGATTTTGTCCAACTTTAGCATTAAATATCTCTTAAAATAATTCTTCGATTTGAAAACTGTCTGCATCAGCGTGTTTATCAAACATTTCTGTATAACACTACCGATTTTCATATTTTTGTATGCATTATTTTTCTTAATATTAACGAAGAAAGACCTCCGGTCTCAAAAAATTCAAAACCGGCGGCGGCGGCGGCGTCGGCGTCGGCGGCGTCGGCGTCGGCGGTGACAGCGGTAGTTACTTCTTTTTAGAATAGAGAGATTTTAGAAAATTGTACTAATTTAACCTGTTGCCAACTTTATAAAAACCGCAAAAAATAATGTTTGCTTCAAATTAAAAATTTATTTACACGTGACTATTATAAACAGGAAAAAAAAAAAAAAAAAAAAAAGGCAGGAACTTATTGAAAATTACTTCATCTATAATTACACGTGAATTTTAACAGAGAAAGGATATTGTAAAATAATAAATTCATTAACATGCGTTAGAAGTCTTAAATAGGAGAAATTACATCACATTTACGTCACATTACACTTATTACGTAAAATGAACAAAAAATAATATTGCAAAACAGTTTTAAATTTAATTATTAACTGCGCGAGACATTTATTTGATATTTCGAGATGATCTTTTCAACTATTTTTGTTAGGAAAGCACAAATAATATTTCATTTCTAACAAATTATTTTCACGTGAATATTTAAAAGAGAAAGAATAGCTTGGTCAAAATTACGTCAGATTAAAAACGATTAATTTAAAATGTCTCATTTAAAAGAACTTTCTTTTCGCTTTGTTAAAAAATACCAGGAGACAAAGACTCTGTTTACTTAATTCCTTTTATATTAGCTTATTTTGAAATGTTGTTACACGCGTCTACGTCATCAAGTTATTTTTATTTGGACGTTTTATTTGTATTTTTATTAATGTTGTACTAATTTATTTGTTCTTTCGTTATTTAAAATAAAAATTATGTCAATTTGTATAATTTGGCGAGTTGTTTGGCGATTTATATAATTTGGCGAAAATGGTCGACTGGATAATCAAGTAATACCGCAGCGGATTTGGCGTTAAAATTCCCCAATCAAAGAGAAATGAATAGAAATCCGTTTATAGAGAGATAGCCACTGTTTTTTAAATTTTAAATTATAATTCAATCTTTCGAAATCTTTTTAAAGACGATCAAATTAGCGTGCATTTAGAGTCTGTGGTGTCTGGACGGGGGTTGGCGAGCGTAGCTCGTAGGGGGCCGAGCCCCCTAGTGATTTCTAATAAAACATGGAGCTATTACAAACTATAGCCGATTTTTTTCGTCGACTTTACGACATCGCTTTTTTCTGGGTTTGTGTATTATTCCGTGATAGTGACGTCATATGCATACTTTTCTATAGGTGTTGTTTAAGATTGGATCGTAAATGTAGAATTGTTCCCGGATGCAAATGACGTAATTTCTCTCTATTCTACAAAAAAGTAACTACTACTGTCACCGCCACCGCCGCCGCCGGTTTTGAATTTTTTGTGACAGGAGGTCTTTCTTCGTTAATATTAAGGAAAATATTGCATACTAAAATATGAAAATCGATGGTATTATAGAGAAATGTTTCATAAACACGCTGATGCAGACAGTTTTCAAATCGAAGAATTATTTTAAAAGATATTTAATGCTAAAGTTGGACAATTCTAATCATAAAGTTGGTCATTCCATTTGAAAAGTTTTATAGGAGCAAAAACTATACATGGGAATTTAATCATTTTTAGATCATTTTATGCGCTATAATTTCCCGGTGTGCAGACTGCATTTATTTTTCGAATTTGACTCATTTTTGAGGTTTCATTTCTATTTTAAATTCTTTCAGCATTTCGAGAGATATTTTTTACATATTTTAGAAAATGGTATTAATTTAAACTGTTGCCAACTGTATAAACAGCGCAAACAATGATGTTTGCATCAAATTAAAAATTTATTTACACGTGACTATTATAAACAGAAAATATAAAAAGCAGGAACTTACTGAAAATTACGTCATAAAAAGTATATTTACACGTGAATTTTAAAAGCGAAAGAATATTGCAAAATAATAAGTTCATTAACATGCGTTAGAAGTCTTAAATAGGAGAAATTGCGTGACATTTACGTCACATTACACTTATTACGTAAAATGAACAAAAAATAATGTTTAAATTTAAAAATTGCGCAAGACATTTATTATATATTTTGAGATATTTTCAACTATATTTGTTAGGACAGCGCAAATAACATTTCATTTCTAACAAAAGTATTTTCACGTGAATATTAAAAAGAGAAAGAAAAGTTTGGTGAAAATTACGTCAGATTAAAAACGATACATTTAAAATGTCTTATTTAAAAAAACTTTCTTTTCGCTTTGCTAAAAAATACCGGGAGACAAAGACTCTGTTAACTTAATTCATTTTATATTAGCTTATTTTGAAATGTTTAACTGATTTTATTTAATCAAAGACGGAAACAGCCATTGTATCTTTTAACAGCAGCTGATTTGGCCAAATTCCCCAATCAAAGAAAAATGAATAGAAACCCGTTTATAGGGAGATCGCCACTGCTTTTTAAATTATAATTCAATCTTCCGAAATATTTTTAAAGCCGATCAAATTAGCGTGCTCTGCGGTGTCTGAACGGGGGTTGACGAGTGTAGCTTGTAGGGGGCAGAGACCCCTAGTTATATAAAATAAAAGAGTATTTTAAGGCTCAAAACTGAAATACGTTTCGTAGAACTACATCATTTACACTCTAGTGGTTTTGAAATTCTTCACAGGTGGAAATGCTTCACTTTTGAAAAAAATACAATTGAAATCATGCGCTTATAAAGCGCAAAGTTAAAAAAAAAAATAGAGTGTCTTTATAGAAGTGACCTTTAGGTTAAAATAATACTTGTTTGAGAATTACACTAAGCTATATAAGATGAATTTTTTATTGTAACTAATTTTGTAGGTTTATTATAAATTAATGAAACAGTTCCTTCTTAAAAAAAATTTTCGTCGAAATTCGACGAGTTCCACAATGTAATAATATATTTTTTTTCTAATCGGGGGTGACAGTAAATTGTGAAAAAGCAGAATTCCTGCTTGTCTATATTTCCCTTTTCTTTTTCTATCTCTAGCATAAATAATGATAAAAACTAAGGAGGCACCGAATGGAGATTTTGACGGAATGCTGAATACCGAATATTCGGTATACAAGTAAACCGAGTACTGAATATTTGGCTATCCGAATAGTAGTTGTTAGCCCAAATACTGAATATTTGACCGAATAATTTTATATTTCTGAATTTAAAGGTATTAAAAAGTTACATTTTAAAACAATTTTACATAATGTTTAACACAGATACTTCCATTTTGATTAACAAGACATTTTTGCAAGTAAAATTTATACTAAAAAAATCTATGCTGTGAGTTACTTAAGAAGAGAATTGTTTTTAATTTTTTTTATTTAATAAAATCTTAAATTGCATGGTTTTTTTCTTTCCAATTTAAAAATCTAATGAGTTCAATTCGATGTTGAATGTAACAGTTCGAAAATACTGTATACAAAATCTCTCTATTCTAAAAAAAAGTAACTACCGCTGTCACCGACGCCGCCGCCGCCGCCGCCGCCGCCGGTTTTGAATTTTTTGTGACCGGAGGTCTTTCTTCGTTAATATTGAGAAAAATAATGCATACAAAAATATGAAAATCGGTGGTTTTATACAGAAATGTTTGATGAATACGCTGATGCAGACAGTTTTCAAATCGAAGAATTATTTTAAGAGATATTTAATGCTAAAGTTGGACAAAATCGTTCCACTAAAAAAGTTTTATAGCAGCGAAAACTATACATGGCAGTGTAATCATTTTTAGATCATTTTATGCGTTAGAATTTGCCGGAGTGCAGATTGCATTAATTTTTTTATTTTGACTCATTTTTTCAGGTGTTATTTCTATTTTAAATTCAAATTTTCAGCATTTCTATAGATATTTTTTACAGATTTCAGAAAATTGTACTAATTTAAACTGTTGCCAACTGTATAAAAAGCGCAAGCAATAATGTTTGCTTCAAATTAAAAATTTATTTACACGTGACTATTATAAACAGGAAAAAACTTTCAAATTAGAATTAACTAATTATGTATAAAAAGCAGGAACTTATTAAAAATTACGTCATAAAAAGTATACACGTGAATTTTAAAAGACGAAGGATATTGTAAAATAATAAATTCATTAACATGCGTTAGAAGTCTTAGGAGAAATTACGTCATATTTACGTCACATTATAGTTAATACATAAAATGAACACAAAATAATATTGCAAAAAAAGTTTAAATTTATAAATTGCGCTAGACATTTATTTAATATTTTGAGAGGATATTTTCAACTATTTTTGTTAGGAAAGCGCAAATAATATTTCATTGCTAACAAAAGTACTTTCACGCGATTATTTAAAAGAGAAAGAATAGCTTGGTCATTTACGTCAGATTAAAAACGATTAATTTAAAATGTCTCATTTAAAAGAACTTTCTTTTCGCTTTGTTAAAAAATACCAGGAGACAAAGACTCTGTTTACTTAATTCCTTTTATATTAGCTTATTTTGAAATGTTGTTACACGTGTCTACGTCATCAAGTTATTTTTATTTCGACGTTTTATTTGTATTTTTATTAATGTTGTACGAATTTATTTGTTCTTTCGTTATTTAAAATAAAAATTATGTCAATTTGTATAATTTGGCGAGTGGTTTGGCGATTTATATAATTTGGCGAATTGGGTCGACGGGATAATCAAGTAGTACCGCAGCGGATTTGGCGTTAAAATTCTCCAATCAAAGAGAAATGAATAGAAATTCGTTTATAGGGAGATCGCCACTGTTTTTTAAATTATAATTCAGTCTTTCGAAATCTTTTTAAAGCCGATCAAATTAGCGTGCATTTAGAGCCTGCGGTGTCTGGACGGGGGTTGGCGAGCGTAGCTCGTAGGGGGCCGAGCCCCCTAGTGTATAAAAATAAAACACTACCCAAATTTTCCACGGATTGTGTGCACGATTGCAATTCGTGGAATTTTCTCTCTATTCTAAAAAAAAAGTAACTACCGCTGTCACCGCCGCCGGTTTTGAATTTTTTGTGACCGGAGGTCTTTCTTCGTTAATATTAAGAAAAATAATGCATACAAAAATATGAAAATCAGTGGTTTTATACAGAAATGTTTGATAAACACGCTGGGGCAGACAGTTTTCAAATCGAAGAATTATTTTAAGAGATATTTAATGCTAAAGTTGGACAAAATCGTTCCACTAAAAAAGTTTTATAGAAGCAAAAACTATACATGGCAGTGTAATCATTTTTAAATCATTTTATGCGTTTGAATTTGCCGGAGTGCAGATTGCATTAACTTTTTTATTTTGACTCATTTTTTGAGGTTTTATTTCTATTTTAAATTCACATTTTCAGCATTTCTAGAGATATTTTTTACATTATTTTAGAAAATGGTATTAATTTATACTGTTGCCAAATGTAAATGTTTGCTCCAAACTAAAAAATTATTTTCACGTGGCTATTATAAACAGAAAAAAATCATTTGGAATTAGAATTAAATAATTATGTACAAAAAACAGGAACTTATTAAAAATTACGTCATAAAAAATATACACGTGAATTTTAAAAGAGAAAGGATATTGTAAAATAATAAATTCATTAACATGCGTTAGAAGTCTTAAATAGGAGAAATTACGTCATATTTACGTCACATTATAGTTATTACATAAAATGAACACAAAATAATATTGCAAAACAGTTTAAATTTAGACATTAAATTGCGCTAGACATTTATTTGATATTTTCAGAGGATCTTTTCAACTATTTTTGTTAGGAAAGCGCAAATAATATTTCATTTCTAACAAAAGTATTTTCACGTGAATATTTAAAAGAGAAAGAATAGCTTGGTCAAAATTACGTCAGATTAAAAACGATTAATTTAAAATGTCTCATTTAAAAGAACTTTCTTTTCGCTTTGTTAAAAAATACCAGAAGACAAAGACTCTGTTTACTTAATTCCTTTTATTAACCATTTGGAAAAATGGTTATTGATCTCGTCAGGACGGGAAATCAAAAGCATATCTGAAGGTTTTCATTGGTTTAATCTGCAATTTATTCGTTTTCTGATTGGTCTATACAATAATCTGTATTTCTCTTTAATTTCAACAACAATGGATACTTTCTGTTGCCACTATGATAAAAAAGTAATAAAAACTACAAAAAAAATTAATAACTCAGAAACAAATTGAGATACAGATTTCAAACAAATTGCATTTAAAAGTACGTTTTTTTCTCTATCCCACGGTGTAAAAAGGAATATTGTCGGATGTTTAGAAGTTTAAGAATGAAATTTCATTTAAAATTGGCCGTCAGATTTCTTGGAAGCCTTTTCCCGAACAGCCAATGAAGTGCTTGGATATTTACGTAAGTTTCAGGTGGATAATTCTTAAGTTTCATGAAATCTAACGGGTCGCAGGCGATATTTTTGGCTTGCAATTTGTACGTGTAATAACACTATTAATGTTTCATTCATGGCGTACGTAATGTATGATCAACTCCGTGCGATTTTTTGTCTTAAATTTTAGTCTTCAAAAAAATCGTTTTCCAAATGATCGTTGTAATTTAATAAATTGCTTTTTTTTTTTTTTTTTTTTTTTTTTTTTTTTTTTTTTTTTTTTTAGCATATTTTGAAATGTTACACGTGTCTACGTCATCAAGTTATTTTTATTTCGACGTTTTATTTGTATTTTTATTAATGTTGTACTAATTTATTTGTTCTTTCGTTATTTAAAATAAAAATTATGTCAAAATAATTTGTATAATTTGTATAATTTGGCGTGTGGTTTGGCGATTTATATAATTTGGCGAAATTGGTCGACGGGATAATCAAGTAGTACCGCAGCGGATTTGGCGTTAAAATTCACCAATCAAAGAGAAATGAATAGAAATTCGTTTATAGGGAGATCGCCACTGTTTTTTAAATTATAATTCAATCTTTCGAAATCTTTTTAAAGCCGATCAAATTAGCGTGCATTTAGAGTCTGCGGTGTCTGGACGGGGGTTGGCGAGCGTCGCTCGTAGGGGGCCGACCCCCCTAGTATTTCAAAAAACCTCATACAGAGTTTATTATAAGTTTTAAAAACATTGTAACTACTATAACTCTAAGACATTGCAACTCAATAATTTCTTCGAGTTAATTTTCAGCAAATGATGAATGTTGAAAGACCAGTTAAATATCAGATCAGTCGGATTCCTTACACCTAAGCAGCCAACACATGTTAGTCCGAGAAAGAATTTTTTACCACCAATGTTCACAACTGCTTTTTCAAGCATTAATCTCTATGCTCGATGAATATTTATGGCATACGGCAGATACACAAGATCACCAACAGGTTTTGGCTTTAGAAATTAGATCTTTAATTACTCGGACCACAGATAGAATTTCAAAAATGGGGCCATTACCTCCATCTTACTAACTAGGGAAGATCCTCAACTGCCATATCGGGATTTTGTCGAGAGTGGTGTCGCTGGAAAGCTCTTACCATGGGGATCAAGGAAATGTATACAACTTAGAGGTCTGCACGGGCCGAAATTTCCAAGCCCGGCCCGACTCATAGAAAAAAAAATTCCGGCCCGGTAGAAAAGTTAAAAGTTCAGCCCGAGCCCGGCGCGGCCCGTAGAAAAAAAATATTGGCCCGGCCCGACCCGGTAAAACAGCTAAATGGCCCGGCCCGGAAAAACGTTAAAATCTCGGCCCGAGTGAATTGCTACAAAACATTGATTTTTACGTCGATTTGGTTAACATTTTGACTCTTACGAGGAGTTCTGACCAAAAATATTTATCTTAACTTTTTTTTCATGTTTCTAAACTTCATTTTTATAGAAGTGCAGCAGGCTGCAATATATATATTAATGAATCGCTATTTGTTCTATATAAATGTTTCAGTTATAATTAATATTGTTAATCCCTATTCCATGCTTTGAAGTGTTAAAAATATGAAAAATGCTATACAGTAAAATTTTCTAAGACTCAATTACATAGAAAAGGAAAAATATGCGTTATAGACAAGTTCCCTTCTTAGCAAACGTAAATGTATTATATATTCTTTTCTTACATATTAGTATGTTAATTTTGCATGTATCAACACGTTTTTCAGTTTAAAACAGAATTCCGTCATAGGCAGATTCCTTTTCACATGTTTTACTATATTTTTATTAGTGCAAAAATTTACTATTCTTTAAAAAGAATAAATGTTAATGTTTAATTGTAGAATAATGTCGATTCAAAAATGTATGCATATTTTGCAAAAATCTTTGGGCCAGGCTTAATTTTACTGACCTTTGAACGGACAGGTCACGCCGAGACAATGATTTTCATACGGTCTGGCTCAAAACTAGGACTGAAAATTTTGGGCCGTGAAAACTAGAAAAGAAACCAGTTCCGACTTTGTACAGAAACTAGTATGTTGTGGCCATCACAAAACTTTCTGCTATATAAATCACGTCAATTAAATCATTTAAATAGTACAAGAAATAACAACGATTTAGCACCAATTCATATCAAAGTATATCTGAATTTGAAGTTGGATGAAAATTCGTCCATTAGTTCTTGAGATAGAGGAACTATAGCGGAAATTCTGAAAAATGTAGCATAGCAGCGCCACCTGTTGAGCGATTTCCACCAAAAATAAACAGCACTAAATGATATCAAGGTATACCTGAATCTGAAGTTTGTTGAAAATCCAAGCATTAGTTCTTGAGATAAAGCTATTGCGGAAATCGCAAAAAATACAGCATAGCAGCGCCACCTGTTGAGCGATTTACACTAAAAATTAAACAGCACTAATTTATACGTCAATTCATGTCAAGGACTAACTAAATCTGAAGTTTGATGAAAATCCGTGCAATAGTTCTTGAGATACGGCTCTTGCGGAAATCTTGAAAAGTGCACCACAGCAGCGCCACCTGTTGGGTAATTTACACCAAAAATTAAACAGCACTAATTTATATCGGGGACTAACTGAATCTGAAGTTTGATGAAAATTCGTGCATTTTTTCTTGAGTTAGAGCTATTGCGATATACATGTTAATGCAGCATAGCAGCGCCACCTGTTGGGCGATTTTCACAAAAAAGTAATCAGCTCCAAACTATAACCTAGACTAACTAAATCTGAAGTTTTAGGAAAATCCGTGAAGTAGTTCTTGAAATATAGCTATTGCAGAAATCGTGAAAAAGGCCACATAGCAGCGCCACCTGTAGGGCGATTTTCACCAAAAACTAACCAGGTCCAGTTTATATCAAGGTCTAACTAAATATAAAGTTTTGTGAAATTCCGTGCTTTAGTTCTTGAGATAGACCGCCCACAAAATTTTTGTCGCATACAGACTCACAGAGTGACAGACAGACTAACAGACAGACATTTTCTAAAAACCATCAAATCGTGTTCTGGGCATTCTAAAACGTATAAATCCGTCGAAAAGTCGACATTTTTTACGAATCCAATACTTACTTCTTGTAAAGATAGAAGAAAGTAAAAATAAGTTAGGCCCGGCTCGACCCGAGCCTTCAGAAAAAGTATGGACCGGGCCCGGCCCGACCCGAGTAACGCAAATGAAAATACGCCCGAGCCCGGCCCTTGCAGGTCTCTAATACAACTGCCCGTCCGAATACAATTGGTGAAGAGTTATAGGACGATGCATTTCTGTCATTTATTGATTTCTTGAGGTCATTAGCTATGCAGGAAAGATACTCTGTATCTCTCTATTCTAAAAAAAAGTAACTACCGCTGTCACCGCCGCCGCCGCCGCCGCCGCCGGTTTTGATTTTTTTGTGACCGGAGGCCTTTCTTCGTTAATATTAACAAAAAAAATGCATACAAAAATATGAAAATCGGTGGTTTTATACAGAAATGTTTGATAAACACGCTGATGCAGACAGTTTTCAAATCGAAGAATTATTTTAAGAGTTATTTAATGCTAAAGTTGGACAAAATCGTTCCACTAAAAAAGTTTTATAGCAGCGAAAACTATACATGGCAGTGTAATCATTTTTAGATCATTTTATGCGTTAGAATTTGCCGGAGTGCAGATTGCATTAATTTTTTTCTTTTGACTCATTTTTTCAGGTTTTATTTCTATTTTAAATTCAAATTTTCAGCATTTCTAGAGATATTTTTTACAGATTTCAGAAAATTGTACTAATTTAAACTGTTGCCAACTGTATAAAAAGCGCAAGCAATAATGTTTGCTTCAAATTAAAAATTTATTTACACGTGACTATTATAAACAGGAAAAAAAACTTTCAAATTAGAATTAAATAATTACGTATAAAAAGCAGGAACTTATTAAAAATTACGTCATAAAAAGTATACACGTGAATTTTAAAAGAGAAAGGATATTGTAAAATAATAAATTCATTAACATGCGTTAGAAGTCTTAGGAGAAATTACGTCATATTTACGTCACATTATAGTTATTACATAAAATGAACACAAAATAATATTGCAAAAAAGTTTAAATTTAGAAATTGCGCTAGACATTTATTTGATATTTTGAGAATTAATTTAAAATGTCTCATTTAAAAGAACTTTCTTTTCGCTTTGTTAAAAAATACTAGGAGACAAAGACTCTCTTTACTTAATTCCTTTTATATTAGCTTATTTTGAAATGTTGTTACACGTGTCTACGTCATCAAGTTATTTTTATTTCGACGTTTTATTTGTTTTTTTATTAATGTTGTACGAATTTATTTGTTCTTTCGTTATTTAAAATAAAAATTATATCAATTTGTATAATTTGGCGAGTGGTTTGGCGATTTATATAATTTGGCGAAATTGGTCGACAGGATAATCAAGTAGTACCGCAGCGGATTTGGGGTTAAAATTCCCCAATCAAAGAGAAATAAATAGAAATTCGTTTATAGGGAGATCGCCACTGTTTTTTAAATTATAATTCAATCTTTCGAAATCTTTTTAAAGCCGATCAAATTAGCAGCCGATCATTTAGAGTCTGCGGTGTCTGGACGGGGGTTGGCGATCGTAGCTCGTAGGGGGCCGAGCCCCCTAGTGGTATAAAAAAAGAGTTGACGTATCACAGAGAAGACAGCTTATGCTTGGTGGAAAAAAGTAACTTCACAGACGGTATGTATGATAGTGCATTTCTGAATTGAAATGGCTGAAGCACGAGTGTTTCCAACATCAGGTACACACAATGAAAAGGGGTGTTTCGCAGTTTTCACAGGTGTTATTAGTTAAGTTAAAGCATGCCTGCTTAACTGATCAAAAGACCGGATCCGTGTCTCTAATTAAAGCCTTTTGAAAGACATACCGACTCACGTCATTGAAGGTGGGTGAGGAGATTTGGTTATAGGCCAACTTATGCAGTTTTATTATGCTTTCTCTAGTGGTCATGTCGACATCTCCACAAACACCCTGATCAGTTTTTGAATATCCCAACTATTCTCCTTATTAAGTACTTGTATTGTTGAAAAAATAAGCGTATAACGGCTGTAGGAATTTTGTCGTGCCCGGGGGGAGAAAAACAAGCTCCACTTTAAATACAAATTTCTCAATGCGTAAACGTAGATCACTTTGGCCACTCCAACTATCCAGCACTATGATTGTTTCCTGATCACCAACCGATTCTTTCAGTTTAACGAAGTATGCCACAGTTATTTGTTTTGTGCTCTTTCCGGACTTGGAGCATGTAATGAGCAAATTTGAGGATGATATTCGTTGCACATTTTCCATAACTTTGGGAGCAAATCCCCCATGACATTCCTGTGTTACAAGTAGTAATGTCCCATACATTTTCCAGTGGCGTTAATAGACTTTTGCACGGTATAGGAATGAGTCGTTTTTTTTACTGATTACCGATGCACCCACGTCTTTAGATCCCTTCATATCGAGAGTTCTGTTAGATACAATCTCGTATTGGAAGCCACTTTGATCGGTGTTCAGGACGTTGGACAGTGGACACTTTCGCTGTTCAGTCATTTTTTTCACGTTTTCCCGGAATTCGCCGATCACAGTTTGCAAAGGCACTTCCGGAAACAAATCTCATTTTGTTACGATTTGTGTCACCTTTCTACTTGTTATTTCATATGCCTGGTTGAAATTCTTGATGAAGTGTGAGCTTGCTGGGAATCCGGGAATTCCAAGCTCGAATGATTTGTCAATGGCTCACATTCTGAGGTCCCTGTCGTGAACGGTGACTTTTAACTGTCTGCGATGATGATAAAATTGTGACCACACTTGCAAGTTGGACATTAATTTCATTTTACTCTGCATGTTCCCACCTTTCCCTACGTATTGTGCCCGCCGCTGAATGATCTTGTGGTCTTTTACCTGCCTACATATATGTTGCACAGCCTTTATTTTATTTTTCTTTGCCTTCTTATACGTTTCTACTGCTCTCGGCATTATTTCTACGCATCTTCCTACACTTCCTGTTCGCTTTTTTTCGCAGGCTCTTCATTTTCGAAAGTGGGGTCCGTATTTATTTCAAAATTACTTGTTAGTTCATTTTCGTCGATGCTGCTCTCATACAGGATATCGAGCAACCGTTTTCGATCATCCCCTTCACTATTATGGATAGTCGCTGACTAATGGCCTTCTCTTCAGTCGTTAGTTACTTTTCCGTGTATTCCACAAAATATTCTATCAGTTGAAAACTAAGGAGTTTTGCAATCTTCGCTTTGTCGTCGATAGCATTACAGCCTGAAAACTCGCCGACGACATCTTCAGAACTGGGCCTGATTTCGCATGTCACAAGGGTGCATGCCACCTCCCTTGAACAAGCACTCCTGAAACGCGAGACACAGGTACTGCTAAAATTCTCCATGGTTGAGCGCCTCGGGAACTGCCCCTATAGGCCCTGCCCATGCCCTCTTTTCATCCCATAGGATCAGGCGAGGAGTTAGTTCCTGATGTTCTTTAAAGCATACTCCAAGTCAGTACAGTCCAATTAATTATATATGATTGTGAAAATGTGGTCACAATCTTCTGTTTCTTACTAGAAGGAACATGGAACTTTCACCAACTTCACACTGGCAATAACAGGTTACATAACTGTACTGTAAGCTGTGTTTTCTACCACACTGAGTGTCATTCCTGAATAGCTAGTGACCTGGATAAATCAATAAATGACAAAAATACATCGGCCTATAACTCTTTAGCAGTTGCATTCGGGCGGGTAGTTGTGTACATTTCCTTGATCCCCATGGTAAGAGCTTTCCAGCGACACCACTCTCGACAAAATCCCGATCTGGCAGTTGGGGACCTTCCCTAGTAAGATCTACGTTTGTGGCAAATTACGTTATTATTGATCGATAAATCGAGTTCATTTCATTGTCAAAATGGAGTGGATGCATTGGGGCCAGCTCTACCAGCCTTCGGAACGCTGCGCTTGAACTACACAAATTTACCAGAAACTATAAAAGTTAACCCAATTGGACAGAAAATAACCTAATCTGGCCAAATTGACATGGAGATGTGCAGCTCTTGTCTGCTTAGTGAGCGATCACAGCGCTACTGAAACAACTGACTTAGAGTAGACGGGGGCTTGTTGGCCCATTTTTTCTTCAATATTTTTTTCTTTTTTATTTTATTAAAGATTTTAATTTAATTTAATTTTTTTTTTAGTTTGTACATTCAGCGCATAACCACGCATAACCACGTACGAGAAAATTTGAAAAATATTAATTAATAGTTTCTATAGGAAGCTCAGAAGGACATCAAGTCACTGGGCCAACCTGCTCCCTCGAACGGGGTAGGTTGGCCCTCTAAATGGATTTGACTTTCGAATTACTAGCGGAAATGAAAAAAACACATAAAATATCAAATGTAATTTTAATTTGGTATATAAAAGATACAAAGGACAATAAAAGATATTTTGTTCAACTTTATCGCAAGCTTTCAGATCATTTGACGTTGGAACCGTGACTGCTGCTATTCAGACGACAGGACACCAGATGTAGAGTATGATCTGTAGTTTTCTGCGGTACTTTGGTTTTAGAATTAATTGGAGTTTCTGGTTGAGCTGAAGTTTTTTATTGGACTAAAGTATCCTTTTCATTTCCTATATCAGAATCTAGTGTGTCAAGGGCTAAAGAAGGCATTAGGAGAGGTGGGAGAACATACCCCGGATTAAATGGGCCAACTTGTCCCATATCGCTATTTTGTTTTTTTTTATCATCGTATCAAAATATTTTGTTAATATATTTTAAAAACTGTGGATAGAAAATGAGCTCTAAACACCGGTCTTTTAGAATGGTATTCGCCAATGTGAGACTTTAATTTATAAAGAAATCAGAAACGATTATTTTTAAATACCAAAAACAACTTACTTGAGAGAAAATTTGAAAATTTCAATGATATTCTAGTCCAGGCAATAGACACTGTATAGGGGCTCTACCTAGCAAAATTCATGGTAGTTCTGGAAAAAGGCTTACTATATGTTTTTTGGATCGCTGAATCCGAATTTTTAACTTCCCAACAAAATTTTCCCCGGCAACCCGCCCCCCCCCCCAAATTTTGGTAAAATGCCCCCCCAAAAAGGTGTTTTTAAAAAAACTATTTTTTTTTTTTTTGTTTTAGGGTAAAAGTATCAAGAAATTCAGAAAGTAGACAAAATTTGCCACAAATCTGATACAGTACATTATGACTTAGGATGAAGGGGAAGGGGGGATCTGCCTCGGAACATACGCGCGGTGCTGTTTGAACTAAGTTGCGCAATTCCACTTAACCACTCACACGTTTACATTCGCCCTCCCATCTTCTCTCTGAACTTTCTCTATAAGGTTTACTTTAAGTTTTTTGGGTCGCTGAATCCGAATTTTTAACTTCCCCCCAAAATCCCCCCCCCCCTCCATCCGAAAACAACCCAAATAGTTGTTTTTAACTTAAATTTCTTATTGTTTTAGGGGAAAGCATTACAAAATTCAGAAACTAGACAAAAATTGCAACAAATAGGATACATGACATTATGACGTAGGATGAACGGGGAGGGGGAGGGTTGCCTCTGAACATGCACTGCGGCGCTACGTGCACTAAGTTATGAAGTCCAGGCAATAGGTGATTTTACCTGGCAAAATTAATACTAGTTCTGGATTTCGACTCACTTTATGTTTTTTGGGTCGCTGAATCCTAATTTGTAACTTCCCACCAAAATTTCATCCGGCAACCCCCCCCCCCCCAAAAAAAAAATTGATTTTTTGAAAAAATTTGGTTTTTGAGAAAAGCGCGCGGGGAATGTTCCGAGGCAGCCCCCCCTCACCCCGTTTATCCTACGTCATAATGTCATATATCCTATTTGTTGCAAATTTTGTCTAGTTTGTGAATTTCGTAATGCTTTTCCCCTAAAACAATAAGAAATTTAAGTTAATAACAACTATTTGGGGGGGGGGGGTTCGGGGGGGAGGGATTTTTGGGGGTAAGTTAAAAATTTGGATTTAGCGACCCAAAAAACTTAAAGTAAACCTTATAACGAAAGTTCGGAGGGGAGATGGGAGGGCGAATGTAAACGTGTAAGTGGTTAAGTGGAATTGTGCAACTTAGTTCACGCAGCACCGCGCGCATGTTCCGAGGCAGATCCCCCCTTCCCCTTCATCCTAAGTCATAATGTCATACATCTAATTTGTTGCAAATTTTGTCTACTTTCTGAATTTCTAGATACTTTTTCCCTAAAACAATAAAAAAATTTATTTTTTTAATAAAAACCTTTTTTGGGGGGCCAATGAATAAGCATTTGTATTATTATTTTAGCTTCAGAACTGAAGAGGTTAAAGTATGCTCTACTAGTTATGAATCAACCTGCATATATAAAGCTTTTTACTTCTGAATTTTTAATTGTTAAGTTCGAAGATTGTAAAGGAGCTTTTTTTAATACTAGTTTATTTTGCAGGATGCATGTGTGGAAGCAGATAGTGAAGCATGTGTGATGATGGGACAAGCCGCAGTAAGTAGATTTTTATTATTAGTGACAGAATGGTCGTTATTAATTTCATTTGTTGAAAAAACTCTGTTGCAAAAAATTGTAGGACACGCCTATTATTGAAACTTTTGCAATTATCCGCCTTTGATAAGTTTAGTGTTTGTTCTACAGCCGTTTATGGGCTTATTCTGAAAAAACAAACAGCCAGACAAAAAAAAGTGTGATTTTTGATTATACGTCTCCTAAACAGTCGAATGAACTTAGTAACAGGTCTTTTGTAGAAATCACAGACAGGCACTACAATTTTATATATTAGTATAGATATAACAAAAAGAAAGGTCCTTAGAAATTCATTTGCAAGTTGGTGAATCACGCTTTAGTGAAAAGCGATTCATAAACCAGTTGAAATAACTTTATATCAGTCAGAGTCTTTAAAATGCGAGTAAAATTCAAAATTTTAAATAGCTTGACGAAGGCAGTCTTTTTAAACTTATAATTTTAATCAAGTAACAAACACAAATTACACAGCGCAACACAACGCAACATAAATTGTATTATTCTTTAAATCGCCCTTTTTATCCGACTGAAAAGAAGAGTTATGTGTTTCACGCGTATCTGTGTATGGGGATTTCTTTATACCCTCGAAACATCCCAACGGCTAGATGGATTTTAATGAATGAGGTCTCTATCAATTCGTCTTAACGGCGCGATAGGCTTATAGGCTATGTTTTGTTTTTATAAATTCAAAATGGCGGCCGTAAAATACAAAATGGCGGTAGAGACGGAAAAAAAAATTACGCACCCTATTGAGTGGCATATCATTGGATAGGTCTTTCAAAATGAAGACGATGTTTCATTGACTATTTTACAGTCAGAAGCTCCGTTAAAATATTATACAACCTGGAAGTTGTGTATGTATTGTGGATCTCTAGCTTTACTGCAACTCTAACCATCATAGACATCTATAGACCTCATCAAAACAGTGTTTATAGATAGGAACTAACAATTAAACACAACTTAAAAGTCATCAATACAAGTAAATAAAAAAATAGATAAGTAATATAAATAAGTAATATATAAAAAAAATATTTTAAGTCAATTCCTACTTAGGTCAATAAGAGAATTTTTTTTCGCCCATTCTTCTTTCTTCTTGAGTAGCGCTTAAAACGCCTTGATCAAGAAGAGAGCTCTCTCAGTCTTAAAATACCTTGATCAAGAAGAGGGCTCTCTCGATTATTGAAAATTAATTAATTTAATTTAATTAATGAATTAATATTTGAAAAAAACTGGATTAACATCAAGTATCATCCAGTACAAGTTTTAAAAAATTATTTGAGCTTGATTGGATGAATAATAAGTATTTTATTAACGATTGACAATTTGAACAAGATATACATTGCGAGAGTGTGAGCTAATAGTAGGAATTGAAGAAAAATAGTTTCACATTGATGAGAAATAATTAATTAGTTCGCTTTTTACGCAGTCGGGTTTTTTGATTTTTTAAATTTAATTGTTTATTTAGCCGGATCATTTCAATGTCATCAGCATATGCTGGCATCCAAAAGCGTTCTAAAGTTTTTTCCCTCGGGACGGGACGATGGCAGTTCGTAATCCCCAATAAGGATTATTCTCTTCCCCAAAATGAGTTGCAACACCAATATTGAAATAAGATTGTAAGTGATTTAGTAATGAAATCAAAATTCAGTTCTGTCAAGTGACTATGAAGAAATTGTTGTACAGAAAATAAAATTTTGAATGAAATCTAAACAATTTTGAACTATATCTTACATCGAAAAATCTTCCAATAACATCCTTAAGTAATATTGATAAAATTAGTTGAAACTTTCATATAACAAACTCTAAAAGGCAAATTTAACTGGATAACTTTAAAACTACTTAAAACTTTAGGTTTTCTAGAAATATAATTGAATTTTCAAAAAGTAGAAGTAATTATAATATTCAATCCTAAGTAATCGCTAGAAAAATTTTATGTGCATAAACCGCTGATTCGTTATACAAGTCAAATTCAGTATTTCTCTGCTAACAGAAATCAGATGACAGATAACCTGGTGTGAGAAATCTGCAATATCTCATTCAAAGCCCTGCATACTGCGCAGAAACTAGAATAGGAAAACCAATGTAAAAGCAACTGTGCTCTGAATTTTGACTAAGTGCAAAAATATGCCGCAAACTTAAAACGATTCGACTGATCATCGCCAATCATCTCAGTAGGCACTATAGTGAAGGCTACATCAATGCGTAGAGCGAAGACACCCTTCTTTCAACTCGCCGAAGACCACCCAGAGATATCCATTAGTTTGAATCGAAACTTTTCGATCACGAAATTCTCTTTCATTCTATGAGAGTGAACCTTGTTAATGAAGTTTTATTTATTTAAATGAAGTACGTATTAATGACATCATGTACTAGTGATCTAAGTGGCTAGGAAAATAACAATTGTTTTCTGTGAAAATACTGAGATGATATAAGGGAATGCGAGGGCATTCTAAGGGGGTTTTGAATGGAATTGCGATTCCAGTTTAGTTGGAGGCTCAGAGTCGTAACTCTGAGGTAGATATTTTTCTTTGGGCAATCACATAGGATTCTCGGAAGTTTTAGATCAGTGAAAACCGGAAAAGCAATATACTTACAGTCAAAGAAGAAAAACGAGCGCTGTCTAATCCAGATTAGTAGCGGGAAAAGAGAAGCGACTTCCCGTCGAACACAATAGTGATTTCAACCCTAGCAGAGAAAAGGATCTGACTAAAAAAGTGAATAGAAGAGAAAGCTATTCTTCTCTTATGATAAACACTTTTACTGAGAAACTGATACTGACTTTGATGTGTCATAGATTCAGTGGCGTAATTTCTGGACTCTTTTTTTAATTACTAATTTTTATAAGCTATTCAGAACTCAATAACTTTGTGAACCTCGTTTAATCCAGAATTCTTATTGTTTTAAAATATTTTGGTTTATAATAAATATTTATTGGATTAAATGAGAGCGGATCCATTGAAGTCTTACGCTACCACTTTAAGCACAACATGGACGTCCGTCACACTGATTATGATGAATTAATATAATTAGTATTAAACAAAATAACGTTCGATTAAGAAAACCTAATTAAAATTTTTTTAAATCTTCATTGGTATTAAATAGTTGTTTTTGTCATTATATATCATTCTACAGACTATATGAATGCACGAATTTTAATTTTTCCAACTGGGTAAATACAGTCGAACCTAGAAGCTCCGACTTAAATTACCAATGATCAATTGAGCTAACTGTAATAAAAAAAGACAAAAGTTTTTTTTTTTAATCTACAAACATATACCATAAACACGAACGAAAATATAAAATTACCTCTTCAGAGTTACCCATGATTCCCAAAATTGTTCTTTATCATTAGATACCTCAGTAACCAATATATTTCGATATTCAAAGAATCATTTATAAAAACAAATTTTTTTACTGTCACCGACTTTCGGAAACATTTCCGTGTCGTTTTTATAGTACATGAATCACTTTTCTCAGACCACAATATCAGTTTTTAGGATGCTATCAATTCTAAATTAAACCTTTTCAACTGCATAATTGAATGTAAACATGTAAGAGTAACAAAATAATATTAATTTTAATGTTAATTTATCATGTTTGTCTGTAAAACATATTTGTTAAACATGGAAATGTTTACCTGAGAATGGATAGCATTCAAAAACCTTTATTCTGGGTTGAGAAAAATGATTAATACACTATAAAAACTACTCGGAAACAATTTCTAAATATCAGTGGCAGCAAAAGAAACTTTGTTTTTATTCAATGCTTCTTTAAATCTTCAAAATATATTGGTTTCTGAGGTTTCTAAAGATAATGAATGCTTTTCGTAACCGTGGGTAACACGGAAGAGATTATTGTATATTTTTGTTTGGATTATATTACATTTTCCCATATTAACCCTTTATCTACTGACGGTACTTATAAATACCATTAAAATAACTTGTTATAAAATTCATTTAATGCATCAGTTAGCTGTAATACAGTTTAAACAGAGTTGTAAATACATTACTTTATCTTGTTCCAAAACCATTATTGGTTATACAAAACAAAAAATATTTTTAAAAGGATGATTTGTTTTGCCTTTAAATCTTTTCAGGTTTCTTGGCGTTTGGGGGGGGAAGGGGGAGGGGGAAGGGGATTTTCAATTCGAAAATATTTTATATTTCTATTCTGAGGACATTATATTTGTACATTTCCTAACTCTACAAAGTACTAAGGAAAATATTTAAAATGAAATATTTGAGTGGGGTTATAAATATTGCACAAAATCCCTATAAATTCAAATTTAATTCATCCTTCTAAATCCTTCTAAAATGTATTAAATGATTATGTAAGTCTTCTAATGTAGTTTAAACAATTCACGAGAAATGCTTTAGAATATAAAATTTTCATGAATTCATAATTAAGTACATAAAGGGTTAAGAAGCATCTGTCTTTTTCCCGGTGTGGGTTCGACTCCTGGCCAGTGGCGTTAACTTATATGGATCCATGGGGCGCGAGCCCTCCCAATGATTCTATAACTTCGCGCGCTCAGTTTCCATTGATTTATTTCGTTATTTTTTTTTATTTAATTCTGAAATGAAATTTGGTTTTATTGACGTTCTTAAAATAATTGTGTTTGGAAAATAGTGAGGACATCCATTAGATTTATAGGAGCACTGAAACAGATGTATAATTACTTCAAAGGATGTATAATTAAGTTTATCTGGAAAACAAATTTCCTGAATTTTTTTCCCGTCTGTTTTAATGTATTGAATTGATAAAGCAATTAGGTAACTAAACTGTATATTTTTCTTGACATTTAGTTTTTTACACTTACAATAGTTAGCTATTTTTATGTTATTTATAATAAATATTAATGCGTTTATAAGGAAGAAGTTATGAGAATATAATTTAATTAAATTATAATAATTCTATATTTTTCGTAGAAAAACATAATTTAACATCGAATTACCATCTTTACTCATTCGCCCCTCTCCGCCTTTGTCACCACACATACAAGCACTTCGGGGAAAAACTGCATGTGTTATTTTACTCAAAAATTTTTGAGCCCATCCTATATTTTTCAAAAGTTGGCGCTACTGCTCTTGGCCTTAATTAAAAATGAAACAGACCTAGTCCACAAGGATCTGGGCTTAGGACCTGCTGTAGTGCTTACTCTGGTTCAAACCTAGTTTTATGTATTTCGATCGGTATTTCAACAAAATACCGCTGCTGAAAAACTAAAAAAAGAAATTTGAAGGATCAGGCACAATCCAAACGGAGTGAAGGGCATACCATTTGTCAACGGCTCTTAAGAGGGGTGCGAGCATCTCAGAAAATGAAATTGTAGTGGTCTGTCCAAAAACAAAAATTGTTTCAAACATTTTCATTGTGGCTGATGAAAATTATCTCAATAAACAACAACTTTTTTTGCTTAAACTTTTATTTTTAGATATTTGCACACGTAATCCCAAACTACACAATTGTGTAGATACAGCCCCAAAACGGCTGCATTAAGCCCGAACCCACACAATTGTATGGGTCCTCCCTTGGCATAACCTGACATGGGGTATTTTTTTAAATATTTTTTTTCAATCAAATACGGTCCTGTCGGTAAGGGGAAACCACCCAAACTTTAAATTTCTACCAAAAAATCTCCCGGTCTTAAAGGGTTAATCGCATACTTTACGGATTCAAAAAGTCAATAAAATATCAATAGATGAAATAAATTTATGCCAAATATCGTCTAAAAGAATTAGTTACTATTTAAAAGTGTTTAATAATAGCTTATTGTTACATAATGCATTCAAAAGTAATATTGTCTTCTTGCACTTGCCCCCTGCCCGGAGAAGTTAAAAGCAGAACTCTATCAACAAAAGAGTGGGCAACCTTCTTTGTCTTTCTTTATTGGTAAATGCAAGTATCATTTCCCGCATATTATGCTCCTGATTTCTCTAACGGCGAATTATATGCGCATATAGTAGAAGAAGAGAAATGCCAAACGTTGGGGTATTCTAACTTTTGGAATGAAATGACTTTATAAACATTTAATGGCTTTAATAACAGCTTTGTATTTTCATAAAAACATATAAAAAAAATAATAATAAAGGTAACAGACTATTTGGATGGGAAGAAAAAGTTACTGAAAAAGAAAGTTTGGTTCGATCAGAAATGATAACGATATCAAAAAACAACCCCCCCCCACCCCCCCCACCCCCCCAACCCCCCTACAGAGATATCTTACGATATCAAGTGCCATAGTACTTCAGGAAACTTATTTAACCGGAAATCAATGTGGTCAATAGGATGTTTATATTATATTGCATCCTGATGCGCAGGTTAGAAACCACCTGCGTAATTGAGCATACAACAACTAGATGTACTAAAAATATCCGTAGTATAAAAAGGGAAAATAAAATATAAAAACTGTTTAAGGAAAATATGTGAACTTCGCATTGAACCCAAAGAATAATATTAGTAGTATTGATGAGTTTTTAATGTATGTTAACGTTTAGAAAACTTTTTTAAATGAAAGGGGACCTCAAAATGAAAAGGTACTTCCGCTACATTCAGAGCAGGGATGAAACTAGGGGGCAGGGGGGGGGTAGAGGGGGCATGTGCCCCGGGCGCCAAATGAAGGATTATGCCTTTGGAATGGATCATTTTCTTCTGATGGACTGATATCTTCCATTATTATGAAACAGCCATTATAAATGAAGTGTTAGGTGAAGATGAAAGAGCAGTCGTAAAAAGTTAGATCTATGATTTTCTGGTCAGAATGGGGGGGGGGGGAAATGCTATATATTTTTTTTTAATTAGGGCCGTTTTTTTCCTTTATTTTTTTTTTAAATTATGGCCACTTTTTTCGTATTCTGGCCAGAAAATCAGAGTTCTAACTTTTCCCGACTGCTCTTTCATTTGCACCTAATACTTCATTTATAATGGCTGTTTCATAATAATGGAAGCCATCAGTCCATCAGAAGAAAATAACTCGGTGAAAGCGGAAACTCGGTTAAGCGGGATTCGGATAAAAGGACTCGGATAATCGGGACTCTACTGTACATTTCATTTTAAAAATGATTTTTAGATTTTTTTTTTGTGTGTGTGTGTGTGTGTGTGTTCAGAGGTGGATCATGACTCCTGTGAGTTCCCCTTGGATCCGCTATTGTAAATTACGTAGTTCAGTATTACATATTTTCTGATAACATATTTTAAATTTTAAACTAAGTCGGCTATTAGAAAATTAGTAAAATTATCTTTGTAAATGTACTTTCCGGAAGAGGGGAGGGGGCGCCAGAATCCATGTTTGTCCGGGTGCAAAAAAGCCTAGTTTCGGCCCTGATTCAGGGGTTAAGTGGGCCCTGGGACAGAGAAAAGTTTTCTTTCTCGTAGACAATATTCCGCCTTCGACAGAATTCACTGCATTGAAAATCGCTGTGAGGAACATTTTCCGCTTAGGCAGATTCCCGCCTTACACAGAATGCCCCTTAGACAGAATTTACTATACATAAAATCATAAAGGGTGTCCACTCTCAACAATGTCCAACGGCTAATTCCTAAACCTTTAGTCATAGACATATAGTTCCAATTACAAAAATGCTTTAAATGAGGTAAAAAATAATTTTAAAAGTCGTTTGGATCAATAAAATCATTTCTTAAAAAGTTATGAAATTTAATTTTCTTATACGATTCCCCAGTCGTATAAGCGATATTTAGTAAAAATTTAGTTAATAAAAACAAGTAAGACAAAAAATGTCTCATTTATCTAACGCTAAAATTAACCGAGTATTGAAACTTTGAATTTCCTAACTTACATAAATTTTATGCATCTGAACACAGATGAGTTGGGCCCTGCTTCGAGGGATCATACACAAAGTGCTTAAAGTATTAGAAGAATTTATTTCGCGTGTTATCTGCACTTTAACTGAAAATAGTCACATCATACAAGTATTACGATTGTGTTAATTTTTATTAGTTAAGTTTCAGTCTGGTTAAAATAATTGTATTTTAACATATGTTTTATTTTGTAAAGAATTGAGATTGATGCTTTTTATCATTTCATTTAACGAAACTTCTGGGTTTTTTTCCTCTGATATTTTCAGTACAAGTTGTATATTTTGATTAATATGACAAAACGAAAATACAGGGTGTCCATAATTAAACGGTCCTACTTTAAAGTTGTCTAAATACGAAACTATTGATCAGAAAGCTGTGAAATTTTGTGTCGAACATAAAGAAAAAATGGGAATTTGTTTGAGCGAAAAAAAATTTAGTACAAAATTTTGCCACCAGAGGGCGTTTTTTAATAAATTACACATTTAGCCACCACCTACTGAATACTAGGCCTGAGCTCTGCGAAAACATGGCGGCTGTTGCCGACGAATTTTTTTTTTTTTCAGAGTTTGTATTTTGTATTCAATTCGAACACCAGTAATTTTTTTAAGTTTTTACTCTTTATTTTTTCAGGGGGGGGGGTGGGGGGGGTCTGTATATGTGTCTTATTTAATCTGAGAAAAAGCAAAGCGCAATAACATTAAAAAATGTCCAATTCACTAAAAAAAGTCCCCTGGTGGCGAAATTTTGAATTAATTTTTTCCGCTCAAACAAATTCCCATTTCTTTATTATGTCCGTCACAAAATTTCACAATTTTCTGACCAATAGTTTCGCCTGTAGAGAACCTTAAAGTAGGGTCGTTTAATTATGGGCACCCTGTAGATTTCAAGATCAGAGTTGAGACACAGAATTGAAGAGGATATTGCTTCCATTACTCCGGACTTGTTAACCAAAGTGTGGGAAGAATTGGACTTTAAGTTACACGTGTGCCATATAACTAAAGGTGCAAATATTGAACATTGCAAGACTAGGCCTAAAACTTTACCTTCAATTTGATGTGTGATTTGTTGTAAATAGTCTAAATTAAACTGTTATAATATAAATTGAAAGTGACATTCTGTTGTGGACACTCTGTATATTAAACAATAATTTAACATTAAAACATTAAAATTTATAATTCCTAAACTTCTTGACCGAATGGCTTTCCGTTTGGTACCAAAGTTATATTTTACTCTAGAATCTAAATATGAAATCAAAGTTGGGTGTTATCATTGAAAATTTTACAGTTTGTTAATATTTCAATACGGAGATACTCCAAACTTATTTAATTAATATAAATTTAAGGAATCACAATTTCCTAGCAAATGGCTATTTTCGTTTTTCTCTGCGACAATTGGTCACAAAACTGTACCGGGTGTCCCAAAAATAACTGATCGATTTTAAAATTCCATAACTTGCAAACGGTGACAGATATTTAAAGAAATCTTACAGGAGTGTTATGTAAGATGTCAGGAGTTTTTATGCT